>CM039124.1:64956139-65196663 GCA_022036555.1 Microstegium vimineum
GAGAGAACCAGTTTTCACGTTCCAAATGGCAACAAAACCTGTGGTAGCAAGACAGGCAAGAAACACATCTGATAACTGAAAATCAACCCATTTTGGACTTGGCGTAATACCATCACATACATCCTGAAGGTCTGCCACAAAGTTCCACTGAATGCCCCAGTGGTTTAGCTCCAGAACAGCAACCAAAATACACTCCGTGTTGGATGGATGGGCCTCACAACTTACTGATTCATTAGGTGTCAAAACTAAGCCGATCAAATAACCTGAAGAGCTAGACAAAACTTTTAGACACTCCCACTGACAACTGCATGATGCTTCAGCCACAGGTAAAGAACTAAGGAAACTTCGTGGTGATTCACTGTCAGTTTCTGTCATAGTCTTCAGAGAACGTTTGCTATACCAATACTTCAAGAAAGAGAGAGTAATGTCATATATGCTAAAGGATACCACTTCTGCTGAATTAGGAAATAAAGATTTCACGGGAAATCTGGCTTGATATTTTTCACTAGAAACAGACGCGGTGATTGTAGTTAGGAAAGAACAAAACCAGTTTTTTTGGACCTGACTCACCATCCTCCAACACTGAACAATCAGTAGGGCGCCACTCTTTCCACTCCCCATGCGACTCTTTAGCATCAGACATTGAATTAACTGCTAGTGTGCTTTTGTGAGAATGGCAGAATGCATGGACTGTGATAGAAGCATCACTAGATACCACAAGAATTTCATTAAAACTTGAGTCATCAAAAGCATCAGAACAGTATCCCCATGCTAAAGACTTCACTCTCGGAATAGTAGAAAACGTTTCAAAGACTGCCTGAGTACAGGTATCTGAGAGAGCTCTATGTGGTTCAACTTGTAATGGGTTGGCCTCAGCAGTTGCCAGGACAAGATCCCCTGGATTGTAAAACCATGGTTAGAAAATAAGAACAACATTACCAGTAGACCAACAACAAAGGCACCAACATGATCAAGAACAATGGATAACGATAAAACCTCACCATGGTCTGAGAGCAGTCCAAAAAGACGCCTTGTTGGAGATATAAAAGCCTCTCGAAATTTTGATAGTTTCAGATGGGGTTGTAATGTCCATCTGCATAACTGTAGTACGGCAGGTCCATCATCTATCTGACGAGATGTGGACATCGTCTGTATACCCATCAACTGCTAATGATGATAACAAGTAACATTGCTTAAAAAATAAAAAATGGAAGGAATTAGACAATGGCTGAACAGAAGATGGAAATGTCATACAGAAAAGGAATGTAGGCTGTAGCTCGCTATTAAATGCAGAGATCAAAGTCCAAACGAATGCTTCAAAATGATTGAGACACAGAAAAGCTCAATAAGGTAAGGTTACTTGTTCTCATATTTTTGAAAAAAAAAAACTTGGAAAACTAAAAATTATGAAGTGGCCATTTAAATAGAAAACGCACATGATGACTGCTAATAATAATGCTAAGAAATGACAAAATGCAGTAGGTGATTAGCATGAGGACAACAGACATAGCCAATAGGGAGCATTAAAGAATACCAACAATCCAACATTAGTACTCAGTAACAGGACAGTGTTCCAACTCATACCTATTTCAAGCAAAAGCCTAATGGGACGTGAACATTGTTTAGCCTATGAGCAAGCTGAGCAGGAGGCTGCCTACGAAAACATTGGCACACAAGGTAGTATACAGCTACGAAACAAAGTCTATGTATGATCCCCAGCCAAAACTACTTAGTGAACCTAGAGAATACTTAATCGAACTAACAGGTACGCTACGCAATGGGCAGATGAAAGGTCTGTCATCAATAACAGTTACCTAACTGAGACCCACACTTAGATGAACTCCTCGTTCGAAACCCAGCTGAGCAAAAAAAATTGGGTCTAAAAAGGAGCAATCGTGCTGCGAACACATGCATGCTACTCGAGATAAGCCTAATCCCATCTCGAGCTATCCAAACTCCACACGAACCAACAGAATTTCCAAATCCCCCCGCGCGCACGATTTAGCGAAGAAACGGGCGTGCCCATCAAATGAGCCAGTCCCAGCTGCGAGTCGCAAAGCTTCAGGAATCAGGACCCGGATCCAGCACCGACCAAAACCCCCCAAACGAATTAAGTCCCACGCTGCGACGAGCTGGCACGCAGCAGCCCGTGGGATCGCGATGCGCCACGGCCCACGGGGGGAGAGGGGAGAGGGCGGCAACGGGGAGAAGGGAGAGTGCGGCGAGTGCTCACCGTGGAGCCGAACCGGGGAGTGGGTGGGCGGCCACGGAGGTGAGGTGGTCGCCGACCAATCACTCGGTCTGTTCGCCGTCCGCCGTCCCCCGTCCGCGTCTGTGTCTCCGTGCGGAAGTTGTCCTCTCGCCTCCGCTTCTTCTGTTCTTCGTTTCGGCTTCGGGGTGGGACCTCATGCCAGTGTGGGCACGTGCCCATCACGTGAGTACGTGACGTGACTGTAATTTTACCTTGGAGGAATGTACGGCCACAACCTTTTAGGCCCAATGAACCCGAGGAAATGGTATGCCACGGCCCACGGTGCCGCCGGTATGCGGCACGATGGTGGTGGGCTTGGTGAAGTGCCTGCCGATCTGGGCATCTGGCCAAAGCACCTCTCGCCTAGGAGCGCGTTTGCGAGGATGTACCTCACTGGTCTGGGTATGGTCAACTAGAGTCCGGTTCAAATGGTGCATCTGAGTTTGTTTGCGTCTATGTTCTTCGTTTCGGTTTTTTCGGTTTCCTAAAACTTCAATTTCTAGGAAATGAGCACCGATCGGTTTGTAAAAAATCGAGAAACCGATAAATTCGGTTTCGGTTTTTTAGTTCGGTTTTTCGGTTTAACCCGAATAAACCGGAGCTAGAAACAACACAACACAAGCACAATCGGCTTGACTGCTCTGATGCAACTGCCGCCACCCGCCGCTGCCCTGCGCCGCCGCCCACCAGAGTCGACCGCGTCGCGCCACGCCGCCGCCGCCGCCTCTGATTCATCGCCGTCTGTCGGCCCTGTCCGCCTCCGATCCGCCGTCGTCGCCAGCCGAGGCGTCGACGATGCTGGCCCGCCTGGCCGGTTGGGTGCGCCGACGATGCTGGCCCGCCTGACCGAAGTCGACCGTCGTCGCCTCCTCCAATAGGCTATGGTTCGGTTCACACTTCACAGGCTCGCCGCTCGCAAACTTGGAGACTTGGAGATGGAGTGACTAGTGAGAGATGGGGGCTTGGGCGTTGGGCAGTGTTGGGCCTGGGTGCTGGGCTGCCGACGAGTGAGAGGAGAGGGGTGGTGGAGTGGTGGGCCGAGTTACTGGGCTAGATGCCTAGATGACTGATGGGCTAGTGGCTTCACACCTGACCTGAGTTCGGTTCCTCGGGTTTTCAGTTCGGTTTGGAGTAGAAACTGAAGCCGAAGCCGAACACCGAAGGATACAGAATTGGCAACCGAAACCGAACTGAAAAACCGACATTTCGGTTCAGTTTTGATTTGGTTCGGTTTTCGGTTTTCGGTGAAAATGTGCCCAGGCTGAGACAAGATTGTGCTTGTTTGTTTGTACCGGCGTGAATGGAAGAGTAATTGGTGGGTAAAAGAACAGCTGGTGCGTTCAAATGAGTCGGAATGAGCCGGGCCGCTGAAAAACGGTCAATTCTACCGTATCCCAGGAGTCACCTTTGTGCTGCTTTGAGTATCATGCGAGCCGAGCTCCCGAGCGGGCCAAGCGACGCAAACACTGGAAGTTGCAACCTTGGAGCGCAGTCGGGCCGTCCAGCCACCTCCGCAAACCCGCCCTAGGTCGTCGTAGCCCGTCGGTGTAGTTGTCGCAACGATATGATGCTGCTGGCCGTCCTCCTCCATCTCTTGTTCTCGCAGCTTGTCTCTGCATTCCATCTTAATTTGGTGGACAAAACTTTGAATCAATCAGTGAGCTAGATCATGGAGAAAGGATGGGATGATGGATGTAGTGCTTCTGTACTAACCAGCAGATTGAGTTCAATTCATGGTGGTTGTTTGGTTCATTTTTTTGAGTGGAGAGTTGGATTCTAAGATCAGTCTGGTAGTCTAGGTCGTGATGGGTTAATGAAAGTGCAATCAAGCCCTAAAGTGGATTTTGGTGACATGACAACATATTTAGGAAACTAATGAGACTTTGTGAGTATGACAAGCAGGTTAAACTTAAGGAGGTTGATGAACAGGTTGGCAGACCCCTCCAATTACAAAAGTGCATGGCAACAAGCTCAAAGGGTTTAAATTCTTTTATACTTTGAATTTGAGTTAGGTATGTCGTACTATTAAGAGGGATTCAACACGCATGCCAACAAGTGAACCAAATGCATCTATCCTTTTACATCACACCTCCACATATAAAGAGGACAAATCAGCCAGCTTATTGAAGTTCAAATCCTTATTGTTCTGCCCAGGCCGGCAGTGCTGGCCTTCAGGCCGGCAGTGTCAGGCTATAGGCCGGCACTGCCGCGACTTGTTCAGCCAGTGGACTGTGAGGAGGTATTTAAACACCCCTCTCTCACCCCCAACGACTAGTTCTGCCATTCTGACTTACACATTTCGCAAGAACAGAAAGAGAAGCCTCTCTCTTGCTCTCCCTTCTCTATTGGTGTTCATCCACTCTCCTCCATTGATTTCCAATCATTCTTTGAGAGATTGAGCCTCCAAGCTTTGAGAAGAAGCTTCTCCCTCGGATCTTCAGTCCTACAAGCATTTGGTTTGTGTGGTGGCCGACGGTTTGAGTTCTTTACTCTTGGAGCTTTGCTCCTAGCCGGTTAGAGGTTGCCCTTGAGCTTGTCTTCTTTGTGTGGCAGCCTAGGGAAGTTTGTATCACCCATCATTTGCTAATACACTTTTCTCATCTCAAGGGTTCATTCTCTTGACTTGAGACCGAGGAAAAAGTTAGCCTTTGTGGTGAGCTTGAGCCTTGTGTGGCGCACCTCAACAACGTGGACGTAGGCAAGCCTTGGTGGCGAGCTGAACCACGGGTCAAATCTTGTGTCACCGCGTGCTTGTTACTTTACTTTGATATATATTGTTTGCAAGGTGATTTCTAGGGTTTGAACCCGATCTACTCGGGGGTGTGTTTCTACCATCTTCAGGTGCTATTAGAGGTTCCTTACACCTCTAGGAAAGTTTCTATTCAAGCACAATTTCCATATTTAGCTTACTTTTTGAATTGTGCTTTGATCTGTCCATGTGACCAGCACTGCTCCCCAGAGGCCAGCAGTGTCGGGCCTATGCTAACAGCAAGTTGTTAAGTTTTGAAAAACAAGCTTATTCACCCCCCCTCTAGGCTTATCAGGTCCTTACAAGTGGTATCAGAGAAAGGTTACCTCATAAAGCACTTCACCGTGCGAGGTAATGACCGAAAAGGGTAAGGCTAAGGAGGTTGATCCCAAGGTCAAGGTGGTCGACCCCAAGGAGATGGACGTACATGTCACGGACAGTGAGAGTGTGGACTCAGAGAAATACTTGACCACTCCTCTGATGTCCGCTGGAGAAATAGCAAGAAGAAAGGAAGAAAGAAGATTGAGGAAAAACAAGAAAATTGCAAAAAGAAGAAAAAGCTCTCAATGAAGCCAAGAGCTTGAAGCTTGCCGAGAAGCTTCATAGAAGAGAAGTGAAAGCTCTCAAGAAGGAGCTTGAAGAATCATGGTCCCTTGTGTTTAGGTGATTAACAACAATACTAGGTCACTATGGCTAACGTGTGTTTTGCAGAGGCAAAGTCATTAGAGTTAGGTCATAAGTGATGCTTATTGAATGGGCTTAATGGATATTCATGCCCCCAAGATGGAAATCGTTTCGGATGAAAGGATTAAGCTTCAAGTTGAAGACTAGGCTAGCTCTTAGTGCCATGAGGTTGAGAAGGACACTAAGTATAGACTAGGGCTTTGTTTTTCCTTTGACCGTACTATAAAGGGGGTATGAGGTTAATACCTTTACCTAGGAGAGTTTGGGAATGTTGGTGTATGCACACTTATCACAACTAGTCCTAGAGACCCTGCTAATAGCCCTTGAGTTGGTAGGAGCAAAACCCCTAGAGAAAACTTAGTGAAAAGAGTTGAAACGGGGGAGAAAGAGGCTCCGGACCAGTCTGCCTAGGAGGCGTCGGACCATAGTCGAGTGGTCCGGAGGTCCCTGCCAGAGGAAGCCAGCCTCAGAGGAGGCTCCGGACTAGTCCGACGGAGGGTCGTCCTCTAGTCCGACGCTTCATGTCAGAGAAAATGGTGGATCCAGTGAGCACCCTGGCTCCGGACCTCTGCGTCGGATCAGGGCACCAGACCAAGGTGAGTGGTCCGGTGGTGCATTGCTCAGCTAGACTTTGGAGTCCAGTAAGCACTCTGGCTCTGGACCAGAGCGTCAGACCAGGGCGTCGGACCATAGCGAGTGGTCCGACGGTGCCTGCTTTCCAGCAAGTTTGATCTGTGAAGTGCGCTCCGAACCAGTTGCCTTAGTCCGGTGGTGTGACCTCCGGACTAGTCCGGTGCCTTCGTCCTTAAGAGGTCTCTTGGCCATTGTTTCACCTGAGGAACCTTTGAGAAACTTCTTGGAGAGCCAAGTTCCTAGTGAGGGAGAGTTTTGAGAAAGTTCATCTTGTTCTTCCCTCCTAGAGTGATTAGGAGTGACTTGTGTGCATCCATCCACCTTCCTAGCCTTGAGTTGGTCAAGTGAAGGTCTTGTGCTTGTTACTCTTGGTGTTCGACAACACCTAGACGATTTGGTGGTGTTCGGAGGAAGTGAACGCCGGAAGATTGTCGGCGGCTCTTCTCCAAGCTTCTGTGATCTGTTGTGGGCGATTCACCGAGCCGGAGTGGTGAAGAATCAGCCCATAGAGAGCACTCTACCCTTACGCGGGTAGAGAGGGAGCTATACCTTGCGAGGTGCTCCAACGAGGACTAGGGGGTGTGTCGACACCTCGATACCTCGGGAAAACATCGCTGCGTCAAGAATTCCTTTCCCTAGCTCTTTATTTTCTTGCATTACTTTCCGCCTTGTTCTTTCAATTCCTACTAGAATTACTTAGATTGTCTTTCAATTCCTTGGCTTGCTATTGCTTTCTAGTTAGGATACACATTGCGTTAGGCACTAGGGGGGTGATTGGCATTAATAGGTTTTAATATTGTTTTAGAAATTTAAAAGAAGCCCAATTCACCCTCCTCTTGGACATCTAGATCCTTTCAATTGGTATCGGAGCAAGGTTGCTCTCAAATTAGGCTTTTCCGCCTAGAGCAAGATGTCCCATGGGGATGGACCGCCACCCATGTTTGATGGGATGATTTTCCGTATTGGAAAGTGCGGATGGAGGCCTACCTTGAGGCCGTGGATCTCGGTGTGCACAAAGCAACTACCATAGGTGGCACCGTGTTTGCCGATAATCCCTTCTTTGAGAAGAACAATGCCAAGGCAAAGAACATTCTTTTCCATGGCATTGGCAAGGATGTGTTCAACCGTGTGCAGAATTGCAAAACCGCTAACGATGTTTGGACAACCATTTGTGCGCTACACGAAGGGACCAAGTGTGAGCGTAAGGAACACTCCCATTTGGTCATGGCTAAGTTAAACTCCTTTACTATGCTTACTCATGAGAATGCTAATGAGATGTATTCACATCTTAATATTCTTGTAGAGGAGTTGAATGGACTTGGGCTCAACCAAATGGCGTCGGCCGATGTGGTACGCAAGATCTTGTGTGTCTTGCCAATTGAGAAGTATGGCCACATCGTCACGGTGCTTCACCAAGGAGACCTCTCCGGCGCCACACCAACTCAAGTCTTGGGCAAGATCAATGCTCACGAGATTTACATGAAGATTGGTGATGGCAGCTCTTCTACTTACAAGAAGAAAGAAAAGGAAGAGAAGAAAGACTTGGCTCTCAAGGCATCCTCCAAGGAGAAGTGCAAGATTCAATATGTTATTGAGAGCACAAGTGAAGAAGAGGATAATGAAGACCACATCACACTCATGGTGAGGAAGACCACCAAGATGTTAAAGAGGCTTAACAAGAGCGGAGTCAACTTTGACTCAAAGAAGAAGAAATTCTTCACAAGCACCTCAAGGAAGCCAATCTCCCAAATGAAGTGCTATAATTGCGGCACTCTTGGTCATCTAGCTCATGCTTGCCCCAAAGAGAAGAAAGACAAGTTCAAGAACCACAAGAAGAACAAGAATAGCAATGATGACTCAAGTGATGATGACAAGAAGCAAGACAAGCCATACAAGAAGAAGAAAAACTTCAACCTTCACAAGAAGAAGAAAGATGGTAAGGCTTACATTGTGGGTGATTGGCTCACCGACATTGAGGACTCTAGTGCTTCCTCCGATGATGAGAGTGAAGATGATAAGGTGGTCGCTTTGGTGATTGGTTCTTCTCTTCCACCGCCACCTCCTCCTTCATCACCAGGCTCATCCTCTACACACCTATGCCTCATGGCTAAGGGTGAAAAGAAGGTACAAATAGGGGATGATGATAGTGGTGACTCTAGTGGTAATGATAATGACGATGAAGAAGCACCTTACTATGATGAGCGAATTAAAATTTGCAACAAGTACGCTAGCATCATAAGGAAGTACAAAGGTAAAAATAACAAGCTTCTTGAGATCAAAGGAAACTTGCATGATAAGCTTGACACCTTGACTAGTGTTAATGATGATTTGAAGCTTGAGATTAATTCTCTCACATCTAGCACTAGGGAGCTCAAAGCCTCTCTTAAGCAAGCAAATGAGAAACATGATAAGCTTGAGAGGTCAACACAAGAGCTCCACACAAGGTATAAATTGCTAAAAGATGACTACCAAAATGTGAAGCAAGAACATGACACACTAGTGGCAACAAATGAATTGCTTAATCAAGATCTTGCTACACATGTTGCTACTAACCTGTGTGCTAAGTGTGATAGTGCTACCTCTTGTGATATCTTGATTGATGATGTGGATTTTGAGCAAAGTGCCAAGTGCAAGGGCAAGAGGGTTGTCGAAGCCGACAAGTGTGATGACTATGTCAAGATGAGAGAAGAAAGCTCAAAGCTCAAGGAAGAGCTAATCACTCTCAAGTCTAACAAGCCTATTGTCATCAAGCCGGCTCAAGAAGAAGACAAGGATGCTATCACATTGATCACCTCTCTAAGAGAAGAAATTGTCAAGCTCAAGAATGACAAGACAAAGCTTACAAGTGGCTTTGAGAAGTTCACCAAGGGTCACAACCTTCAAAGTGAGTTGTTGATGAACACCGTCATGAATAATGACAAGACGGGCATTGGGTTCAAGGAGAACCAAATCATGAAGGCAAAGGTTGATATTGAGGCCAAGAATTATAACAAGTATAATGGCTACAATCAAGAGTACTCAAAGCCCAAGCTAAGAAGATGTTTTGAGTGTGGTCAAGTGAGTCATTTCGCTTATGATTGGAAGACTCAACCACCCAAGACCTTGCCCAAGCACACAAGGCCATTTGCTCATGATGCTCACTATGTCATCAAGAAGGACCACAAGGGTAGACCACTAGTAGTGTTCCTTGGTCCACCAATGAAGAATAAGCCTATAGTTCTTTAGGTTGTAAAGGAGATGGTTACCAAGGCAATGGGCCCCCGCTTTGAGTGGGTTCTCAAACAACAAGCTTAACTCCAAGTTGCTTGTGTGTAGGTGAACTACAAGACCGGTGAAAGTCATTGGGTAATTGATAGTGGTTGCACTCAACATATGACCGGTGACTCCCGGATGTTCACCACACTTGATGAAGAATGTGAAGGACAAGACAAGAATACCTTTGGGGACAATTCAAAAGCTAAAGTTCAAGGTCTAGGCAAAGTGGAAATCTCAAATGATCAATCAATATCAAATGTCTTGATAGTTCAATCTCTAAGCTTCAACTTGCTTTCCGTGGGTCAACTTTGTGATCTTGGATTCCATTGTCTATTCACTCCAACCGAGGTGATTGTGACCAAGATTGAAGATTCATCGATGATATTCAAAGGGTTTCGGCACAACAACCTCTACTTAGTGGATTTCACCTCAAATGAAGCCGAGTTGTAAACATGTCTATTCTCTAAGAGTTCTTTGGGTTGGCTTTGGCATAGAAGATTAGCTCATGTGGGCATGTCAACTTTAAAGAAACTTGTCAAGAAGGAGATCGTTAGAGGTGTGAAGAATGTGGTGTTTGAGAAGGACAAGTTATGTAGTGCATGTCAAGCCGGCAAGCAAGTTGCCAACACCCATCCCACTAAAACTTTCATGTCAACCTCAAGAGTACTTGAATTACTTCACATGGATCTTTTCGGTCCCACTACATATGCTAGTCTTGGAGGAAATCTCTTTTGCCTAGTGGTGGTTGATGATTATTCAAGGTACACTTGGGTGTTCTTTCTTCAAGACAAGAGTGAAACTCAAGCTATCTTCAAGAAGTTTGCAACAAGGGCACAAAATGAGTTTGAAGTGAAGATCAAGAAGATAAGAAGTGACAATGGCACCGAATTTGTCAACACAAAGATTGAAGACTATTGTGATGAAGTGGGGATCAAGCATGAGGTATCCGCCACATATACTCCACAACAAAATGGTGTTATATAGAGGAAGAACCGGACGCTCATAACTCTAGTAAGGTCTATGCTTGATGAGTACAACACTCCAGAGAAATTTTGGGCGGAGGCCATCAACACCGCTTGCTATGCGGCAAACCGCCTCTTCATCCAAAGGCTATTGAAGAAGACTCCCTATGAGCTTGTGAATGGGAAGAAGCCGGATATTTCATTCTTCCGGGTGTTTGGATGCAAAGTTTACATCTACAAGAAGCACCAACACTTGGGTAAATTCCAACGGCGGTGTGACCTTAGTTTTCTTGTTGGATATTCGCTTAAGTCCAAGGCATACCGTGTATTTAACAAAGCCACCGGCTTAGTTGAAGAAATGTATGACTTGGAATTTGATGAAACTAATGGCTCCCAAGGAGCGCTTGAGGATATTGATGTAGGTGATGAACCATTGAGGGAGACAATGAAGAATATGCCAATTGGTGCTATCAACCCGCAAGAGGTGGAAGAAGTAGAAGATGATGATGATCAAGATCCTTCTCCACCTCGCACGTCTCAAGTTGAAGAAGATCAAGTGAGGGAAGCTCAAGAAGATATCTTCATCCCTCAAGATCAAGCTGAGGTCGAAGCAAGCAATGTTGAAGCACCACGTCCCCCTCCTCAAGTTCATGATAGAAGATCAACACCTATCCTTCAAGCACACCCCCATGATCAAATCATAGAAAGTCCATCAAAGGGAGTTATGACTCGCTCTAGACTTACATCTTATGTTGAACATCACTCGTTTGTTTCCTTTGTTGAGTCTACTAGTGTTGAGGACGCTCTTGCGGATCCGGATTGGGTGAATGTCATGCATGAAGAACTTAACAACTTCACCCGAAACCAAGTGTGGACACTTGAAGAAAGGCCAAGGGAGCAAGAATCATTGGCACCAAGTGGGTGTTTAGGAACAATCAAGATGATCAAGGTGTGGTTGTGAGGAACAAGACAAGGTTGGTTGCAAAGGGGTTCTCCCAAGTTGAAGGCTTAGATTTTGGGGAGACATTTACACCGGTTGCAAGACTAGAAGCCATTCGTATCCTTTTGGCATATGCTTCACATCACAAAATGAAACTTTTTTCAAATAGATGTGAAGAGTGCCTTTCTAAATGGTTTCATCAATGAACTTGTCTATGTCTCACAACCTCCCTGGTTTGAAGATCCAAACCTAATCATGTCTATAGGTTGTCCAAGGCTCTCTACGGATTGAAGCAAGCTCCAAGAGCTTGGTACGAGAGGCTAAGGGACTTCCTACTCAAGAAGGGCTTCAAGATCGAGATCGTCGACACAACACTATTCACCAAGAAGCTTAATGGAGAGATCTTTGTTTGCCAAGTATATGTCGATGACATTATATTTGGGTCAACAAACCAAGACCATTGCAAGGAGTTTGGTACATTGATGTCCAAAGAGTTCGAGATGTCAATGATTGGCGAGCTAACCTTCTTCCTTGGCTTCCAAGTGAAGCAGTTGAGGGAGGGCACCTTCATATCTCAAGAGAAGTACACTCATGATGTGCTCAAGAAATCCAAGATGGAGGATTGAAAGCCAATCAAGACACCAATGCCTACTAATGGGCATCTCGATCTCGATGAGGGAGGTAAACCGATTGACCAAACTCTCTATCATTCAATGATCGGTAGTTTACTTTACCTCACCGCATCTAGGCCGGATATCATGTTTATTGTGTGTATGTGTGCTAGGTTTCAAGCAAGCCCTAAGGAGTCGCATTTATGTGCGGTCAAAAGAATCCTTAGGTACATAAGGCACACCCCTAGCATTGGCCTTTGGTATCCCAAAGGAGCTCTCTTCCTACTTTGTGGCTATTCCGATTTGGATTATGCCGGGTGTAAAGTTGATAGGAAGAGTACCTCCGACAGTTGCCATTTGCTAGGAAGATCTCTTGTCTCTTGGTCCTCCAAGAAGCAGAACAGTGTGGCATTTTCTACCGCCGAGGCGGAATACATAGCCATGGGAGCAAGTTGTGCACAAATCTTATACATGACCCAAACACTTCTTGATTACGGCGTTGTTTTAAAAGATTTTCCACTTTTGTGTGATAACGAAAGCGCCGTAAAGCTTGCTAACAACCCGGTTCAACACTCTCGCACCAAGCACATTGATATTCGCCATCACTTTCTTAGAGATCATGTGGCTAGGAAAGACATCACACTAGT
Source organism: Microstegium vimineum (assembly GCA_022036555.1). Lineage (NCBI taxonomy): Eukaryota > Viridiplantae > Streptophyta > Magnoliopsida > Poales > Poaceae > Microstegium > Microstegium vimineum. The sequence continues at coordinate 64,968,872 of CM039124.1, forward strand.
TGGAGTTAAGAGCGAAGATCAATTGGCGGATATCTTCACTAAACCACTCGATGAAACAAGCTTTTGTAGGTTGAGAAGCGAGTTGAATGTGCTTGATCACTCAAACTTCACTAAAAAATAAGATTGTGTGAACCATGCACTCATTTGTAATATAATCATGTTTAATCTATAGTAATGCACATAGGCTTGGCTAACACGGTCGGGATAACCGCCCTCAAGTGTGTGACAAAGCCTTACCACGGTTTAAACCTGCAAGCAACCTAGATTTAAATTCCGTATTGCATAGCATTTGCATGTGTGTTGCTTGTTGCTTCCTTTTTGATTAAGTTTGGTCATCCTCTAGGTTCGTCACTTAGGGGGAGCAATTCAAAGCTCTAGCTTCAGCTAATACCCCTCTTGTGCCCCTATGGTGACCCTTGGAGCTTTATTGAACTATTTTCCTTAGAAAACTAATTCTAGCCTAAGGCAAACTATTTCTAAATTGAGGGTTTGAGAGATGGTTCTTATGCTAAGTCCAACAAGTGTTTCTTTCTGCTTTTTTGTGTTGGTACTTGGCTAATAGAAAAGTTGGAGAGAAAAACAGGAAAAATTCAAAGAAAATGAAGCTCCTGACCACCCTCCGGACCTCTCGGCATAGTCTGACGCTAGGTGGTCCGGAGGTCGGTCCCTCACTGTACTCAAAATTCCAATTCACATAATCCGTCGAACCAGAGGTCCGACGCTCCACCGGACCATAGGCGAGTGGTCCGGAGCCCCAGTCAGCGTTTTTCTTTCTCGTCAACAGACCATTGGACCAATCCGATGAGTGGTCCGGAGCACTAGTCTGGTGCTCGATCCCTTACTGGATTGGTTCACTTTGTTTCAAAGAGGTCATCGGACCACCCCGTCAGACCAAGGCGAGTGGTCCGACGCTCGGATTTTTTTTTCGCTTAACCCCCCGCGTGAGCACTGTTCTGGCAGTTTCTGTTTTGACGTCGTCCGTACACCGCGCCGCCCTTCGCCGCCTTAGCTCTGCCGCTCGCCCACGCCCGCTCTTCCACCGCCCTCGCCATCGGGAACTTTCACCGGAGCGTCGCCGCCTCCTCTCAGCTTTCCCCGCGTCGGCCTAGCAGCAGCACCACCAAGAACCGGCACCTGCCGCCCTGCGCTGCCACAAAGCACGCCACCGAGGTTCCCCCTCGCCGGCGACCAGGCCTATCCCCCTGCTCCACCCCCACTGCACCTCAAGCTAGGGTTTCACCCCTTCCTCCTTTCTCCATTGTCATTTCTTGCCAAGTCAAGAAGTTTCCCCCCTAGGGTTTCCTAAACCTAGGGTTTGGGGGATTTTTTCGTCGATTTGACTTCGCCGATTGTGCTTCATTGATCTCTAGGGTATGCTTCTGATCATGGTTTTAGCATTTTGTCTAGCTCGATCATCCCGTGCCTTAGTCTTTTCAACTTCCAATTCACTAAACTCAATTGTCGATTGTGATTCACAGTTGGCTATCCTCCTTGTGGAGTGTGGTTCGGATCTTGATTTGCTTTGAATAGAATACACTCCCTTACCTCAGGTACCGTGGCAGTTTTTCATTCTTTTCTTATCTAATGCTTGCTTCCAATACGGTATCTCATCTCTAGAGTTAATATATGCTTATATACTTCTATCTATTCTATCTAGCAGCGGCAGTGGTAGTATAAACTCGGGGCAAAGTTCGCGAGTATGGATTGAGGCAAAGCCTCAGAAGGGTCAGTCTAGTGCCTTGGCAAGCCTCTCTTGACAGTTGTGGTTGATTATTGTGTCAGAGACTTGCAGTTGGCTTGTGACAGTGATTCTAGCAGTGGATATTTGTCAGTGGACAGTGGTTCTTCCTTTCAGTGGGCAGTGATTCTCTGTTGATCAGCTATGGCCCGTGGTTCACGTGCTCGTGTCAGTGGTTCTGGTGATGATCCACCTCCTCCTCCGTGTCCGTCGAGGGACAAGGGGAAGAAGAAGGTGGTAGAGAAGCCTAAGAAGAAAAAGCGAAAGCTTTCAGATGCCGAGCAGGCCGAGGCAGTGGCAGATGCAACACACCGCGCACAGCGAGGTGGTCGCCGAGGCTCAGTTCGCATTGGCACTCCTCCGCGGGTTCTACCTTCTACACCTCCAGCTCAGTCCGAGACCCTTCCAGAGGAGCTAGAGCTAGTCACAGATGTGCTTCCAGTTCCGTGGCACCAGCTCCCTGGGGACATGTTACCCGTTCCCAGGCCACTCAGTCACCTCAGAGCGCCTCAGCAGCTCCTACTTCAGAGTCAGCCTCTGCTCACCTTGACTTGTGGGAGCTCACAGCGAAGCAAGTGAAGAAGCTTCGTTTTGTTCAGCTAGAGAAGTGGTGCCCAGATCAGCGTGACCCCATAGCTTCACGGGGATGGCACACTACTCTTATGGAGGATTTCTACAGGGCAGCGCAGCTCAATTGCATTCAGATACGCCCTCACAGAGTTTTCTCCTTGGAGAGCATTGTTGAGATTGCTGGTGAGGAGATCCGCCCTTACATTGAGTACCTTCCGGGCTTCGCCGATCTCCTTGGTCGCTCAGGGAACTATATTGAGAGGTGGGTCCGAGAGTTCTATGCTTCAGTGTGGATTGAGCCAGATCATAAGTTTCTCCGGTACACTTTCAGAGGCGAGCGACACAGGCTTTACTTGACATAGCTCAGAGAGGTACTTCGATTGACCGGGACAGCCGATCAGCTCAGTCTTCACTATGACTGCTATGGAGGAGTTTCCTTGCCTCATCGAGCTCGAGGTGGCCGCGCTTTGTCAGTTGAGGAGGTTGCTCCTCTCTTCAGGCCACCCTTCACAGCAGGTTCTCGTCGTACCCTGGCAGAGCTTACACCTACCGTTCGCCACTTGAACGATGTTCTCCGGCATACACTGTTGCCACGCACCGGGTACAAGAATGGCTTGACCAACTTGCAGTAGTTCCTTCTACAGGCCCTTGTCTCACAGACACCATTTGATATAGCAGACTTTCTTGTGTCCGAGATTGAGGATGTGATTTTAGATGGGATGCGGACTAGGCGACAGTTTCCCTATGCTCACTGGATATGCGGCATCATTGCTATCTTGCATGAGAGGACCGAGCCAGGACTCCGTGCTCTGCTCGATGCGTCCGAGACGTCGTTTCCACCTTACAGAGCGCTAGCCTCTATTGATCAAAGGTTTGGGAACCGGGTGCTTCAGCTTGTGAAGCAAAGGACTGCACCAGCAGACAGAGATGTTGTGTATGAAGAGGACAACTCCATCCGAGGCGTTGAGCAGCAGGAGCTCCATGAGTTAAACATCGGGGCAGCTGCTACACCTGAGGATTCTACTTCCGACAGCTCAGATGCAGAGTACCATCCTATACCAGAGATGCCTCCACAAACACACGACGCCGAGGCTGGTGGCTCTGGTACTACCTCCACTACAGAGACCCTCATACTGAAGGTTCTAGATCGGATTTAGGAGCAGCAGGGATCTCTTGTGACGACTGTCACCCAGATTCAGCAGAGATAGGATGAACTATAGAGACAGTCTGAGAACAGGCACTATGAGGTGCAGCGCCAGATACTCCAGATGCAGCTTGAGTCCTAGCGTATGCAGCTACAGTCCCAGCAGATCCAGCAGCAGAACATGACCTTTATAGCCCATATGATGAAGTGGACTAGTGTTCCCTCCATTAAGTTTCCTGCTCCGCCACAGATACAGATGATGAGTCAGACCCAGCCCTCACAGTCAGTTGGCCCTGCAGTGGCCCCTCTTCCCGCTCTTGGTCCCATTGTGGGCTCTCAGCAGTCAGTTGGCTAGTCAGTGGCCCCTCCAGTGTCAGCCGGACCGTCTGTCACTCCCACCCCCACTGTACAGTCTAGTGGACTTCAGGGTATCGGATTGACCGCCTCGTTCCAGTCCCCAGCGACACAGGTTACATAGTGGTTGGACACCTTCGACCCGACCCAGCAGTTCACACCTCTCACTACCGGTTTCACGCCGATGTCTGCTAGGATGGGTGCTACTACCAGAGATCTTTCCGCGTCGTTTAGCGACATCACCGGGCAGTCATCCCCCACTGGTCAGCAGGTGGCCGCCGAGATTGAGGCCGAGCTCGTTTCACCGACAGCGGGTCAGCACCGCTCTTCTGTTGCCTCGTCTGAGGCCACTCTTGACACTCGGGTTCTAGATGTCTCTACTCCACCCGGTGCTATCATGACTGATGCCACAACTGTCTCCACCACTCCAGTTCCGCCTGAGCAGCCACCGGTTTCAGAGACTCCAGTAGAGTCAGTGCTAGAGGCACAAAACCGGACTCTGCCGCTCTAGAGGCACCTTCAGAGACAGTGGAAGTGGATCCTACACCTACTCCTGCCCCAGCTTCAGTTCCAGACTCTTCAGCAGCAGAGTTAGTCAGCTCGTCAGCTCCTGTCCCCCAGACTGCTTCACCTCCAGCTTCAGACACTCAGGGGGAGGACTCTGATGATGATGCTCTCGACGACTTTCGCATACTTGACCGCTCCACGACTGTTTCCACTCCGCCTCCAGACGCTTAGACTTTGGTGCTTCGACGCCAAAGGGGGAGAGGGAGAGTCGAGTAGATGGGCTAGCTTCAGGGAGAGCTAGTAGGACTCATTCTTTTGATGTGTAATATACTCTATCGCATCATGCATCACGTTTACCGTCTTTATGTATTTGTGAAATATGTGTGTAATGTTTGAAGACTTGGTGGTTGTGTGACATGTGTGTGAACCTTTTATCTATATCATGTCACTTGGTTATGCTAATGCTTCCGCGCTAATCTTTGATCTTTTGGTATAGCATATCCTTTTGAAATCAAGTTCTATGCTCAATTCATATCTTTTGTGCTTGTCATGGCTTGAATGGTTTAGGCATGTTTATGTCTTTATTATTACTAACCCATGTCTATCTCATGTCAAGTCATGTTTTCACTAATCAAAATTCACTCTTATTCTCTACTCGAGCTTGTATTGTCGTCAATCACCTAACAGGGGGAGATTGAAGAATCATGGTCCCTTGTGTTTAGGCGATTAACAACAATACTAGGTCACTATGACTAACGTGTGTTTTGCAGAGGCAAAGTCATTAGAGTTAGGTCATAAGTGATGCTTATTGAATGGGCTTAATGGATATTCATGCCCCCAAGATGGAAATCGTTTCGGATGAAAGGATTAAGCTTCAAGTTGAAGACTAGGCTAGCTCTTAGTACCATGAGGTTGAGAAGGGCACTAAGTATAGACTAGGGCTTTGTTTTTCCTTTGACCGTACTATAAAGGGGGGTATGAGGTTAGTAGCTTGACCTAGGAGAGTTTGGAAATGTTGGTGTATGCACACTTGTCACAACTAGTCCTAGAGACCCTGCTAATAGCCCTTGAGTTGGTAGGAGCAAAACCCCTAGAGAAAACTTAGTGAAAAGAGTTGAAACGGGGGGAGAAAGAGGCTCCGGACCAGTCTGCCTAGGAGGCGTCGGACCAAGGAGAGTGGTCCGACGGTCCCTGTCTTAGGTAAGTTTCAGAGACAAGAGCTCCGGACCACCTGTCCAAAGGAGCTCCGGACCATAGTCGAGTGGTCCGAAGGTCCCTGTCAGAGGAAGCCAGCCTCAGAGGAGGCTCCGGACTAGTCCGACGGAGGGCCGTCCTCTAGTCCGACGCTTCATGTCAGAGAAAATGGTGGATACAGTGAGCACCCTGGCTCCGGACCTCTGCGTCGGACCAGGACACCGGACCAAGGCGAGTGGTCCGGTGGTGCATTGCTCAGCTGGATTTTGGAGTCCAATAAGCACCCTGGCTCCGGACCAGAACGTCGGACCAGGGCGTCGGACCATAGCGAGTGGTCTGACAGTGCCTGCTTTCCAGCAAGTTTGATCTGTGAAGTGCGCTCCGGACTAGTTGCCTTAGTCCGGTGGTGTGACCTCCAGACTAGTCCGGTGCCTTCGCAGAAAGTGGAAAAAGTAAGAAACATCTAGTTTCAAAGGTGGGGACTATTTATAGATGCCCTCTTCGTCCTTAAGAGGTCTCTTGGCCACTGTTTCACCTGAGGAACCTTTGAAAGACTTCTTGGAGAGCCAAGTGCCTAGTGAGGGAGAGTTTTGAGAAAGTTCATCTTGTTCTTCCCTCCTAGAGTGATTAGGAGTGACTTGTGTGCATCCATCCACCTTCCTAGCCTTGAGTTGGTCAAGTGAAGGTCTTGTGCTTGTTACTCTTGGTGTTCGACAGCACCTAGACGGTTTGGTGGTGTTCGGAGGAAGTGATCACCAGAAGATTGTCGGCGGCTCTTCTCCAAGCTTCTGTGATCGGTTGTGGGCGATTCACCGAGCCGGAGTGGTGAAGAATCAGCCCATAGAGAGCACTCTACCCTTGCATGGGTAGAGGGGGAGATATACCTTGCGAGGTGCTCCAATGAGGACTAGGGGGTGTGTCGACACCTCGATACCTCGGGAAAACATCGCTGCGTCAAGAATTCCTTTCCCTAGCTCTTTACTTTCTTGCATTACTTTCCTCCTTGTTCTTTCAATTCCTACTAAAATTACTTAGGTTGTCTTTCAATTCCTTGGCTTCCTATTGCTTTCTAGTTAGGATACACATTGCGGTAGGCACTAGGGGGTGATTGGTATTAATAGGTTTTAATATTGCTTTAGAAATTTAAAAGAAGCCCAATTTACCCCCCCCCCTCTTGGGCATCTAGATCCTTTCAGAGCTCAAGGCAAAGAAGGAGGAGCTCAAGAAAAGCAAAGTTCAAGCCTCTCAAGTAGAGGTTGATTCTAGTAGCTCCGATGGTGATGATGATGTATCATACCAAGCCTCCAAGATTGCAAAGAAGGATGAGAAGAATAAGAAGAAGGATGATGGCAATAAGAAATACTCCGCCATATCCTTTGATTATTCATCCATTTCTAAACATGAACATAAACCTTTATTACATGTTCCCGCGGGCAAATTGCCTCATTTTGATGGGACTAACTTTGCCAAATGGAAACACTTGATGAAAGCTTATCTTGTAGGTCTTCACCCTAGTGCTTGGGAGATTGTGCACAATGGATGTGATCCTCCGGTTGATCCCACAATCCCCACCACTACCGAGCTCCGGTGCATCCAACTCAATGCACAAGAAACTAGTGTGTTGCTAAGTGCATTGGATGGTGATGAGTACAACAAGGTCATGGGATTGGAAGTGGCCAAGGAAATATGAGACACCTTGCATCTTGCACATGAAGGTGTGAGCAAAGTGAGGCAGTCCAAGATTGATTTGTTGATGGTCAAGCTCAACCGGTTCGTGATCAATGAAGGTGAAGGACCACAAGAAATGTTTGATAGATTGATGACTATGGTTGGCAAGATAAGAGGACTTGGTGGTGAAGAAGTCAATGACCACAAGGTTGTCAAGATCATGCTTGAATCCTATTCTCCAAGAAATGAAACCGTAGTGATGTTCTTGGAAGGATCATCACCTTTGATCTACAACGAGAAGAAGCACAAGAAAGGAAGAAGCTTTGAGAGATGCAAGCAAGATTGGAGGGCATGAAGATCAAGGATGTGGCTCTCAAGGCAAACAAGAGCACAAAGAAATCAGCCCCTAGCTGCCCCAAAAACAGCAAGCATGCATCTTCATGCAAAGCTCAATCAACCAAGACCATCAAGCATCAACCCGAAGCTTCAACATCAAGTGATGGTGGAAGTGAAGATGAGCAAGAAGAGAACATTGAAGACATGGCCCTATTCATGAGAAGATTCAACAAGGGCATAAAGAGCAATGGGTACAAGCTCATGAAGAGGAAGTTCCCAATCAAGAAATCTAGAACTTGCTTTAGGTGTGGTAGCACCGAACACTTCATTGCCGATTGCCCAAACAAGAAAGAGGACAACAAATTTGGTAAAGGCAAGAGAGAAGACAAGGGTGACTACAAGAAAGGGAGAAGAAATGTGGGTGAAGCTCACATTGGATATGGTTGGGATAAATCAACTGATAGCTCAAGTGAAGAAGAGGAGATGGCCACAATAGCTATTCACAAGCCATCCACTTCATCAAGGCTCTTCAACAACATGTACGATGATGAAGGCTTCTCTCACACTTGTCTCATGGCAAAGGGTGAGAAGGTAAAATCAAAACCTAAAGCCAAAGCTTCTCCCCCAAAAGACATCTCTAGTAGTGATAGCTCTAGTGATGAAGAGATAAATAAAATAACTAGTAACATGGATCCTAAGACAAAACTCTTCATTGCTAATATATTGGATGAATTAGAGGCAACCAAAGCTGAGCTAGCATCTAGAGAAAAGACTCTCATCAAACAAGAGAATCTTTATATTGCTAGTGAGGAAGCTCTTAAATTAGAAAGAAGTGAGGTGAGCTCTTTGACTAAGGCCTTGGCCAAAGAACAAGAAGCTCATGCTCTCACTAAGAAGGAGTGTTGTGACCTCAAGCAAAAGCATCATGGCTTGATTGAAAAGCATCAATAGCTTGAGGCACAATACTCTCTTCTATGGGAGGGCAACTCACATCTCTCTAAAGCAAATGATGTATCTTCTCCATCCACTAGTCAAGGTTGTGGAAAATGCTATAATGTTGATATGAATGTATATTCTACTAACCTTGCCAACATGGAGGCCATGAAGAAAGAAATAGCAAGGCTCAACAATGTCATTTCAGTTTCAAAGAAGAATGACAAAGACAAAGTTGAGCCTAAGAAGATTCAATACAAGGATGGAAGGCATCCATCAATCAAAGATGGGTTTGGACACACTCAAGGAGGTAAAACCAATGGTAGAAAAATGATCAAAGGCATTGAGTGTGTCAAGTTTGAGAAGAAGGGGAAACATTGGTGCAGATAAGCCTGCACAGACAGCAGCCTTGCCGGACCTCAGGCCGGCAGTGCCGCTCCCCAAGAAAGGGAAGGCTACCATTGCTTCACATGATCAAGCTAAGCCCCAAGTCCATGCTAAGAGGATGCCCCAGCAAAAGCAGGTTTCTCAGAAACCCAAGGACTCAATCTGGGTGGCCAAAAACAAGTTTGCATATCAACCCAAAAAAAGGTCACCCCAAGGAAGCTTGTCCTCATGCTACATGTTGAAATGCAATGACCGTGGTAAAGTCATTGCAGAGTTTGTGGGTGATGAGAAACATGATAAAAGGAGCATAAACATTTGAGTTCCAAAAATTATTGTGACTAACATGCAAGGCCCCAAGATTGATTGAGGACCTAAATCTAGGAACTAAACTTGTTTTGTAGGCATACTCCTTCGGTGGATCAAGTTGGATACTTGATAGTGGATGTACAAATCATATGACCGGAGAGAAGAGTATGTTCTCATCATATTCCCCAACTTCAAATGCAAGTGAGAACATCATCTTTGGTGACAACTCAAAAGGGGAAGTGATTGGACTTGGTAAAGTTGCTATTACTCTTGATCATTCTATCTCAAATGTATTACATGTGAATTCGTTAAGTTACAACTTGTTGTCCGTTTCTCAAATATGTGAGATGGGTTTCAATTGTCTCTTTACGGATAAGGGTGTGGAAGTCTTTAAGAGGGAGGATTCCTCTATTATCTTTACGAGTCGTTTGAAGGGCAAGCTCTACCTAGTTGATTTCAACAAAAGTAAAGCTAAGCTTGAGACTTGTTTAGTGGCAAAATCTAGCATGGGTTGGCTATGACATCGCCGACTAGCTCATGTTGGAATGAGGAACTTGGCCAAACTCCTAAAAGATGAACACATTCTTGGACTAACCAATGTTCATTTTGAGAAGGATAGAATTTGTAGTGCTTGCCAAGCCGGAAAGAAAGTAGGTGCACCTCACCCACCAAAGAGCATTGTCTCCACCAAGCAACCATTGGAGCTAATTCACATGGATCTCTTTGGACCGGTGGCCTACATAAGCATTGGCGGTAACAAACATGGTTTAGTTATTGTTGATGATTTTACTCGATTCACTTGGATGTTTTTCATGTATGATAAGGCACAAGTGCAAGAAAAGGTGAAAACCTTCATTAGAAGAGCACAAAGAGAATTCGGGTTTCAAATCAAGAAAGTTCGTAGTGACAATGGAACCGAATTCAAGAACACTCAAATGGAGGAGTTTCTTGATGATGAGGGCATCAAGCATGAGTTTTCAGTTTCATACACCCCTCAACAAAATGGTGTAGTAGAGAGAAAGAACCGACACTCATTGACATGGCAAGGACAATGCTAGATGAGTACAAGACTTCGGATATCTTTTGGGCTGAAGCCGTCAATACCGCTTGTCATGCCATCAACCGGGTCTATCTACATAAGATCTTGAAGAAGACTTCATATGAACTCCTAACCGGTAACAAACCAAAGGTGTCTTACTTTAGAGTTTTTGGGTCCAAGTGTTTCATACTTAACAAGAAACCCAAAACCTCTAAGTTTGCACCTAAAGTTGATGAAGGTTTTCTTCTTGGTTATGGATCAAATGAGCATGCCTATCGTGTATTCAACAAGACCTTAGGGAAAATTGAAATCGCGATAGATATGACATTTGATGAATCTAACAGCTCTCAAGTAGAGCAAATTGATCAAGTGATTGTAGGTAATGAGGAACCACCATGTGAAGCAATCAAAAATATGGCCAACATTAGGCCACAAGAAATTCAGGCCACAGATGTGGAACCTCAAGATGGTGAAGCTACTACCCCAAGATTGGAAGAAAATGGGCCAGCAGTGCTCCCTGGTCAGGGCTCTGCCCCGGTGGCCGGCACTACCGGACCAAGCAGACAGGCAACAGCCACTTCACCAACAACTCCAAGAAACCTACAACCGATCTTTGAAGAGTATGAGTACAATGATGGCCAAGATGATCAACAAGAAGCCACAGAACACCCAAGGCTGAGGCAAACAATTCAAAAGGATCACCCCGTTGATAATATACTTAGGAGTCTTCGAAGGGGGGTAACTACTCGTTCACATTTGGCAAACTTTTGTCAATTTTACTCTTTTGTCTCCTCTTTGTAACCTCTCAAGGTTGATCAAGCTCTAGATGATCCGGATTGGGTGATGGCTATGCAAGAAGAGCTAAATAGCTTTGAAAGGAACAAAGTTTGGTCATTGGTGGAAAGACCCAACACAAATGTGATTGGAACCAAGTGGGTCTTCCGCAACAAGCAAGATGAGCAAGACGTGGTGACAAGGAACAAGGCAAGATTGGTGGCTCAAGGATTTACTCAAGTGGAGGGCTTGGACTTTGAAGAAACATATGCACCGGTGGCTAGGCTTGAAGCATTTCGAATTCTTTTGGCCTATGCCGCCCATCATGATTTCAAGCTTCAACAAATGGATGTGAAGAGTGCATTCCTCAATGGCCCAATCCAAGAGTTGGTCTATGTTGAGCAGCCACCGGGCTTTGAAGATCCTAAGTTTCCTCATCATGTCTTCAAACTCCATAAGGAGTTCTATGGGCTTAAACAAGCAGCAAGAGCATGGTATGAATGCCTTAAGGATTTTCTACTCAAACAATACTTTGAAATAGGCAAAGTGGATCCTACTCTCTTCACTCATAAGATCAATAATGATATCTTTGTGTGCCAAATATATGTCGATGACATAATATTTGGTAGTACTAACCAATCATTTTGTGATGAGTTTAGTAGGATTATGACTAAGAGATTTGAGATGTCTATGATGGGTGAGCTAAAGTTCTTCCTCGGATTTCAAATCAAGCAACTCAAGGAAGAGACTTTCTTATGCCAAACCAAGTACACCCATGATATGTTGAGAAAGTTTGACATGGCCAATGCTAAGCCATTCAAGACTCCCATGCCAACTAATGGACATCTTGATCTTGATGAAGGAGGGAAATCCGCGGACATAAAGGTATATCGTTCCATGATCGGCTCTCTCTTTTACTTATGTGCATCTAGGCCAGACATAATGCTTAGTGTGTGCATGTGTGCTAGATTTCAAGCTAACCCGAAAGAGTGCCATTTAATGGTCGTTAAGAGAATTTTGAGATATCTAGTTTTCACTCCCAACCTTGGCTTATGGTATCCTAAGGGCTCTAAGTTCGATCTACTTGGGTATTCGGATTCCGATTACGCCGGTTGCAAGGTAGACCGAAAAAGCACTTCGGGGACGTGTCAATTCCTTGGACGGTCCCTAGTGTCTTGGAGTTCTAAGAAGCAAAACTGTATAGCCCTTTCCACCGCCGAGGCCGAGTATGTTGCAGCCGGTGCATGTTGTGCTCAACTACTTTGGATGAGGCAAACCTTAAAAGATTTCGGATGTCAATTCACCAAGATATCTCTCTTGTGTGATAACGAGAGTACCATCAAACTCGCAAACAACCCGGTTAGTCACTCTAGAACCAAACACATAGACATCCGTCATCACTTCTTGAGAGACCACAAATTAAAAGGAGATGTCGCAACTCGCCATGTGAGCACCGATAAGCAACTAGCCGATATCTTCACCAAGCCTCTCGATGAGACAAGGTTTTGTGCTTTGCGTAGTGAGCTGAATATACTTGATTCTCGTAACGTGGTTTGAACTATAGCACACACCTGTTTGTCCACCTAGTGACTTAGGCAAAACTTTGAAAAAAATTCAATTAAGTGCTTCAAAACAAATTTTGAAAGAAACTTGAATGTGTTGGTCATAGTATAATTGTTGATTTGCTTACTGACCAACACATGGTAAGGGGTATGTGTCCACAACTGCATAAATTTAAACTATAATGGTAGCATAGTGCCTCACTGCCTGGCCAGGCCAGTAGTGTCGGCCCCAGGCCAGCAGTGCCAGGGTGTCCGGTAGTGCCGGGCTAAGGCCGGCAGTGCCGGGACTTAAGGGATCCGAGCCTGTCGGGCCCAAGTCTTAGCTCTCGGGTTTTGCTTTATTTTCTCTCCCCAACCCGAGGGAACACCATCCCAAGTCATATCCCTTCAACAGAAACACCTCTCCTCTCCTCTCTTAACCCCAAGGAGACCTAGTGAGCCCGGAGGTCCCTCTCTTCCCCCCGGCAGTGCTGCCCTTTGGAGGTGCTGCCATTGAAGGAGGTGTGGAGGATCTTCCTCCCTGTGTCAAGCTCCATTCAAGCCCGACCTTCTTCATCCTCACCCCTCTCTTTCAAAGGTAATAACTTGAAACCCTAACCTGGGTCGATCTATGCAATGTATGGTTTTTGAGATGGAATTTAGGTTGCTAGTAGTTGCATTATGAATGGTGATATATCTCTAGTAGTTAGATTTGATCAAAACCTAGTTTCAATGGAGGATTGATGGAGCATGCCATGGTGCTGTCTGCACCAGGCCGGCAGTGCCGGCCTCCCCTGGTGACAGCACCTATGCATTTGCTCCTACAATCGTCTATTGACCCTATATTTTGGTTAAATCTTTCCACTAGGGTTCTTGTCACTGTCTAGGTGCAGCAACTTAACCTTTTCTCCTTTTAAATGCATAGATGGACACCGGTGGATCGCGTGGTGGTGGAAGAGGAAGAGTGAGGTCTAAGATTCGCACTTAGAGAGCTGATGATGGCCTGAATCCCAGGCAAAGAATCATTCAAGAGGAGGAGTTGCAGAGGGCAGGGAGAACCATCGCAGAAGGTGTTTGTCCTTGGACACCCCCGGATTTGGGGTTGTTCGATGGCTCACATCTTGTTGAGCATCCTGAGGAGGTACTTGTCAGAGAGCCTCAGGACACCCCTGGCAGAGTCAGAGTCAACTACCAAAACCAGTGGAGGACAGTCCAGGAGCAAAGGGCCATCAATTCCTATGATGTGCCAAAGGATATGAGTGTGGATTACAGGTTCTGGAATGTGTTTCATTCCAACTTTTATCTCACTGTCCTCTTTCAAGATGCAAAACTCAGAGTCATCAAAATGAAGTATGTTGATTGGGAGCACTTGGAAATCAAGAGAGATCCTGTGTTTGACAAGGTCATTGATCAGTGCAGACAGCTTGGGATGTATCACAGGATGTGTTTCCAGAATGGGTGGAACATAGAGATCATCCATCAGTTCTACTTCACCTACTATCTGGATAGGGATAACTTTGTGATGCACTAGATGACAGAGGTGGTGCACTACAGAGTTCACTATGTGACCTTTGCTCGCCTCCTTGGCTTTGGTGAGGAGGACAGAGAATGCTTCAATGTTCATGATGAGAGAGGGCTGCTAAATGATGAGATTTCTTCTCTCTACATTGAGCCTCATAAGGCAGATGGTCTGATAAAAGGTTTGAGGAGCAAGTATTATATCTTGAACAACCTTTTCAGGACCACTCTCTATCCCAAGGTGGGATCTACTTCAAACCTCTACAAAAAATCCAAAAATGTGTTGAGGAGGATGAGAAGTGGAGCACCACCATTTTCAGTTGCTCGCTTCTTATGGGATGAGATATGCATTGCTGCAGAGGATGCTAGAAGGAGGCTGCTCTATGCTCCCTATCTGATGTTCATCATTGAGATGGTGACTGGTTGGATCTTCAACAAGGACGTTGTCCATGAGCCTTATAGAGCAGAGAAGGTCATTCATGCTACAACAATTCAGGAGGTGAACACTCCTCCCAGAGACACCAGGACAGCAGCAGCAGATATCCCTGAGTCTTTAGGTGTAGCAGCTTCCAGAGGCAGAAAGAAGGACAAGCTTGGTAGGATCTTGAAGAAGATCTTTGCTGACATCTGCTATGTAAATGATCACTCTTACCAGACCAGACTTGAGATCAGAGAGCTCAGAAAGGAGCAAGGGCTCAGATAGATTGACCCTCCTACTCCACCTCCAGAGCTCAGTGAGGAGTCTACCTATGAGGGTGATGATGAGGAGGAGGAGGATGAGGATGAGGAGGAGATTGAGCAGCCCCAGACTTGTCGATGCAGCAAGCGTGCATCTGCTCCCAGTGTTCACTTCACCGGATCTCCTGATGATGATGATGATGGTGAAGATGATGATGGAGACGACGACGATGACCATATGGAGGAGGACAGTGACTAGCTTGTATCTCTTTCTTCTTGGTTCTTCTCTCTTTTTGGTGACTTGTTGCCAGAGGGGGAGAATTACTAAGTGAATGGGGTACAACATCTTTCGATGGTCATGGAGGAGCAGTAGCTGCTAGTTATCTTAGTTTTTTAGTTTGTGAGATGAGAGAGCAACATGAAACTGTTTTATTGTAATATTGTCACTTAAGTACTTTATTTGTGTTAGTTATGGACATGTACTCTCTCATATATATCATGCTTGTCTTAGTATGTTTTTCTTTTATATATATTGTGATGTGTGGTCGTGTAAAAGCTTCCGCGGGCTTGCTGTTTGCAGGCAGCCCGGCAGTGTCGGACTGCTCAACAGCAGCCCCTCTGATTTGTGTTTAAGACAGGTTTCATACGCATCACGTATATATTTGTGACACCTTTTCAGCACCCCACAGCAGCCATGGATGTAGGGGGAGCCCTACTTCACTCCAATGTGTGAATTTTTGCCTCTCATGCCAAATTTGGAAATTCAAATTTCTATTCACAAATTTAGGGGGGGCTCCTACACCCATGACCTGCTTAGTCTCAGATTATTATTCACTTTTGTAAGTTCTAAGTGTGTTGTCATCAATCACCATGACCGGCGGTTTGAGTTCTTTACTCTTGGAGCTTTGCTCCTAGCCGGTTAGAGGTTGCCCTTAAGTTTGTCTCCTTTGTGTGGCAGCCTAGGGAAGTTTGTATCACCCATCATTTGCTAATACACTTGGGGGTATTTGGATCCACTTGATAAATTGGCAAAAGAGCAAAAGAATTGCTACTTTTTGGCAAATGGATCCAAACATGCAAGACAAAAAATAACAAAAGAGCAAAAATTTGTCATTTGTCATTTGCCGAGTGGCAAATGAAGGCAAATAGAAAATCCTTCCACTCATAGCCCTCCCTCCTATGTATGACATGTGAATGAGAGTGTAATTATAAGGGGTATAATTGTCTTTATATGTACCATTTGTCATTTGCTATTTGTTATTTGCCATTTGTCAAGGGATCCAAACACTAGGAATTAACAAAAGATTTGCCAACTTTATTTGTCATTTGTCAAGGGATCCAAACATGCCCTATATGTATTATGGTTGCTTGAGGAGTACCAAAGAAACTTAACTCTCAATGGCCCAAAGTTAGCATTACCAAAGAGGTTTTGAATCCCAACTTAGATTAGCAACCAGGTAAAATAAAATAAAATAAAGTAGTCCAATCAAGGCGCGGAAAGTTGGGCATAGAAGTACAATATTCGATAATCTGTGCAATGTCTTATGGTAGCTAGAGGCCCTGCTTGACTTTTCTGCTATTTTGATGAAGCGGTTTGGTTGCTAATAAGGTCATCTTCAATAGAAATTTCATATCTCAGTTTTCAATGCTCTCATATAGTGTTGGATGAAACTCTCTTTACTCTTATAAAACTCTGATAATCTCCCTTCATAAATACTATATCATATCAGCCTATTTAATGCTCATGAAACTCGGTGAAACTTCTATTAAGACTGGCCTAAGGGTGGCAAATGGCTTGGCGACGATCAAAGGCAGTTTCGTGAATTAAGGATTGTATAATAACTAGATTACGTACGGATTGTAATATCTGTCTTTGTCTATAACTCTATTCTTATATAGGAATAATCGTGGATTTCCATTAATTACTCAACCATGCTAAATTATTTCACACCAAGTACATGATACAATTTAACACTCCGGTCAACACGAAAGATGACGAGAACTTTTGGCACTTGCTCATGTGATACACTGGGAGTGTACTGCACTTTGGCAGACACGAAATTCTCCGCTGACAGCTCCTTCAGTTCGTGCACAAGACCACACATAATATTGAGAGTCTGAAATCGTCTCCCATGCACAGCTCAGAGCACTATATACAATTCAAGTTGATCCAAACATTATCTAAAATGACTAGGCAAATCTCGATTTGAATAATAATAATAATAATAATAATAATAATAATAATAATAATAATAATAATAATAATAATAATAATAATAATAATAATCCAAGGCGAAGCGTGTGTCCGTGATCGACCTTCGGTCTATATATCACTTGCAATTTCGAATGCTAAATCGGTACGTATATTGCGAGCGAGACACTCGTATAAACACGAACGCTGGAGGAAAGGCATGCGTGGCAGGTGGCACGTACAAGACCTATTCAAAACCGGCAACGGAGGGCTGCATTCACAACCCCCAAAATTAGGACTAACAAGGCACCCACTTTCACGCAAACACCACAAACGGCCATGGATCCCAGCGCTATAAAACCTTACCTTTGTGAGCATTCGAGCTATAACAAGAGAAGAAAGCAACCAACACCTTGTAATAAGACAACAAAAAGGGGAGCTCGATACCACCACGCATATCTATCATGCCGTCCCGCAACAAGATGAGAGTGGCCATGCTGATGAGCTTGGCCCTGATAGGCCTGCTCCTTTGCCACCTCGCCACCACCGCCTCCGCCTCCAAGCGCGGCATCCGCGTCCTCAGCGAGGAGGACGGCGGCTCGTCGAGCGACGACGGCGGCAGCAGCTCCGAGTCGTCCGAAGGCCGCGTCGTCTACGCGGACATGAAGCTGGCTGACTCAGAATCGTCCAGCTCATCCGATGCGCCGGCGTCGGCACCCGCGCCGGGGCCGTCGTCCAGTTGAACGATGCGACGGTGGTGACGAAAAATGAGGGCACACGTACGTACGTGTGGCCGGCTACTACTATTTTTTTTTCGTCGTCAGTAAAGATGAGCAAAGCGTGGCCAAGAAATTCTATCTAATCTAAGCAATAATAAGTGTGATGGAGTTAGTGGAAATGGTCAATGTATGACGTGTGGGCCAAGAGTTATTCTACACGCCTTCTTCTTTTTATTTTCCTTTTTCTTCTTCTTATTATTATATAACTTGATTGAGTTCTTGATGGATTCCGACTTTACCAAATTCTTTGTTCAACTTTATTGTTCCATTAGTTTTAATGGAGAAGTGTACCTGTTCGTGTGATAGTTTTGTTTGCGCAAATGTAATATCCAACATCCTTTGTTTCCCACACATTTTTTTTCTTTTATAAAAAACTTCCTCAAAAGCGGCGGCTTGGAAAGCAGCCCAGCCCAGCCTAGCCGATGACGCTGTAGCCTGTAGAGAGCAGCTAGGGCGTTGGTTGCTTTAATTTACCCATCTGACCATGTTCTGGTTATTATGGCCGGATCAGGTCACATGGTGCATGTGAATCAACGGATGTGTTTAGTCAGGTGACTCAGGTCTTATCAACTGCAGGTTCTTCAGGCTAATGTAGGAATCCCAAAGCTCTTCTAACGTAACTCTACCCAAACGATCAAGCATATCCTTTGCATTGCAAGCCCTTTTGGCATCGCTGGGCGGCTGGGCTTCTCCTATCCACTACCTATGCCAGTCCATAGTCTAGACCTTTCACTCTCGTGCACCATGCGACACAACACATGCTTTGCACTAGCAGGAACAAACCACTCATCAGTTCGTGCCGCCACAACGACTGCGACAAAGCAAGCAATACGATGATCAATGAACGAGCCATTATATATATAAAAAAAAAACGAGCGACGAGCATGTATCTATTAATCCTTTGCCTCTTCCTACCAGGCTACCACCACATAACAACCCCACAGATGTCCTAAAATGAAGGAATTCACATCTTAGCTGCGACCTTGGGGCAAACAACGAAGTATGGTTTGGATCAGATCAAACGGGTCAGCGACGGCCGGTGCACACAGGGGACCTACTGCCTCATTTTCTTAGAGCTGCAGTCCGGGCACTTGTAGTGCTTTATGTGCTCTGCTTTGGCAGGGGTGATCCGCACGCACTTGCCGTGGAACCACCGCTCACATATGTCGCAGCCGATCCAGAACTCGTTCGCGTTGTAAAGGCCGCCGCAGCTTCCACAAAAGGTTTCCGTGTGTTCCTCGTCTTCCTCGTCATCGTCGTCGTCATACTCTTTGGCAGCAGCAGCAGGAGCTGCTGCCCTGGAATTCTTCGCATGGCCATCGTTTCCTCTCTACACGAGAAACAAGCAACTCATTCTGAGTAAGATTTTGTACATAATAAACTAGAGCAAAACAAAACTATTGAAAAGATTAATGTGGCACCTTTGATGAGTGTCTGGACTTGCCACTGCTATCAACCCCAGACCTATCTCTACTGTGTTTCCTGTCCCCGAATGATTCAAAGACAGAAGGAAGATCACTGATCATGCTGAATAAGCGCTTCCTGAGATAAAAAAAAAGCAAACAATCAAATCAGGGGCTGCATCAATTCTGTCACAAATTAGGGGGGAAATAATTTCCTCGCAATCAGTTTTCCAGCCTTGATGTTTAATAGTTCTTATTGCTACAAACATAGACTCGAGTGCACAACATGGCTTCAAACAGAGGAATTGCCAGTTCAAATAGACGTGAATAAACATGTCTTTTTTTTTTGTGAATAAACGTGTCTGGGAGCGGTGGGTATGTACAGAGACAAAAAGTCCAAATGTCTAATTAGCTTTTCTGGGGGGAAAAAAGTGCATATTGGTCCCTCCTAGTAGTTCAAAATACTACGAAAGTAAGAAAAGAATACACAAGTGTTCACAAAGAAAATGTTCAGAATCATTAAGTTGTCAGAATAACACCATCTGGACATCATATCCAAACATCACTAAAGACAATAAGCTGGGTATCAGAATACTTGAGGCCCAGAAATGTGTCCCTCAAAAGATGAAGTGATGGGAAGCTCAGAATCTATATCCCAGAGCATCAAAAGACAGAACAGGCCAATGGTGGAACAAATGATGACATAATAACTAAGATCTACGGTGGAACAAATTATGACATAATAATTCTCATAAAGGAAAACTTGTGATAAAAAGAACAAGTGCAAATCAGCAATCTAATCAATAGAGAAGGCTGTTGAAATACATAAACCTCAACCTCCACAAAGTTAGGCACTTAGGAGTAAATAGTACATAAAGGTCACCATTTAAATTCTAAGGATATTAATATGAGAGGCACAAGAGGTATAATTAGATGAAAAAAAAACATTTTGCTTACACTAAAAAAATACAATAAATACTCAAGAAAAACAAAGAAATTTAGACACTAGTCTAGAAGGAAAAATAGAAAAATTTAGAAAAAAAACATAAATAGATGCCACAAATGTACTGCCCACGTTGGTCATTGACTCTGCACAGCTAGCTTATAATACTGTTATGTATTTTCAATGATCAACATACCTGTAGATTAGTATATTGGTGCACAACTGATTGGGCAACCCTGACTGTAAAAACGAATATGTCGTAACTAAATTATGCACATAGTTTGTCACCTTCCCAGTTAGCTAATATTATTTCTAGGCAAACATAGAGCAATTGCACTAACAAGCAAGCTGTAACATTGTAGGACTTTCAGCAACAGTTTAGAGTTGCAAGCATCAAAATTTAAGGATTCGCTAAGATGTTTGAATGCATTTGGAAATGTATGGCCCAGCAATAAATGTACAAGAAGACTGGCTGAGGGATGCCTCTTAACCTCTGGTTCTAAACCGTGGCATTGTTCTCCATAAAACAAAAATATGATTGATTTCAGAATTCTTAGAAGCAATGGAACATGCAGCTCTGGAGCAAAATAAAAGCACAAGGTCGTCAACTGCTGTACATGATTTTTCTGTAATAAAGTGGAGAAGGGACCAATAGTTTGGCTGGCACCCCATAATAAACAGATGGACCCAGTACACTCCGAGATCGGAACTCTATGAAATGCGTCATTATTATGAAATATAAAGACTGATGATTCTGATTGCACCATGCACTCATGTAGCATAAACAGCAACAAAAAGAAAAGAGAATAGCGTGCAAAAGTACTGATAAAGCGAACTCATCCCCAAAGCATGATCCCCCAATTCACTCAAAGGAAACAAAAAGAGGAGCACAACTCATGCAAACACATGCACCAAGCGAAATAAAATAAATATA
Organism: Microstegium vimineum; assembly: GCA_022036555.1. Taxonomy (NCBI): domain Eukaryota; kingdom Viridiplantae; phylum Streptophyta; class Magnoliopsida; order Poales; family Poaceae; genus Microstegium; species Microstegium vimineum. The sequence continues at coordinate 64,989,809 of CM039124.1, forward strand.
GATCATAAACACGAACATCGCCAAAGTATCCCATTTACCTAATAATCGAACTAATTCCACACAAAAAAGGCAAACAATGAAGTTAACACAAAACCATATGCTCGAGGAGTGAATTTAAGAATAAGCATTCTTCCCACACCAGACAACTGATTGAAAAGGAGAAAATCGAATCCAGCGTGTGTGGCAGAATAGAATTGGTACCGGTCGTTGGCGTTGAGGCGAGCACCATAGAAGAAGGCGACAGAGATGAGCCACGAGTCAGAGTGGACCGCGACGAGTGAGAGCCAGTCGCGGCGCTGCATGCCGTCGCGCGCAAAGTTGATGCCTAGCGCCGGCTCGGGCAACTCCGGAGGAACCTCCTCCGCCGGCGGCGACACCTCCCAGCTCCCGTTGGGAAGGCCGTACAGACACAAATTCTCCTTATCTGCACGCAGCAAAAAGGAAACGCCGATTCGCTCATTCCCCACGCGGATCCACCACTCGACGCACGCACGCACCGCGCGAGAGCTCGCCGCGGATCGATCTCACTCACCTGGGTCGCAGAAGCTGAATAAATCGTCCACATCTGCACCGGCAGCGACACGAGAGGCAAGCGTTCGTTAGATCTGCGCGGGTCTCAGCTTTCAAGAGCGAGCGCAGCGGCGAGGCCAGGCGGGGCGAGGAGGAGAGCGGTCGTTACCGGAGGTGAGGGCGCGGACAAGCCCCGCGCGGCGGCCGGAGAAGTCCTTGAAGATTTCCTCGACCGAGCGCGGGTTGGAGGAGACGGGCGCGGGGACCATATCCATGCGACGCGACGGCGTCGGTGAGCGCCCGCGCCGGCGGCGGCGTGCTCCGGCCTCCGGGCGGGAGCGGCTGGGGACGGGCACAGCAGCAGCAGCGGCCGACGAGGCGATGGCTCACACAGACACAGGAGTTGGGATTCGGCTGCCTTCCTTGCTTCGTCGCCAATATTTTATTACACACCCAGACCCAGGCACCAGGCCGAGGCAAAAGGGTTCGTTTGTTTCGGTCACGCCTGGCGGCCCGCGACGCGATGCCGCCTCGTGGGGGCCCTGACACTGACACGGCGGGCCAGTAGCGTGAGATTCAGTGCGGCCCCACGTGGAGGTGAGGTCCGTGGAGTCGTGTAGGGGACAGATAGGTGTGGCCGTAGGGATGACGGACCCGGATAGGCTGCTGACCTGGCACGATAGGGATGTGGTACGGGCCCGAGGTTCCCGATTTGCGATCGAGGCGCATTTCCAGATTTCCACTGCTTCGCTAGTTCGCTGATGGATACTGCTGCTAGTACGTCACTGAGAGCATAATCGGTTCAGAGCTCTAGGTGATTCAGTTCAACAGTGGCAGTCGGGTTCCCAACAGTGACTGCACCGACGCTCGACCAACTTCGACACGAGACTCATCAGACTACGACGAGGCAGAAACCATATCGCATCACAGATCATACACTGACAAGAAGTTTCGGATATAGAATTCAAATTCAGATACTTCTCAACAAAACTATGGCAAACACAGCTGCTAGGTCCATCTCAACATGATGTCTGGTACGAGAGCCGTACAGCTACAGGTGCGCGGTGCGCCACAAGGCGGGTTCACTTGTGGTGAGGGGAACAGGGTTTTAAGATCTCGGCTTCTCCTTCTTCTCCTTGAAGAGGGCGAGCAGGGAAACGCCAGAGACCTTCACGACCTTGAAACGGACACCGGGAATATCTCCCACAGCGTGACCCTTACGACCGAACCCAGCAATCAGCACCTCATCCTGCAGACAACAGCGAGGAGAAACAACATCAGTTACCCTTGAAGAGTACTATGAACGGGAGAAGAGTACTATGAAAGGGAGAAAAAGAACTTACATTCTCCTCGATGTAGTTCAAGCAACCATCGTTTGGCACAAAGGCAGCAATCTTCTTCCCGTTCTTCACCAGCTGGACACGAGCACACTTACGGATAGCAGAGTTAGGCTGCTTAGCCTCATGCCGCTGCAGAGGAATTAGTGCATGTCAGGCATTGGTTACTTTGTTTGTTCTTCAAAAGAAATGGAATCTGCTGTTTCATAAACTCACATCTTTTCAAGGACGATTCCCTTTGCGTGAGATGAACCAGCAAAGGGTTTCTTCCACTCGTTGCCGAGATGGCTCTTCTTGTAGGCTTTGTCAGCCCACCTCTGGTTCCTTCTGTGGGTCTTGAGCTTGCGCCCAGCTCCCATACCACGTGTCTTCCTACAGCAGAAATACAATCGTTAGCATCCAAAAATATATGCACCAGGTGTAACTACATCTAGACCTAAACATGGCCCTCCTGACCCGCCCGAAGAAACCAACCCAACCACCAGTGCATCAGGTCAGGTTTGGGTCATGATTTTTGACCCATGACCCAACCCAGCCCAAAAAACCTGACACAAAGTAGACAAACCCAAGAAATAGCCCAACCAAACCCGCCATCGTGTCGGGTCAGGTGCGGGCCAAAGATTTTGAACCAACATTTCTTTTCTTAGCCCAAAACGGCGTTTGATCAGGTCTAGCAACATCAAACATTTTCAATTAATAAACATCATGAAAGATATACAGCTAAGTGCTTAAGTTGCTGTGAGTCCATATAAACCATGAAGGCTTCTAATTTATTCAGCTAGCAAAACATGGCAAATGAAGTCTTTGTAGACTCGGTTTCTAAGATGTATAAAAATTCAGGTACAAAGGATTATCAGGCTTCGAAGTAAAGTTTACAAAACACAGTACTATTAATGTGACCTGAAATCTACTGATTGCTAACCTCTACTTTGGAATTGACTTCCTGTTTGGATTTAAAGTATATCCATGAGAGTACTGTTAACTTGGGAGGCATGGAACTCTACTTAAATAAAAGCACAGCCTATAGACTTATTCAAATTCAGCAACTATATGAACTAGTTATATAAAAAAAAACAGTCTAAAATCACAGGGAAAGAACAAGAAGAAAATATCTAGATTTTCAGGATCATTTCAAAGAAAGCTGATATGGAAAATCAGAAGAGTTATTGTCCTTGTTCATAACTGACAGTGCTAGAAGACATGAATAAGTGATGCAATGTGGTGATTGTGCTGATGGTGGGGAGGGGGGTTTCAATAATTCAACATGAACCATATCTCAATGAGCTATGAAGTCACATGTGTACTACTGTCTCCATTAATGTGGGTGCACATCCATAAATTTCAAATCATATTTGAAGTGATTCTACAAGGGGCATTGTGCAGCATAAATTTGGTGGTGTCTGGGAAAAAGGGATCTGACTACAGCACTTGATCCATGCAGGCTGCAACATAAACATAACAAGAGAGCCAAAAGGGACTCCAAGAGAACATTACACTACTCTCTGAACCCACAATTCAAGGCATTAAAAAGTCATACACATAGTAGTTAGCTGCATCAGAACTAACAGAGTGCTAAGCTTCAGAATTCCTAATTTTTAGGACTGTAAAGAAGTTAGTAGCTGTAGATAATAATCATAATATGCCCAAACGCTCCGCATTACAGACCAACCACAACAATAATGCATAAAATCTATACACAAATTCTGTCAGTAGCTGGGGAAAGGCCAGTATATTACAGAAGTACAAAGCATGATGAACATCATAGGCTTAAAACAGGTATTATGATTATTGGTATAACAGTGAGTCCACCATTTTAGTCTAATTAATTGGTGCGCAACTGGAGCTAATTCAGTATATTATAGATATTATAAATGTGACGAATCAGGCAAGTAACTATGCCCGCTGCAAGTACAAATCATGCTTCTAACAAGGCAATAGACAGTGCGCACTACCAAGTAGCATAGGAAATCTCTACCATAGCCTACCTGACTGTGACTGAGACTTGCTGCGCATGCTTCACTTATCTGATTTTTTTTTTATGATTTTCTTGTAGGAAGACAACAAAAATTATAGACCCTACGAATAACTAGATACAAGATGAGACATCACAAGATAACATGTTGAAACGCTGTTATTATCATCATAGATCTGGGAGAGAAAAAAACGGCAATTTTTTCACGGAATAGCGTAGAACTTCTAGGCAATGAGATTGAGAGCACAGCATCATGAATTACCCCATGTTGGATCGGCGAAGGTGATGCCTAGCACGTAGCGGGAGTACGGCAGCCGAGCAGCCGACGGCGAGGGCGCTGGAGCTATCAGGCGGCGGCGGTGGCGGCGAAAGGGTTTGGAGACAGGTGTGGGGGAAGCGTTTATATCCCTTCAGCTCTGAAATAAGGCCTAGGGCTCGTGTTGGTGTAAATGGGCTAAGGCCTTTGGGTCAACTGGAGTCGGCCCAAGTTTTCTGCTATTTTCAATGGAAATATGGACCACACGAAATAGTAGTTGGGCTCGTTGGCCGGAAATGGAAGGAGTTGAGGCTCTCTTAAGCCATGTAGATCGGGCCTAGAGAATTTCATGATGCTCTCCAAGCCAACCATCCGAATCAAGGACACATCGACGAAAAAGCCCACAAAACTACTGATATCACATTCTTATTTAGGATTTTTATTTTGGAAAAAAAGAAGAGTGTTTAGTTTCGAGAACCATCAGATCAGCCTAACGAATGAACAAATCAAACCGTACAGTCGGGGTCAGGATGAGACGCGACGATGCCAAACATGCAAAGACCGTCACGATACTAATCCTCTGTTTACGTAGTGACATGTGGTTATCTACCAGTAATCAGCAATATAACTGTATACTGTATACTACAGCCGTAATCTCAAGTCAGACGAAAACACAACGAATTCACTCTGAAGAGAAGAAACACCCGCCCAAAGCTGCCGTACGACGCCCGCAACGGAGTCCGTCGCGATTACGCGGATACGGCGGGACTCGCGCTCCCCTCTCCACATTTTTCTTTTCTTCCCGTTTCCCACCACGCACGGGCATGGCACGGCACAGGACGGAGCAAGTACGCACGCCATCGTCCATCCTGCAGCCGCTGCAGACGAAGGCAGGCTTTCACTGACCATTCAAGTCAAAGCACTGTGCCGGCCGGCGCAAAGCCACGGGTGGCGCTGTCGCCGTCCTCCGCACGGCTCACGAGCGTGCCCGATGGGATGGGATGGAACCGCGGATTCGCCCCCCGCGTGTCCGTGTCCGTGTCCGTGCCGTGCCTTTTCCGCCCGCCGGCGCCGCGCCGGTGCATTTCTAGAAACGGGACGTTTTCCGCTGGGTCGGCGCACCGCGCACGGACAGGTACGTGCGGCGCGCGCGGCACCACACCACACCAATACGCCGCCCGGACGGGCCCGGGCAGGAGCCGTGTGAACCTGACGGGCGTCGAGCGCAGCGCAGCAGCTGACGCCTGGCGGGCCCATCGCGTCAGCACGGGCGAGTAACTGTTGATGTTGATATGTACAGTATAGATAGGCCGATGGACGGTTCAGAACAGTTAGGGGTTGGGCTCGAGGCGAGAAAGTTCTGGATCTCATATCTGATCTGATACTAGTTGCCATTGCCAACCAACCCACAACCTGCGCGTGCATCTCGTGCCCGCCGCGGAGACTCACGTCTCCTTGCGATTTCGGGAGGCTCGGCTACGCCTACCCGCGTACTCCAGTCCAGGGCCCAGACCACAGCCGCTCGGACGGCGGACGCCAGGGGGGAGCGCCGCCGCGCCGAGTCGGCGGGCGGCTTGGACCATGCTGCAATGCAGGATTAGTCTGGGATTTTGCCTGCCAAAGCCAAAGTGCCAATAATGCCAGTATATTGTAGCGTCCGATGCGTACGGCTCGTGATTTGTTTGCCGATTAAGTACTGTCCGTACAACAGTAGCTGGCTGTGGGTCGCGCGGCCACTGAGCGCGCTGGCATTATTATTGGTCCACGCAACTGTCGGCTGCTGATTGGCCGGCCGCTGGGTGGCGTATGATGGGTTGAGGACTGACTGACTACTACTAGCTGCTGAACCCGTGCCTGCCTTCTCTATGGTTCGTGCCGCGTCAGTGCGGTTGCCAGCTTTCCAAAGATAGACGCACCGCATACTCCTGGTACTTAATCCAGCCATCCAGGTGCTTAGCTAGTTATTTATTGGTGACAATTGTGTGGTTTTGCCGGCTTTTGTTCGGATGGATGGTTGTTTGCTGTGCCGGGAAAGATACCGACGAGGATTCCCAAAATATCGAGACAATATTTGTTGGGAATGCTAAAATAGTGGTACCAACGTGCTATATAAAACGACATAGGTTGTTAGCTGGCAGTTCAGCATATTACTTTATTTATAGGGACCGGCTTTACGTTGTAGTTATAAAGTTTGCTAACGTTTACGTTCGTGTCGAGATCACTTGCGCAAGTGCAATATGATAGTGTCTATAGCTTGGCCGACACAATATTTTAGAGCTTACTTTTTCAAACAAATCTAATCTTCTCTAAAAGTTGTCTACCACTTTCGTAGTACCATGTGTTTTATGATAAGATCTAATTTATCTAGATTAGAAAAAACATTATAATTATGTTTCTCATGTAGAATCACTTAAATGACACTAGCTAAATATCTATCAATTATTGTCACTGCAGATGGTGACATATAAAGTATCAATTCTTTTGAACCACTTTTTCTGAACCCTAAGATACTGGGAAAAAAAGAAAGATAATGTCAATGAAGCTGCTAAATAAACGAACCCGCGGGTAATGCAGCTATAAAACCCATGGCAATCTCCGGCACCGGCGAGCCGGCGGGCGACACGTTAACCGGAGGCGCGCGTGCTCGTAGCGAAGCTCCCTTGCACAAAAATAGTTTACCTTTGATACCCTTCACCCTCCTCGACGTCCCATCTCCCTTTCCTTTTCTCCCACTGCACTGCTGCTCCGCTGCCGCTGCCCTTTCCCTCTCTCTCATCTCGTCCTCCCCCCTCACCCCCACCCCGCCATGGCCACCACCACCACCACCCACTGCTTCTCCTCCCACCAAGCTATTTATCGTGGCTGCTGCACTCCTGCTCAGGCGCCATAGAGACGTGTGGGACCGAAGCCGCCGACCGATCAAGCTCTGCTCCGGGCGGAGCAGCTAGCAGGCGGTGGTGAGTGGTGACAGCCAGGCAGAGTGACCGACTGGTGAGTCGAAGCTTGGGCGGGAGGTGGGCTTTGGCAGGTTCCAGCGGCCCCGGAGCGGAGATGGTGCTGGATCTCAATGTAGAGTCGCCGGCGGACTCGGGCACGTCGAGCTCGTCCGCCCTCAACTCCGCGGACGGCGGCTTCCGGTTCGGCCTGCTCGGGAGCCCCGTCGACGACGACGACTGCTCCGGCGAGATGGCGCCGAGCGCGTCCACGGGGTTCATGACGCGGCAGCTCTTCCCGTCCCCTACCCCGCCTGCCGAACTGGAGCCGGCGGCGCCGGTGCCGGTGTGGCAGCCGCCGCGGCTCGGCGCCGAGGATCTCGGCGTGGCGCAGAGGCCTGTGGCGGCGCCAGCGAAGAAGACGCGGCGTGGGCCGAGGTCCCGCAGCTCCCAGTACAGGGGCGTCACCTTCTACAGGAGGACGGGCCGTTGGGAGTCGCACATCTGGTACTCGACTTCTGACCTCGCCTCGCCTGCACCCTTCCTTCGTAATTTCTACCATCTACTACTACTAATCCATCCTCTTATGGCTCTTGATCACTTTCGCCTCCTCCTCCTCCTATTGCTGCTGCTGCTTGATCTGAGGCTGCAGGGATTGCGGGAAGCAAGTCTACCTAGGTGAGTGCCTCGCGTTCGAGCTCGAGCATCTTCTATGAACTGTCGATTAATTTTACTGCGTTTGATTTGGTTTTGATTTGCTGATGCCTGATGAGGTGACGCCCTTGTACTACCCAGGTGGTTTTGACACTGCGCACGCAGCTGCGAGGTTAGGGACCTTTTGCTTGTTTTTGAATTCGTGTCGATTTGCAGTTTTGTGATCGATAAGCGCGCGCGTTGAAATAAATAGTCAAGTTTGGATCAAGCAGGGCGTACGATCGAGCTGCGATCAAGTTCCGCGGCCTCGAGGCGGACATCAACTTCAGTCTGGGCGATTACGAGGATGATTTGAAGCAGGTTTATAGTCACTTGCATGAAAACATCAAATGCCATCTACAGTTTCTCCATTACCGATAGTTTCGCGGTGGACTGACTGACTGATGGGTGCGCTTTCCAGATGAGGAATTGGACCAAGGAGGAGTTCGTTCACATACTCCGGCGCCAGAGCACCGGATTCGCCCGGGGAAGCTCAAAGTACCGTGGCGTGACGCTGCACAAGTGCGGCCGCTGGGAAGCTAGGATGGGGCAACTTCTTGGCAAGAAGTAAGCTGGCATTAAAAAATTGACCTGCATACACAGTAGCCCATGTCTTTCCCTTTTTATACTCTGTTAGCTTCAGTCAGTTCAAATGTTTTTATGCATGGTTATGAGCAAAAAGCGAAGTTGGCTTGATTTCACATTTAACATGGGTGCGGTCAATGATTTATTAGTTCGACATATAATTTAAGTTCATGTTAGGTGCAGCTTGGGGGTAATTTTAAGGAAACAACAAGGTGATTCTCGCTGGGGTCTGTGTGCTTGTTATTCTAGTATGCTAATAGTAGTGGTTAGTAGTATGTCTCTGTTATATTGGTGGAAGCTGCACTTCCACCACTCAATGTTTTGCCATGGCACCTAATAATACCATACAGATCTATTTGCAGCAACCACTAGATTTCAGATATGAGCATTTGCAGACAATGCAATCCCTGCACTCCGTAGTATAGGACCAGTTTTGTCAATGCCTACCATTGTAGGCACCCCTCTGGTGAGACAGAGAGTATCTCACAACTGGAATTCACATGCAGGTACATCTATCTTGGGCTCTTTGACAGCGAAGTTGAAGCCGCAAGGTACCACTGTAGCTTTCACTGCTCATTTTCTAAGGACATGCTGGTTTCATCAGCTTCATTAACTTTGCTGACTTTTTCAATTTGGTAGGGCTTATGACAGGGCAGCCCTTCGCTTCAATGGGAGGGAAGCTGTTACTAACTTTGAGCCTAGCTCCTACAATGCAGGAGATAAAAGCCTGCCTGGCACCGAAACTGAGGGTATTACAATCAGCCTCCTCATCTGATTTTTTTTTTCATATATATATAAGCCAAAGTGTCCGAGATGTATCTCATGGTTTTCTCTTACCTTCTCAGCAATTGTTGATGGTGATGCCATTGATTTGGATTTGCGGATTTCACAACCTAGCGTGCAAGATCCCAAAAGGGACAATACCTTAACTGGCCTGCAGCCAACATGTGATTCTCCTGAATCTTCAAATACTTTGGCCTCTCAGGTAAAAATGCTCCATTCTATTTTTTCAGTATATAACCTTCTAATTATGGTAGCTAAAGAGGTGTCAAAAAAAATTAAAATATTAAGTTGGAAGCAACTGTTGGTTGAATTGTCTTCTTTGTAGAGTCTTGGACCTCTGATACTAGTTCCTACTAGTAACTCCTGACCTATAAAGATTCATAGGATTATTTGATTGGGCACTTGGTTGGTTGAGATATTAATTCGTGGTCCAGGTCCTACAGCTATTATTGATCTTACAGTATTTGCTTCTATCTCCTGCTGCTGTAGCCAATGAGCTCATCATCCCTTGGCCGGGTATCAGCAAAAACTCAGCAGTTTCATCTCACCATCAGAGATTGTATTCATCAGCTTGTAATGGCTTCTTCCCGAACCACCAGGTATCACCAAGATCCCTCTGTTTGTTACAGTACACATGAAAATTGATATTCCTACGCCAACAGTTATTCCAGACTATTATAGAATCCAGGATGGTTAGCTGAACATGCCTAATTGTGTTCCAAAAAGAAAACAATTAAAAAGAAACAAGCCGAATATATATGTCGACATGTCTAACTTTTTGACTAAGACTAGATAGCTACAGTAAACATTACTTGTAGCTTGATTCCCTACAAACAGTGAACTTGCTTTGAAATTTCTTATGAAATATCTTGTCCCTTGGAATTACACTATACAACCTTTTTTGGGGGTATCAGCTAATCGCAGATACTGTTTGGCGTGTGAGCTGATTGGTTCTTCGACCAGGCCGTTCTGCCAGTTTCCGTCTTTTGAAACGACGCCAGTTGTTCGGTCACAGTTTCTCGACATAACATGGGATGCATCTTAGTACGCTGAATAGTCGCTGATCAGAAATCACGTGTTGCAGCTTTGGTTCTGAGGATGCTCTGAATTTACGGGAAATAGAGCTAACATAAGTCTTGATTTTGCTTCACATACACACATACTGTACGTAAGAGTAGTACTAATAAATAGTTAAAACAGAATCTTGAATATATCTCACCGAATCAACATTAGCTGATCCCATCTTGGTTGTTTGTTCACTCTGTTTCCTATGAACGACTTTCAGGTGAAAACATTCACTGTGGTAAAAACTTAACAAAGCTCATGCTTGTGCTGCTGCAAATGTGCAGGTGCAGGAAAGGCCAATGGAGCGAAGGCCAGAGCTGGGTGCCCAGCCATTCCCCACCTGGGCATGGCAAGCGCAGGGCTCCCCTCACGTGCCGTTGCACCACTCTGCAGCATCATCAGGATTCTCTACCGCCGCCGGGGCGAACGGCGGCGTGCCGCCGTCTCACCCGCCGGCGCCGTTCCCGACTACAAACCGTTCTTCTTCCCTAGACCGCTTTGACTGCGTGCTGTTCCGGCTCAGCTCTCGGCGAGGAATGGCAGCTGGTCTCGCGTGTGGCGTCTAGCAGATTGGCGTTGTCGGTGACCGTTGTTAATTAATTAAGTAATCAGTTTTTTAAAAATAATTTATGTAATGAGAGGAAGTAGTATGTGTGTTTGTGAGACAGGGAGAGGGAGAGAGCCATAAGAAGCAACATGGCTGGTCTCCCTCTGGTATGTGCCTGTTATGACATTAGGCTATTGTTACATTGCCATGGATCTGTCATGGTTGAGATGTACTTGTACCCCATGCTGAATTGGTTCTGAAATAGTAGTATTTTGTTCTACTGGACCATGCGTGTACATTAACTGGATTTCACTTATGACTCAACCATTGACATAAGGTCTGCCTCAATGGGTTTTCTTGAGAGGTGCTATGCACATGAAACAACGAGAACAGAGAGAATTCGTTTCATCCCCACAACACGAGTTGGGCAGTGTTTCCAACACCGTGAAACGAGATCAAAACTCCGCTAAGAAAGAAATGTGTTTCATCGGGTTTGGCAGGCCAGGCCACGGCGGGCGCTCCTCCACTGCGCATACGAGTTCCTCCACAGCAGCGCCGTCGTCTCCTAGCGCGGGAGAGCACCATCACGAGTCCAGCGCGTCGAGCTCCTCCTCCGCGCGAGAACCTCCGTCGCAGGCCAGCTATCGCGACGCGAGTCCGTCGCGCCGCCGTGAGCCCCCCCCCCCCCCCACACACACACACCCACCACCACCACCATGATTTTGTCCGCCCATGGGCCCAGTATGCAGAAAAGAGGGAAAATAGGGTTCAGGTGAGACCCACAAAACAGTAAAATAAGATGTGAAAATTGTGCAACGAAAATTTACATTTAAATTTTAAGGTTTTACGTATTGGAAACTATATAGTGAAACTGAGCATTGACATTGGTATAATGACATCCATTTCACGAAACCACCCCACAGCTTATGTGACAGCATTACCGCGTTTCAGATTGTAGTGCTACGTTGGTCGTCTGCACCGGTTTGGGGAGCAACGCAGATAGTAGTTGATGGAAGTGTGGCCCCGGACGCACTGTTACAGACTGTGAAGTGAAAGCTGGTGGTATACTGTATTGGTGTACTCCGTACACGTAAGAGGTAGAGATGAGCTACTAGTAGTGTACAGTACTGGCACGCTGTATGTACATTGAACAGGAGTAACCATGCAGTAGTGGGCTACTGGCTGACTGCTACTGACTGACACTGACCGAGTGACTGACTGGGCGAGAGCCCCTCTCGCTCCAGAGTCCAGAGAGCAGGAGTCGTCCAAGAGTCCAGAGCAGAGAGCAGGCACAGTTTTACCGTCCCACGTCGCTGTCCACGGTTCCATCCACCCAACCCAACACAACCCTTCTCGTCATTTCCCCGTTTGCCTGCGCCCCACCCAATAGGGAAATACCGCCGTGCACGCCCACCCACTGCTTGCGCTATGCGCAGCAGCATCGTTTCGGATCGGTTTCCCCACACCACTCCCGAGGTCGGCAACACTCGGCAGCGGCAGCGGCGGGGGCGAGACGCCATTTTGGTGGTGGTGGATTCGGCGCTTTCTCCTGACTCTCCCCCAATAATATCTGATGTCCCGTTCCGGCCGGGAGACGTGACGGCTGAGGGGGGCTGTGCGTGCTTGTCCGCTCGATCGGGCCTGGCTCGTGGTCGTGGCACTGTTCCAACTGCAGTGCAGTCCTGGGGCCCTCGGCCGGCACCTCCCCCACTCGGCAGTCGGCACTCGCTCACTGGCACTGGCACTGGCACTGGCACTGGCACTGCACTGCACTGCCTCGCTCACTGAAGAAGTGAAGACCAACTGGCCGTCTGGCCCACTGCCCACTTCTCTCTGATTTTCCCGTCCGTCTCTGCACTTGCCATTTGGCGAGCAAGCAGCTATGCCTGTTCCTGTGTTTGGACTGCCGGATCAAACTCAATTTGTCTTGTCTGTTCCTAATAGACTCACTGCCCTGTTTGGAAGGGGAATTTTTATTTCACTTTCCTGCGTTTTTTTTTCTGTAAAAATAGACTTATTTCTGTGAAATTCCTACGTTTAAAACATACCCTCATTTTTTTCTAGATCTGTGTTTCCTGAAAAAGAAAGAGTTTATCTTTTCCATTCATTTAGTTCATAAATGCTTCATCCGTTCACAAAAGAAAAAAAAATATCATGCTGATCAAGCCAACTCACGTTACCAACTTTTAGTAAATATTATTAATATTTATATATAACAGTACTTATTTTATACATGAATATTAGACTTCTTTATTACAAATATCGTCAAAGTTTGAACTGCTTTGAGTTTTCGAAAATAGAGAATTATATTATTTTTTTTACAGACGCCTTCGAAATTGTGGCCGACACATGGCATACCTTTCAAAAAACATGGTACATTTTGTGATGGCCTTTTCCCTATCATGTCCGCCTTCGAAGCGTATTTTGGTCATGCTTAGGTCATCGATTCAGCTCGCTGGGCGACATAAAACAAAACCTGTCACCTTCACATTTGTGCCGTGTCTTATCGGGCCCGAGTAGTGGTGTCGAGCTACTAGGCCACATGTTTTGACCGTCTATATTTACAGTTTCCATCGCTCCATTTCAACATGTTATTTTGAGCGCTTGTGGTGCCCATCTTCTGACCACTGGTCTTCAATCTCACCCTTGCCTCGTGTCTTCAATCCCAACTCCATCAAAAGAGACACATTTCAGCTTTTAGGAAATAAAAATCATTGTTGGTCTACACATATGGTGCATAGCACAGGTTGAAAAAAAGATAATATAACCACATTAGATTATTTATTACAAAATAATAAATTATACATGCGTCCCCCACTACTGGAAACTCAAAATTCTCTGTCGGTATTATCGGAACCGACAAAAAAAAACGTTGATTTTTCTGTCGGTAGGAGATTACCGACAAAAATATTACGCCACCGACAGAAAAATTATTTTTCTTGTCGGTGTAGATTGTACACACAAAAAATTACTAATTTTCAATCGGTTCGTATATTATTTCTGTCGGTTTTTTATACACACAAAAAAATTATCCCAAAATATCATCCCGTCGGGTAGGCTCAATGTGCGCGCGATACAAAAGGTCAAATCCGGCCATCCGAAACAGAAGGCTCCACAAAATTGACCAGAAAAAAAAAACTAAAAAAGGAATCCGAAATGACACACTCACGCACAAAACTCTCCAATCTTATCTGCACACATACTCTCCGCACGCATCAGGCACGGACGGCTTCCGCTCCTCCAGCGCCCGTACGCCACCATGCGAGAGTCCGACTCCCTTCGCTGCTCCTCCCGGTGGACCTCCTAGCGCCGCTCCTCCCCGACTGGCTCCCTCGCGCAGGCCATCTTCGCGCCTAGGAGTCTGTCGTCGCGCCGCACGTCCTCGCCCGGCCTCCCACTCTCCACTCCCGCCCGAGGCGGCGGCCCCTCTCTCGGCCTTCGCTCCCATCCGACTCGAGGTAATGCCCTCTTCTCTGTGCTTTTGTTTTTTTCTAGCTTCCAGACTAGGTGCCTCCAATCTCGCCACTAATTAAGTTGTTGACCTATAACCCTAACCCTCAAATCTGTTGTTCTTGGTGCCTGTGACCTTAGATCTGTAGCTACTGTGAAGGAGACCTAGGTGGAGGAGGTCGCAGATCTGTAGCTGGACAAGCCTGTGACGGAGATTCAGTGGAGGAGGCCAAGCATTGACTCAGGTTCTTTCTTCCTGGAAGGTAAATTTTGTTCCTTTTCTCCATGTGTTGTGGTTATTTGGGCTATTTAATTTGTATTCATCCTATCCGGTTGAATGGTTGAATCAAGAAACGACACCTCAGCTTGGTTCTAAACTTAATCAATACATTAAACTAAAAAAATATCTGTTTTTTCATCTTTTGCTGCATTTATATATTGAAATGTTAAAATCTATATGATGACCATGTGATTTATGGAATGGTCAGTGTCCATATTGGTGGAGCACTTTTCTTTGGACAAGAATATTATTTTATAAGAACAATGGTGCTATACTGGAGCATTTTATTTCACTTGTTTGAGCAATACTTTAATCTTTGATGTGAAAGACTTATATTCCAGCATATATTTTTTGGAAATGATTATAATTCTTCATTTTGTTAGTCGCTCCAAGTGTTATGCTTGTTTGTCTTTGTGTGATTGTTCTGTTTTCTAATAAAACACTACAACATAAAAATATTGTGATGACTAACAATTTAGTCTTTCAAATACAGCTAGTTAATATGTCAAACCACACTTGGATGTATAGTGGTTGGCAGCGTAGTAAAGCACCATCTAGTGAATGGATTCATCAAACCGCTCAATTCTTGGACCATGCATTTTCGAATATGGAGGTGGCTACAAATAGCACCATCAAGTGTCCTTGTTCCATGTGCCCAAACTATTTCAGTCTCAAAAGGGATAATGTAGAGATACACTTGTGCAAGCATGGTTTTAGGGAAGGCTATGAAACATGGACAGAGCATGGGGAGAGTTATATTAGGCATGATGAAGGTGATAGCATAGCAAACAGGGAGTGTTTTGATGAGGTTGATCGAATGGATGAAATGTTGATTGATCTAGTTGGGGACAATCCACCTATAGTAGATGACCAACCAACACCATTTTCCACAGCTTTTTATAGGATGGTTGATAGTGCGAGTGAGTTGGTGCATGAGAAGACCACACACTTTGATGAAGACATCACCGGCTTAGATATGACCATGCCAACCACTTCTATACCAAAGGTGAAACCATTCTATATGAGGTTTATCATTGTTACATTTGATGAATGGGTGCTGCACTATGAAGTGTGTATGTTTTCATTTTCAGAATTGCTTACATGGATCAAGGAAGGGTTAGATTGCATATGGAAAGCATGGATGGTCAATGAAGTTGATTGGGGACTAAATCCAAGTGTTCCTAACGTTCTCCACCAGGCTACCACGTCACATTGGATCCAAGGAAACAAAGAGTTCAAGTCCAACACGTTTTGAAAAGTTCAATTCGGACTGCAGAAGAGTCCAAACTTGCGACGGTTGCCACGACTTCATATGGACTCCGATTGGGACGTTCTAGGACTTTTTGGAAAGCTTATCAAGTTTACTTTTCAATGTGTCCTTACTCGTACCTATATCTAACCAGATGCGACCGCAGTCAATGATTTAATGCCGAGACCTTTTCTGCCAACGGTGCTGCGTCACCTTATTTTGGGCTTATGGCCCATGTATCAATTTGAGTCCATTAGGGACTCATCCTAGGGTTGTAGGACGACCCCAACACCCTTTGGTCGTCCTCCCCCCTCCTTATATTCCCCTAGAGCCGCCACAATCAGATTGGGTTTTGTTTAGATGAAAGTTTAGCTGTTGCTACTTCCTTGTAGACGCGTGTGTCGACTAGATCATCCGTTCTACTTGATTCGGAACCCCACCTTCATGAGTATCAGATTTGAACCTTCATCTCTTATTTGCAATTGAGTGCTTGTTCCTGCTTGATCTTCGATTGCTTGCAGGAATAACCCTAGTGGTTTGGTTGGTTGTGATCCGCAAGATCGTGAGCAACCGCTGGATTTGGTGTATCGATCGCTAAGGCGCAGCGTCCTTGGATGGTTGTAGTCGGATCGTGAACGTCTCTCCAGTCAAATCGTAGTTATCTATCTCCACCGAAAGATCGGGACACCCATACACTTATCAAGTGGTATTCAGAGTAAGGTTTCATCGGTGAGATATTTCAGTTTGCTTTTAATTTCCTAAAGTCCAGAAAAAGCCAACAAAAAATAGTAGATTTGTTTCTCATAATCCCATAGACCTTTTGAGCCTTTTACTAGTATTGATTAGTTCAGGCTTGTTGAGTTTGGTTTACATTGGTTGAGTCGTGTTGCTGGTCTTAGGGTTAGGCTTTTAGAGTTTCGAGTTCTTGTCACGTTTTGGTCACTATCATCTATATACACATTCGCTGCCATCACCACCACCATACACATCTCCACTACACTATATACATCTCCATAGCAATCATTACTATCATATATATCCTTACTGCACCATATCCATCCACCTTTTTTTCACATCGAGAAGATCCAATTTAGACACACAAAAATATCAGCATTGCTAGTTCTTTAAGAAAGAAAACACATTGTTACGTTGCTTATTGGAATCTGATTTGTCAAGATCCAGTTTTGTTATAGTTGTGCAAAGTAAAAGAAAGAAGAAAAAAAATCAGAAAGAAAATAGAAAAAAACAAGAAAAGAAGAGAAAGAGAAAGAGAAAAGAAAGAAAAGAAGAGAGGAGGAAAAGAAAGGGAGTGTTTTGCTTGTTGTTCTTGTGCCTTTTTATTGCTGTACTGTGACTTCGTTTGTGTCTAGGCTCGCGTCTCTAGCACTGTCTAGCCTAGGACCAGAACGGTACCTCCGTTGAACGATCTCTCAACTTTCTTTTGCAACTAATGTGGTGCTAGTACTTCCTTGCACATTATTGTTTAGCCCTCCTATAGCTCCACATATCCGGATATAACTTTACAGGTGTTGTTGCTACGGTGTCGATACACTATTCCAGGGTTTCCGACTTGTTGATTGCTGCCAGCTCCTGTTTTGCTTGGTAAGAACTTGTAAGAGTTTGTTTGAACAGGTTGAGAGTGAGTGAATTACAACAACCACATCCTAATAGTTGATAGGAACATAAATATTATTGTGTATGTTTCTTGTTTTGTTCTAATCATGACAGGAATCTACATGGAAATTGGAGATGATCAGATTGCCTATTCCAATCACTTTATTAGGGGTGTGACAAGTGATGACCATGCTACTCATGAGGTATGTGATTCTTGGTTTGATGAAATAAAATCTGCAGTACCTTACTTTGAAGGAAACTATGATCCTCATGCATATATTGAATGGAAGCTACATGTAGATAAGGAATTTAAAAAATATGATCTATTTGAAAAACAAAAGGTTAGCATTGCTTCAAGTGTTCTTATCAACTATGCTTTAACTGAGTGGAAACACCTTTGTAGATTTGATAAAGCTCCTCAATCATGGAAAGATATGAAAAGACATTTTAGAGATGTTTTTGTTCCTAGCTATTATTCTAAAATTTTGAATGGAAACTTGAAATCTATAAAACAAGGAAACAAAACTGTAGCAAAATATTTAGAGAAACTAAAATTGGGTTTGCTACGTTGTGGCTTAGAAGGAACCGATGAGTTTCTGGAACATAGATTTTTGCATGGTCTTAATATGAAAATTCAGAATATACTTGTTGATAAACATTATAAGATTTTTGATGAGTTGTTTGATCTTGCTTGTGATGCTGAAGTAAATCTACAAAGGGAACATACAAATACTATAGAAGCATTTGTCTCTCCTATTACTGACAATTTGCAGGCAGTAGATGATAATATACATGTCGACAACAATCAATTTGAGATAGGAGGTGAAACATTTAAAGAGAGCGTGAATCTGGCTACACCTACATCAATTGAGATGAGCATCCAAGGTATGTCAAATGCTTGTAAACTAAATCAAGGTGAGAATACTTTAATTGACTTACATTTGTCAACTAATCATGATATTATAGATCAATCAATTGTTGAACTGGTCGCTGATTTTCCTTTGTCACACTTTGTTATTCTTGATTATACTTGTGACAAAGAAGAGTTGTGTGATAGTGTATCACTTATATTCATACCACAACTAGTGAATAAAGCTACAAATTCTGTATTAATGAGTGCTGAATTCAAGCATGTTGTTCATATTGTAAATGAGAAGGAAGAAGCTCAATTGTTGTCATCTTTACATACAATCGGATATATTGAATTCGATGATCTTTGTGAGCTTAACTATTTGTAGAATAATCTGACTGATAGATTTGAATTGCCATGTTCTTCTAATATCAGTTTTCATGCTATTGGCAAATATAATTATGAAGATGAGTATATGGTAAACCGAATTTACATTTGCTCAAATATACAAACTCCTTTTGTAGTGAACAGAACTAATCAATTAGAAGTATGCAATAACAATAACCATGTCATGTCAAGCTTTCCTAGTTTTATTTTAAAGAAACAGGATAACTATCAAGAATGGGAGTATGGTTTGCTTATATCTACAACACATCCTCCGACAGTGGTCAAACCGAGGACGGTTTGCTGTCAAGAAAGGGAGAATGATGAGGACATCACCGGCTTAGATTTGACCATGCCAACCACTTCTATACCAAATGTGAAACCATTCTATATGAGGTTTATCATTGTTACATTTGATGAATGGGTGCTGCACTATGAAGTGTGTATGTTTTCATTTTCAGAATTGCTTACATGGATCAAGGAAGGGTTAGATTGCATATGGAAAGCATGGATGGTCAATGAAGTTGATTGGGGACCAAATCCAAGTGTTCCTAACGTTCTCCACCAGGCTACCACGTCACATTGGATCCAAGGAAACAAAGAGTCCAAGTCCAACACGTTTTGGAAAGTTCAATTCGGACTGCAAAAGAGTCTAAACTTGTGACGGTTGCCACGACTTCATACGGACTCCGATTGGGACGTTCTAGAACTTTTTGTAAAGCTTATCAAGTCTACTTTTCAATGGGTCCTTACTCGTACCTATATCTAACCAGATGCGACCGCAGTCAATGATTTAATGCCGAGACCTTTTCTGCCAACGGTGCTGCGTCACCTTATTTTGGGCTTATGGCCCATGTATCAATTTGAGTCCATTAGGGACTCATCCTAGGGTTGTAGGACGACCCCAACACCCTTTGGTCATCCTCCCCCCTCCTTATATTCCCCTAGAGCCGCCACAATCAGATTGGGTTTTGTTTCGATGAAAGTTTAGCTGCTGCTACTTCCTTGTAGACGCGTGTGTCGACTAGACCATCCGTTCGACTTGATTCGGAACCCCACCTTCATGAGTATCAGATTTGAGCCTTCATCTCTTATTTGTAATTGAGTGCTTGTTCTACTTGTTCTTCGATTGCTTGGCGGAATAACCCTAGTGGTTTGGTTGGTTGTGATCCGCAAGATCGTGAGCAACCGCTGGATTTGGCATATCGATCGCTAAGGCGCAGCGTCCTTGGATGGTTGTAGTCGGATCGTGAATGTCTCTCCAGTCAAATCGTAGTTATCTATCTCCACCGAAAGATCGGGACACCCATACACTTATTACACTCTAGGTTATCTGCTATTTCTCGCTTGCTTGCCTTAAAGTCACGACACAACATGTCAATTGTAGAATATGATGATATCATAGGCATAATACATGAACTTCTTCCTCCAGATTCTAATTTGCCAAATGACTTCTACCAATCAAGGAAACTACTAGAGGGTCTTGGTATGCCGTATGTGAAAATTGATGTTTGTTATAACAATTGCATGCTCTTCTACAAAGATGACGCAAGTAAGGAGATATGTGATGTTTGTGGTGCCAACCGGTATGAGGAAGGTCGTCGAACAAAGGTTCCACGCAAAGTTCTGCGGTACCTGCCCATCACAGATAGGCTGCAGAGGTTGTATGCACATGTGGATACAGCCAAGCTAATGCGATGCACATCTGGACAACACAAAGGAACCTTTATTAATACATTTGCTGCAATGAAATCTGGCATACAAAATATGGATAGTGGTGGTAATTGTGGTCCAATGAACAACAGCAAAGCACAAGAACGCATGGTATATAATTCTTGATTGAACTTGAGTTCTTTCTTGAAACACCTTCATAGCAGTACCAACATAGCTCATCAATACAGTTAACTTTCAGTCATCTAACAAGTAGAATCTTTGGATATATAAATTTAATTCAAGTTTGGTTTTGTCCTTGCTGGTTTCTTTTGTCTTTGTGTAGTAACAACAGTCCAACAACATTAATAATACATGTGTGTTTCATCGCAGCAGCAGTTTACTAGGACATCTGATGGTAGTTTAGTAGTTGCACAATTAGTAATACATGTGTCCCTGTTTTCAGCTTTGTCCTAAATGTTAGAACAACTATTGTTTTGCTTTGGGGTGACTTGTGTGATCTTGTGTTTCATTATCAATCTAATACTTGAATTGCTTGTAGGATGACTATATCTCAGGAGTTAGGAGTGTTACACAGCAGCCTGAACAACACGAAGAAGATAGAGAGGATGAAGAGCTTGAGGATATGGATGAGGGGTAACAAGGGCAATGGGCAGGGCCAGAACATGACCAACAGTTGAATGCAAAGGTGTTGTACAACGTGTCAGGTGGTATGTCCACTCATGGGCGTTTTGCTATAGGAAATGGTGTTGTTAGGGCAGCTGATGTCAGAGCAGCTGGAAAGGAGAAGAATGTGAGTCAATCAAATACAGTTCCAATGCAAATATTGGCCCAACAAAATGCACAACTACGACGTGAAAATGTAAGACTACACCAAGAGAAGGACAATGCTTTACAGCAAAGCAAAGTTACTCTAGATTTGACAATGGTATGTGCATCTGTTGATATTCTACAGCCAAATCTTTTTTTTCGTGTTCGAAAAATATTTATGTTCTTCACCATAGGGACTTTATCGACGCCTAGGATTGGCACAAGAAATTCCAGGGACTTTATCAGCAGCAGCAGCCCAAGCAAATGTGAGTACAGCTAGCCCAACTTATTGTCAAGCAGACTAACTTATTGTCTTCTTTTGAAAATAGATGTCAGTTTTTCTCTAGTCCAGCTAGCTAGCTGATTATAGTTTTTCACCATTTTTTTTACATTTGGGCAACTAAATGAACACATACCTCCTATGGAAGCTAACTAGAATTTTGATGTGGTATATTCAGAGTGGCAACATGCTGACCACCAGTGAGGAAGTGGCCTCAACTTGATTCTTGCATGCTACTGGACATATAAATTGAATTAATTCAGTACTAATGGTAAGGTAGATAGTTGTATTGACTTACCTCCCATGGTTTGGGACTCAGTTGACATCACTCTAGATTAATCCTCAAAACTAATTTTTAAACCAATGTTGTTGTCATATGAACTTATAATTACATAGGATTGACACCCATATTTATTAGATGCAAAACCATCTGAGTTGATGTGAAGTCAAACTTGTTATAGTACTTTTACTATCCTGAACAATCTAGTATCTTAATAGTTGTCTTTGTCATATATATATAGGCCACTGGTTCTTCTCATGTTGGCTCGCAATCGACTAATGACGACAATGCCGCAGATGGTCACGATGAAGAGAATCTCAATGGCACAGTCTGAGGTGCATTGGAAACAAGGACACCATGCATGAAGGTGTTGGTCATCACAAACACATAATGCATGCACTTTAGGTTTGTAGGAGAAACTGTTGTGGGTAGCCACTTCTTAGTTTTCTAACCAAGAAGATGATGCTAGTTTTTGGGAAGGCATATCATATGTAGGTACTAATGGAGCTGAGTAATGATGCTAGCTTTTGTGAAGTTATGTTCCTGTGTTGATGCTAGACATAGATGGACATCTTAATTATGTGGTTGTTGATGCAGACCTATGGACATCATAATTTATGTATTGATGCCAACTAAGTGGGTGTGTAATCTATATGTATGGCATGTGGATGCTGACAAGTTCATGCTCGTGAATGCACTATTATCATGAATGAATCAGATTTAGATCCAGATATATGATGTTTGTGAATGTGCTATTATTATGAATGAATTACTGAATGATATTGTAAACAAATGAGGTAATTCTATGGACAAAAAAACAATGGTGAAGAATCATATTTCCTGTCGGTACGTATAAATTTCCTGTCGACTGTTGTCGACGGAAAAAACCATTTTTTCCATGTCGGTTCGGTTCTGACAGAAAAACAACATTTTTTCTGTCGGTTAGGGCGTTGTTTTTTTGGCGTTTGGTCGTCGACAGTAAAACTATTTTCCCGTCGGTAAAAAGTATTTTGCTGTCGACATTAGACGACAGAGTTATATTTTCAAACCTGACGACAACCTATTTTTCCTGTCGACGGCGAATCGACAAAAAAATAGGCTTACCGACAAGAAAATTTTGTTACCGACAGGGAAAATCAATTTTTCTGTCGCTCTATTTCTGGCGGTGTTTTCCTGTCGGTATACCGATAGAAAAATTGATTTCCTATTTTTTTTGTCGGTTTTATTTATTTCTCTGTCGGGTTTTCACCGACAGGGAATTTTCAGTTTCTAGTAGTGCCCCTCCTTCTCCCAAGATAAATATATATATATATATGACACTAGAATTTGCAAAAAGAAATCTCACCAAAATTATAAAAATGTAATACAACTGGCCTTCGAAGTCATGGTTTTAGTAAAGGATGGATCTTCATGTTTTTTGTGGCATGATCTCTGGGAGGGGTCTGTCTGCTCTCAAAAGTATCCAGAGCTTTTTTCATATGTCAAGAATCATCATATTGCTTTGAAGGTGGCAGCTTCTACACCCCTCTTTCAGAATTTGTTTCATCTGCCCCTCTCTAGGGAAGCATATGATCAGTTTCAGGAGCTTTTGCAAGTTCTCCAAAATTTGCACTTAGAGCCGTCTTCTGATGCATGGACTTACACTTGGGGATCCTCTATTTATTATTCCAAGAAGGCTTATAATCATCTTTTAGGTCATCATCATGTTCCTAGAATTTACAGTTGGCTATGGAGATTAGCTTGTCAGAACAAAAGAAAATTCTTCTTTTGGCTTGTTTTGAAGGATCGTTTGAGTACAAGATCATTACTAAGACGGCGCCGAATGCACCTCACTAATTATAATTGTGTTTTCTGCATGCTTAGTATTGAGGAAGATCTTCTTCTCCTTCTTTTTCACTGTCCCTTCTCCCAAGCCTGCTGGTTTAGCTTAAATGTTATCTTACCAGACAGTGATGATATTCTAGTAATCTTAGACAACATCAAACTTCAGCTAAATCAACCTTTCTTTATGGAAGTCATAATCACAATGTGTTGGGCTATCTGGATGATGAGAAATGACATTATTTTTAGAAACTTGGCTCATTCAGTTCAAAGATGCAGGGTTGTCTTCAAGCAAGAGTTTGGTTATTCTAAGAGCAAAGGCTTCTCTTCATCCTCGCATAGACTTATAATGTTTTATATAATTAGAAGATTTTGTGTAATCTTAGTTATCTTCTCTTTGACTTTCTTTGTCTCTTGAACTCTTGGTGTAACAATTTTTTTTAGTTTTAATATATTTTGAGTAGGGGCTCCAACCCCTCATGTTTTATCAAAAATTGGCCTTCGAAGTAAAAATCTGAGTTTTTTTACTATGTCATTGTGTAGTGTAGCATGTCAACACCTAATTATATATTTTCACCACATTTAATTTTCCACACCTCTTTTACATTAGTCAAAGTTGAGCATGTAGTTCAAGACCCATAGGCACGACAAGGAGTCTAGTATTTTAGCCCGGCCCCACCTTCATTGGGTCCATGCTAGGAAGGGCCCGGTCCACAGCCCATGTGCTTGTGCTGCCACCTCGACCTACCGGGCGGCACGGTACAACAAGGACTGGGGAGGTCGTGCTGCGTCGGACGGACCGAATGTTGAACTTTAACAATTGTTGTTGGACGGACCGAATGCTGAACTTTAACAATTGTTGCTTGAATTTTTTTATGTCCGTCTATGTTAAAATCGTAAGTGGATTGTTAATGTTTTTTTCATTGTTTAGGGTTTTAAGACAGCCTTATGGTTATCCATGGCTAAACATCTCAGACTGTTGTATAGTTAAGTGTGAGAGCACCCATTACAAAGGCAAGTGAGAGCAATAACCGTACCTGACCCTTCTTCCTTTCATTTTTTTCATTTTACCATAGAGTTTTTCCTTCTGTGTTGAGGCACATTCTTCTGTGTTGAGGCAACTAGTGATCTAGATAAGGTGTGGACGGGGCAATCAGGATATAGATGTGGAGTCCGGATGGCTGGTTGGTGGCGGCATCGATCGGTGGTGTTAGGGTCGGCGCGCCGGGGCAGACAAAAATACATGGAGTGATAACATGGTTTGCCACACGACCAGCAATAGAAAATGGGTTCAGTAGTGTTATCGTCGTTAGAGACACAAGGCTGTCAAGAAAGCTTGGATGAGAGCAAGTGTGTCGCGCGGGGCAAGAAGAGCCCGACGCGATATCGATGTTGGGAAGAAGATGAACAGTGTAGGTGTTGTGCTCTGTTTCAATTACAATCAGACAGCCGGATATAGATCATCTACCTATGGGTGGACTGAAATTGGTGGCCTGTTTTCTCAGGCATCATAAAAACTCGCATTGCCCCACGACGGACCCTAGCTAGCTAGAGTTCTACTGTTGTTTACTTGGACACTACGAACAGTACTTGGAATCACTTGTCACTCCGATGTGGCTATGCACGCATGGTGTCCGAGCCAGAGAGAGATATCCCGGTCCGGACCCCCACAATAGACATAATAGTGCTGGGCTACCTTCTAGCTAGCTAGAGAGATGTCGCTAGCGCTACCGCTGGGCTGTCTATTCGATCGGAGGAGTCCATTTCGAGATTACTGCCGTGCAGTGGTGGTGATGGAGCCACCTCTTATTCATTCCGAAAGGACGCCGCCCCCTTGATCGATCGATCGATCGATCGATGTGTATACTACAGTATGCACACGTGTATATGTGCCCTCATGCATCAGGGCTCTGTAAAACGTGTACGTGTACGTGTACAGCCGGCACCACCCGGCCGGCCGGTATAGTATAAAAACTTGGCAGCCTGTGAAACAGTCTCGCCTTTGTTTGTGCCGCTTCTGCCGCGCCCGCGGTGAACCTACTACTGCTGTGAATATGAATGCCATCGATCGTGATGGCTGGCCTTTGCATTTTTGCATGGTCCTGCAGTGTAGTACTCTCTCCCTCATTACACAAGAACACAATTATAACAGTATCTCAAATTCAACATTTTTTATCATTTTTAAAATCATAAGATATTTTACCATTTCTTAGATTCGTAACTTTTATTATGTATATAAATGTGACGGTAGGTGCATAAAGAAAATAAAGCTATGTCTATATAAAAAGTAAAGTAAAAAAGGACTCATAATTTAGAACATGCATGGAAAACACATATATAAAATATAAATAGAGTTAGTATAACATTAATTAAGTATATCCTTAAATTTGTCATAGTTTTTTCATAATATATATAGTGAGTACGTATTAAAAATATTAATGAGCCTGTTCGTTTCGTTGAAATTTAATATATATTGAATGTTTATGCTGATTTTCTGTGAGAGGAAAGTATTATATTGTTGATGAACTGAATCAATACTTTTATCTACATATTTATTATTAAAAAAAGTAGACATAATCCGGTTGCAACCGCACTGGTATCTAGTGGCTTAGGACAGAGGTATTTACTCCGCATGCATGCATGCATCAAGTGCGCATGGCCCACGACACCGACGTACCTAGATAGTACAGTAGGTCCTACTACGTATCGGCATAGTAGGCAGTTTCAATTCTCAAACCGGCTTGACCGCTTGAGTAAACGCGCGATCCCCCACCGCGCGGCAGTGGCTCAAGCCCAAAAGAACCATACCAAACGAACCGGCCTGCTGTCTGCCATTTGCAGCATGCATCGATCTCACTTCTTCTTCTCATCTCTACTCCTGTAGTCACAGTCACATGGAACGTGGTACGTAGAACGTGCGTTCCCGTTAACATGGTACAATTTCGTCCCCGTAGTATTAAAATCACCAAAAACTAACATTCCACGTTCCGCGATCCATGATGATCCATCGATCCGGGAACTTTTGTGACTGTGCCTGTAGTAGCTAGCCTAGCTGGGCTAGGCCGGCGTGTGTAGCTAGCCGCTGCTAGGCAACACCGTAGCAGGCATGCATGCACCGATAGATCGATCTACTGCTGTATAATCTCTCACGTACGTCCGTCCCTCTGCACTGCATGCACCTTAGCTTGCATGATACCACGTACCGTACCGGCCATGTGTATGTTATTGCGTTGCTGCTGCGTACGTACGTGCTACTTCTGTTATCAGCGGAGTACATACATGCAGTGCAGTGCAATAAGCTAGACAAGCATGCACAAAAGGTCGTAGCTAGAGACTACATATATATAGTACGTCGTTCACACAATTGTTGTTGTATATATGTAGTATACTCCGTATTGTGTACGTGCGTATATATATGCTACCATAGTAGTAGCATCTTTCCAAATGTACATGCATGCATGCATTCCAACAGTATATTGGAGCAGCGCTGCTACCTGCCTACCATGACGACCGATCCATATGCATGTCACTAGCTAGCTAGCTGTATGGCAGCAGCACAGGATATAATACAACACATGCATGGCGAGCCGGCGTGCGTGCGAGATCGATCGAAAAGGAGGGGGTGCATGCATCGCGCCATTTTTCGTCGAGAGCTAGCTAGAGGATAGATACTACGGAGAGTGCTGCAGTGGACGGTAGATCGATGCCACGTAGGGATATATTTATATGCCGCTCTGGTAATATAAGGTGGTAAATAATCCCAGTAATATAATACAGTTATTTGCAATCGTTTTCAATGGAAGCAGGATAAAAAACAAACAAACAGACAAACAGTGACGACACCGTGCATCTCGGTGCATGCATGTGCATGGCCCTGGACAGCGCTGCACACCATTTTTTTAAGTAGATTGGCATCAATTGAGACTCCTTTTGGAACGTGAAGTTTTTATATAAAAAAAATACACAGTAATTTTACAAAAATCAATTTATTTGTACATAAGCATAAGAAAAAAAAAGCATACCATCTAAAGGGGACTACCATGAGTATTGTATCGGAGATCATATCAAGAGAGACCAGCGTTTGTTTTGGTGGAGAAGTTGGCTTCATAGAAAGGAAGGAAGAAAAGAAAAGATCGAAAATAAAAGAAGAGAACCCAATAAGTGGCGTGCTGCAGTACGTGGGGGTGGGATCCCTTCTTCCAACCAGATAAAACAGAGGGTGGGCATCTGTGGCCACTACTGCTCACTCGTCGCCGTCCTTGCATATATATCATGCATACTCCGGATATGCATTGCAGCAGTCAGTTGTAGTGTATGGATGGGTGCGCAGAGGCGTATGCATGACTCATCTTTTCTGTTGCTTGGACAGTTGCATTGGTTGGACAACTTGGACATGAGGGGTAGCAGCCTAGCCGCCTAGCCGGGGATATGTTTGATGCTGTAGCGGACTGGGTGGTGTGTGTGTGGCTGTTGAGTCTGCGTCGAAGTGGGGAATCGTACGTTCTGTGGCAACTTTTGGAGTGGGAAATCGATTTTTTTTATCTTATCTTGTGCCTGTATAGCTAGTCTCCCGTGGACAATTTTTTTGATCGATCAGTGTCTCACTTATATAAAAGTATAATAGGAGACTCTCTCTTTTCTACTACAATTTTGTTCATTTAAATTTATCGGTCTAGCTTATCATCAGTCATATGGTATAATGTATTTTTTATATAGTAAAATAACATCAGTCGGCTTATCATCCGCAAAAACGATCAGTCAAACGGGGCGTAAAATATAACTAATTTGTTGCGATTTTATTTTTTGGACTAGGTTAATTGTTTGCATCTTAATAACTTTGTCAATTACTCCCTCGTTTTCCCCGAAAGAATATAATTCGAGCATGGTATTAACTCAAAGCATATCGGATTCCACTTACTTCATATAAAAAATACCAATATTTATGTTACTGATTTGGTATCTATAGATTTTTTTACTAAATGTATTTTAATAGTACAACTATATATTTAGTGTTATCATTATTGATTTTTTCTAAAATTCTTGTCAAACTCTAGATAGATCTTTAGAGCAAACTATAAGGTTATGTTTGGAACGCGGGATTTTTTTCTGTTCCTGTACTTTTTCCTATAAAAATGAATTGATTCCTGTAAAATTCCTGTGAAATTTCTGCGTTCCAAACAGGCCCTAAGCATTTAAGCCAGTCCCTGTGATAGAAACCACCCACGAAATCCAATACAACCACATACCCAACATGAGTTTTTCTTCGAGTAATAAATATCAAACTTATTTTATTCTTCTCTCCTCTCTCTCTCCCTTCCTCATCTCCCGTTCACGAGCAGAGCGAGTGCCCAGCGGCCGGCGCGAGCGGGACGAGCGCGGCCGGCGGCGAAAGCTGCGGGCGCGGTCGCCTAGCGCGTAGGTGTGGTCGGTGGGCGCGGCCTGCGGGCGAGCGTGGACGGCGAGCGCGCTGGCGCGGCCGCCGAGCAGCAGCCGGTGGCGAGCGGGACGGGAGCGGCCGGTGAGCGCGAGCAGGCAGCGCGGGCGAGCGCGGCCAGCGGCGAGCGCGCAGTGGGCGCGGCCGGCGAGGGCGCGGGCGAGGGCACGGCCGCGCGAGCGTGAGCGGGAGCAGGAGCGGGCGCGGCCGCGGCCGCGCTGGCGAGCGCGCGCGTGCGGCGGGTGCGGACCGCCGGCGAGCGCGAGCAGACGGCGCGTGCTCCGGCGTGCGGTGGCGGGCGAGCGCGCGAGCTGAGCAGCGAAGAAACGGGTCCCAACGGGGAAAACACGGTTTCCTACTGCCTCTGGTGAAGAGTGGAAATCGTTTCTTCCTGAGGAAACGACGTCTACAAAAATTATTCTCTTTCCTATTAATTACACTGTCATGTCAGCATTTTTGTCTACGTGACATCCGTATTTAAGAGGGATAAAAACCACTATTAATGTTCATTGGAACTGCCCTTATGACACCAAATGGATATTGTAGTTTCTATCATCAATATTTTTTTATAAGTTTAATCAAAATTATAATTGATTTTTTTAGAAGTTTGATCAAAATTACAACTGATTGACTTTCACTAATAAACCTCTAGGATGGAGTATTTGCAAAGATTTGACATGAGTAGTTGGGTCCTCTTTATCATGTCTCTCTCTCTCTTCTCTCCAAGCACAAGACGAGGATATTTTGGGTTTGCACGGAGCACAAGACCCAGCCGATCCGATGGCGCGGAGCATTTTGGCTTTGGTTTGGGCTTGGTGCAGAGGTAGACTCGCAGGCCTAGCAGGGTAAGAGATGGTGACTATTCATGGGCCAGGCCGTCCTCGGTGCAACCTGCAAGCACACACTGCTACTCTAATTCGGCTCGTGCCTACGTACGTGGGCCTATGACGGGTCGATCGATTCCTGCACGCCCGTCCCTGAGTTCTCACTTCACTTCTCTCAGCTTTCTGGACAGGCGGCGGTCAAGTTGCATGTGACTATCCTTTTCAGTTTTCACGTCAAAGTTCACAAGGAAAAGGGGGGAGCGCTTGGCTCCAAAGTCCAAATCATAATCAAAGCAAAGGAAAACAAAAAGGTTCCGACACGTGCTGCTCTCCATCTCAAACCACAGTTCATTTTAGTTTCGTTCTAAACCAAACTCGCCTAATTTTATTAAATTTATTTATAGATAAAAAAGCTACCTTCTATTACACGTACCATATTAGTTTCCTTTGATTCCAAAAAGCATGCTTTGCTAATGCATGCATTTGAACTAGTATAGTTTTTCTAAAAATTAGTCAATATCGAAGAAGTTTAACTTAAAGACAAACCAAAGTTAGTTATAACTTATAATGGATGGAGTAATTATATCGCTCTCGAGCCAGCACAAAACAAATCCAAAAGTCGGTCGTAGGGTTTTAGTATAATATAAATAAATGTACCATCTTTTTAGAAAACGGTATTCACCATAGGCAAAATGATACTATTATTATTTGAAGCAAAGTGCAAAAATCTAAAGTATTATTATTTGAAGGAAAGGTAGTAAATGTAATTTACCCCTTAGCAGTACTTGGGCCGAGCTGAGGTGTACATGGGTCAAATCCTTGCAGCAAGTATGAGAGACTCCGAAATTTTTTCAATCGGGCATCCGGCCCACGAAGAGCCTCGGCTTTCAGAGGACCCGGCCCGAGCCCGACGGCTTCTGCCTACATTCTCCAGTCGTTCTCCTTCGTCTTGTCTCGACTCCAGTCTACCGCTTCGCACACCTTTCCTCTCCGCGCGCAGCCGGAGCCGGTGGAGCGCCGACGGGCGGACGGCCACGCCCTCTCCTACTGCGACGAGGAATCGCTCTTCTAAGGTATATATTTCCTTTGACCCCCCTCAGTTTGCACGCAGTTAGTATCGATGGGTTTCGGCCTTGTAGATTAGGCCGCTGTGGTTCTCGTTCCAGACCTAGTTCCAAAGACCGACTGGTTCGCCTGGAGCCCTAGACGCTGCCGGTGCGCTAGATGATTTTGGTTACCTTGATTGGTTTGGCCCTTGGGGTTGAGGGCCGGCCGTTAAGGAATCGTCGTTTTCTGGTGTTTTGATCTAGGAGACAAATCAGTAAGGGATTGTGCGGAGAAATTACCTCTAAGCCTCTAACCCATCTCTTGAATCATGGGGAACATGGTTGAGCGTGATTACGATGTTCCAGGTACAGCATGACCGTTGATTCCTAGTTCCTTAAAATGCGGTAAGATTGTATAGGATTGTTTAGGTTATGTTGAATTGTTGTTTAAATAAAAGCTAAGAAGAAAGAAGTACTCCTATCTTATTATTAGTGTTATTCGGGCCTCGGGGCGCATACCAGATATACAATTTCATTACAGTGTCTCTATTGGGATTTGGAACCTAGCATTAGAGTGCATTGGAGGAACCTTTTTTTTTTACTTAACGTAGCACTTCATTTTCTTTTTCTTTGCAGCAAGCAGTAATGGAGGAAGAAGAGATACCACATCTTCCACTAGATACCATCTACAAGATCCCAGAATACATATCTGATCCAGTCTCACTAGCGCGCGTTGCTTCATCCTTCAAGTTATGGCGCTCGATCATAAAAGAGACCGCCTTTCTAGATGGCCTCAAGACACGGCACCTCAACCATGATTTCACCTCGTCCCTCCTCCTTGGCTTCTTCTACCAGGACAACGCGGAGGCTCCCGATCACTTGTGGCAGCATCACAGGGACAAAAACCGCTGCTTGGCACCGAGCTTCATGCCCACGTCTGAATTCTTACCATTCCCTGGCTGCAAAGAGGGTTACAATCCAACCAGTCCACTGTCCCTTGACAACTTCATTCAGGGTATTACTTCAAGTCTCAATTTTTATGAGCCTGTTGCATCCCAAGACAGCTTCCTGGTCCTCTGCCATCACTCAAAAAACGCCGAAGGTGATCCCCAGCCAGATGTGGTATGCGTATGCAATCCTCTCACCGGTAAAGTGTGTCATCTTCCTGGCCTTCCATACAAACCACCAAATCACTATGCTTTGCTTGTCACTGATGATATCAACCTCGAGGGGCGCATGACCCAATCCTTCCGACTGGTCGCCATTTGGAACATAAGAAAGAAGTTTATCTTTGTGTACTACTGTTCAAAGAGTGGAGCATGATGGAAGCCTGCAGGCTTCCCTGATCTAATGGCCGGCCTATTCCTAGTGTCATCATCCCCAGCTGCTGCTTCCCATGGTGCCATCCATTGGATCTGCGGGTGCTGGAAAAGCATGGCGCCCAGTCATGCTGTGACGCTACATGTCGATGGGGAAGAATTGTCATACCTGGAGCTCCCATCTGAAGCAAAGCGCAAGAAGACTCTGTTGCTGGCAAATTCTGCGGATGGGGGACTTCTGTTGCTGCTCATGAAGGGTCTTCACATGTCGGTGTGGAAACATAAAGGTACTGGTACCGACAACTGGGTTCGTTCTGAGACGATAGATATGACAAGTTCGTTGCCGATGCGGGTGCTTAAGATGCATGCCAGTGCAAAGATTAGATTGGAGATTTTCCGAGGGAAGAGTGGTGTGGTGGTGCTATGGATCGAGGGCGAAGGTCTCTTCACGTTCAGCCTTGGCGATCGGTCAATGAAGAAGATTGACAACGAGCATGTCACAAAGAAGTATCATTTCTGCCCATACGAGATCGATTGGCTATCATGCCTCGCAATCACAAATCTCGTCAGCGATGGCTCACTGTCGCTTGACACGGAAAGGGAAAAAGCTCGATGCAGATGGAGGGCTTTGGTGGCAAATAATATTCCAAGAAGCAGATGTCCATAATGTCAAGGCATGAGTTATACATAGTCTGTCGGTGGCATGTCAATGATGGCTTCTGAATTACATTTCTAGTTGCAAGACAAGAGTCTTACTGATTGGAGGACAAGATGGGGTTACCATATGATGTGTGAAAAAGAGGTCCCTGCAACGGTTGATGTATTTGTGGGTTTTGGTGGGCGTGGTCACTGTCCTAGTAGTGGCTTAGTTTTGTGCTATTCCTCTTAGTTTTATACCTATACCTGTATGGATGTATGTCAGCTCGAAGCTTCGTAAAATTGAAGGCACTTAAAGTTGATAGCTGGTGATTAGCTTGGTTTGTTCTGCTCATGCGCTAAGGCCTAGTGCTTTGTGACTATCAGTTTGGAACTAAATTAAAATGGGTGGTGACTTCTGTAACTATGTTTGCAGTTGTCTGTACGATTGTTGTTACCACCAACTGTTTGAAACTTTAATCTTATGGTACTCTTGGTATCGTTAGATTCTTTTGCGGCACTGTGAATCTGTGATTGGCTGATTGCATGTACCGAGGTAAGCGCTGTGCTGCATCAAATCGTCGTGCTTGGTTAACTCTTTACTCATCATCTTGGTTTATGATGTCAAACCTTTGTTTACATATGGGCTGTTATCAGTGGCATGTCAATGGTGGCTTCTGAATTACGTTTTTAGTTCAAGGATGAGAGTCGACTGATTAAAGAATGTTTGCTCCAATAGAAGGTTAGATTTCTGTTTTTTAGATCAGCTACGTGAGTACCTCAGTCAGATTCATATTTGTTAGGTTTCACTAGCTGAATGTTTTTTTTTTCTACCCGTGCCTATATACTTGACTTATAAATGCTGCCAGTGCCGCTAGTCTTGCATTGGGAGTCGGTCCCAATCTATTTTTTTTAGGAAATACTAGTTTTTAGGCCTTATTCGTTAACTACTTCAGTAGTACACAACAAGTCAGCATAA
The DNA here is from genome assembly GCA_022036555.1 of Microstegium vimineum. NCBI lineage: Eukaryota > Viridiplantae > Streptophyta > Magnoliopsida > Poales > Poaceae > Microstegium > Microstegium vimineum. Next base: position 65,023,417 of record CM039124.1, read on the forward strand.
GTATTTAACATACGCCAAATTTGAGCGAAACGGACAGCACCGGTCTGTGTTAGAGGTCTTAACACGAGTCCTAACTACAGTCACACCACATGCATATTTTGTCAGAAACGTACTCTAAAAATTCAGAAAAAAAATCTAAATTCTTAGTTCAGATTTTAGGTAAAAACTATTTTTTACCGCTGCTCTCAACTAATATCATTTATCAACATACAGGTGATCAACTAAGGTGAAAAACAAAACAAACTGATTTAAAAGTTGAGAGCGGTAAAAAATAGTTTTATAGATGAGAAAGATATAAATGGGACGACTGTGAAAATTTTGAGGGGCCAAAAGGAATTTTTTTTTCTGATCTGATTCATGGGGAGATGGGCTCAATGAGTTACAGCCCATGGACTAGCCCACAGGCCGAAGGAGATTTCCGTGTCGGTCGCCGCGGATGCACGGCCAAGCATCGCAGCCTCCTCTCACCTGTTCTGCTCCGCCGCCGCAGCCCTCGCCGCCGCCGCCATGCTGCAACTCCGAAATCGCCTCCTCCCTCTGCTCCGCGCCGCCTCCACACGACCCTCCCCAACCCACTCCCGTGCGTGCCGCCTCCTCTCCACCCTCCCCGCGGCCTTCTCCATCGAGGACTACCTCGTCGCTTCCTGCGGCCTCGCCCAAGCTCAAGCCCACGAGGTCTCCAAAAAGCTGTCCCGCGAGTTATCCATCGAATCCAGGAGATCATTGGATGAGCTCTCCTGCCCCCGTCTCCGCTCCGCCTCCAACCCTGATGCTATCCTCGCCTTGCTCTCCGGCGCCGGCCTCTCCCGCGCTGACATCGCCGCAGTCGTCTCCGCGGACCCGCTGCTCCTCCGTGCGTCGGTGAAGAACATCGCACCCCGCCTCTTTGCTCTCCGCGACCGCGTCGGTCTCTCCACTCCCCAGATCGCTCGCTTCCTCCTGGTCGCCTCACGCGCTCTCCGCAAGGTCGATGTCGTTCCCAGGCTCGAGTTCTTCATCTCCTTCTACGGCTCGTTTGAGCAGGTCCTCGTGGTCCAAAAAAGGAACGGGTCCCTCCTCCTGGTGAGCCTCGAGAGCTCAATCAAGCCTAACATAGCTTTGCTTTGTCAGTGGGGTGTTCGAGATATTGTCCAGCTGTGTTCAAAGTACGCAAGGTTGCTTACCTCCAAACCAGAACGCGTCAAGGAGTTTTTGCTGCGGGCGGAACAGCTTGGGGTGCCACCAACTTCGCGGATGTTTAGGCACGCGGTGGCGGCTGTCGCGGGTTATACAAAAGTGAAGGTTGATGCCAAGCTCGAGTTCTTTAAGAGGGCCCTTGGTTGTTCTGAGTCCGAGGTTTCATCTGCAGTGTCCAGCTATATTAGGGTTCTCTGACGAGATTCTTCTCCGCAAAATTGAGTTCCTAGTCAATGAGGTTGCGATCGAGCCACAATACATTGTTTAAAGGCCTGTCCTGTTGGCATTGAGCCTGGAGAAGCGGCTTGTGCCCCGACATTATGTCATGAAGATCCTGCGGGAAAAGGGATTGCTGGATAGCAGAACGGGCTTTTACACATTTGCTAAAATAGGAGAGGATGCTTTCAAATTGAGGTTCATTGACTGTCACAAGGACTCTGTTCCTGGCCTTGCAGATGCTTATGCTACAGCTGCCGCTGGTATTGTGCCCTCTAGAGTCTAATTTTAGCATCCCCTTTTGTGTTTTAGGCTGATGGTGGAACAACTGCAATTCATGCTCATTGGCAGATGTCCACTGTGCAGTCCTTCTCAATTCTGGTTTCTGCAATAGAATGACCAGTGATCTCTGACTGCTCATAGACCCTCAATTCTGATCTCTGCAGTAGAAATGTAGAATCACAAGTGATCTTTGACTTGTCTTAGACAAAGTTTAAGTTATGGTTATTTATGGAGGAGCTGGGTTTGACTTGTTCTAGAGGCTCAATGTGCATGTTTGTTGGTTTCTTGTTCTGCCTAGCTCATTTTTGAAGATTATCTTACTGTTTCTTCTGTGGGTAAGTCTATATTGGGCAACTCTGCTATTTGGAATCTGTCAGTAAGCCATTTTTCCTAGTATCTAACCAATTTTATTAGCATGTTTTTATTCCAACTAATGTTTTATCTAGCTCTTGCTAGCTGAATGAATTATTATTATTATTATTATTTTGTTTGTTCTAGTGATGCTTTCGTTGTACATGACTCAGGCTGAACTAGTAGGTTCCAGGTAGCCTAAAGTGCTTCTGAGAAGGAACTCTTTGGAACAATTTTCTAAAGCCTGTGCTATAAGGAGCAATGAAATATTCTAAGAAATGTTTTCGATGCCATGGACGTCTGCCCATGTGCAAAAGATGGTTGTCTGTTTGGCTTGTAAGGAAATGAGACGTTAACAGCTGAAAATAAATGGCAAACTGTAAGGGAGATGCTCGACTTCGTATGAGAGGACAGTAATATAGCATAGAGAGAATATATACCTTTTGTAATTTATAGTTAGCCAATTGTTCTTAAACCTAAGTCTCAAAATTGTTTATTACCATTTTTTTTAGTTTTGTGATTTTAAGGAGTTCCTCTTGAAACATTTCTACTTTTATAGCATGTGGATGATACATAACAGGCATGGTACTATTTATAAGGTTTTCTTTCATATATGTATGTTTCTGCACATGATGGATGTTTCTGCACTAAATTAACAGAAATTTTGTCCATCAATAGTTCAAATAAGGAACATACTGTAATAACATCTTTCCAGTATTGTTTTAACTTCCAATCAAAATTAAAGACAATCTGAACTTAGGAAATTAGTTTTGATGTTTAATAATGCTTACTTCCAGACATCAGTTTCCAGAACTTCTCTTGAACTTGTGCTTCTCAACAGCCCATGTCTGTTGACTTGAAAATGCTCATAGTTTGGAACTAAATTAAAATAAGTGGTGACTTCTGTAACTTTGTTGCAATTAAGTAACGATGAAATCAGTTTTACCTGTCCAGGGAATTATGTTTGCAGTTGTTTGTACGATTGTCGTTACCACCAACTGTTTGAAACTTTAATCTTATGGTATTCTCGGTATCGTTAGATTCTTTCGCGGCACTGTGATTGGCTGATTGCATGTACCAAGGTAAGCGCTGTGCTTCATCATCGTCGTGGTTGGTTAACTCTTGACTCTGCTTGAGCCTTTGTTTACATATGGACTGTTATCAGTGGCATGTCAATGGTGGCTTCTGAATTACGTTTTTTTGTTCAAGGATGAGAGTCAACTGATTAAAGAATGTTTGCTCAAATATAAGGTTAGATTTCTGTTTTTTAGATCAGCTATACTATACGTACCTGTGCAATTGAGTACCTCAGACAGAGTCATACTATTTGTTAACTCTTCCTTTGTATAAAAGGCTTTTTATAAATTTGTCTTCCTTTTGTAGCTAGGTTGCTATAATTCTGTTCTTGGCATGAGGAATTCTAAAACTTTATGCCCACAGTATGAGAAACTCATAAAAAATATAAACAATATGTATCTCTAAATTTACTTAATATGGTATAGCGTCATAAAAAATATAAACAATATCCATCTATTTAAGTTAGTCAATCTCCAATCAGCTTTTCATATGAGATTAATCCCTTCTCTAGTATTTAATATGGATCTCTAAATTTACTTAATTTGGTTTTGAAATAATAATATGGTATATAGAAAGATAAAAACAGTTCCATCTGTATAGGCGACGCTAAGTTGCTAATTGATATATACAGCTAGCAGTACAGGCGGCAGAAGCAGAACCGATATCACTCTTGATTTCAAGAATACAGATACCATCTGCAGCATTGTCAAGGCTATGATGTAGGAGTATTATATGGATGACACTAGCTCCATTGAAAAGACCAGCAATGCCTCACGTTTGATACGGACGATGCAGGTGAAACTTCTCGTGAAGAACCCCAGCGGCGGCAAGACGCTCGCTGCTGACCCTTGAGGTTGCCCCATCAGAAACCGTTGTCGATGTCAACACAAACATGCATTAAGCAGCAGATCCAACTCACTCTTGATGACGTGACTAGCCCATGGATCTAGCGTCCGCTCCGAACCAAATTTTTTGTTTTGTACGGAGGAGCAGGAGCATGTCGCTTACCGGCAGCCGGCGTGGCGGCCAGCCTGCCACAAGGCATGTCGATCCAAAGAGCACGTGGTGCACGCAGTGCTGAAATAAATGGCCAAAACGAAACCTCGCGCAGCACACACACACACGCTACTCCGATCCATTGCTGTGCCCTGTGTGGCCAAGGACGACAAGGCGCTTCCTAGGAGAAAGGAAGAAGGAAGGAGAATGTTCAGAGGCCTACTACAACGCCTTGTCAGGCCGAGGCTCGTTGGGCGTCGTCAATAATGGCGGCTTCTCCTCCTCCTCCTCCTCCTCCTCGGCTGCCGACTCTCAGAGTCAGAGGTTCGCTTCGCTTCGTTTCTCTTCATGATCTATTCACAAGCAAAGCAAGCAATGCACATCGATCGGAGGCGCTGCACGCCTGCACCGGAGTGAGTAACCATGTCGCCTTACATATAATATACCTGTTTGGTTTCGATCCATACGTGTACGTAGGTTAGCTGGAAAGGTGGCGGTGATCACGGGCGGCGCGAGCGGCATCGGGAAGGCGACGGCCGCCGAGTTCGTCAGGAACGGGGCCCAGGGTCATCATCGCCGACGTCCAAGACGAGCTCGGCCGCGCCGTCGCTGCCGAACTGGGATTCGACGACGCCGCGCGCTACGCCCGCTGCGACGTCACCGACGAGGCGCAGGTGGCCGCGGCCGTCGAGCTCCACGGCCGCCTCGACGTGACGTGATGTTCAACAACGCGGGCGTCACGGGGGACGTGGCGTCGCCGCCGCACGCGCTGGGCCTGGGCGCCATCGACCTGGCTAACTTCGACCGCGTCATGGCCGTCAACTCCCGGGGCGTGCTGGCCGGCGTGAAGCACGCCGCGCCGGCAGCATCATCTGCACGGCCAGCACCGCCGCCGTGCTGGGCCTCTCGGGAAGAGCCCCCGCCTACGGCGTCTCTAAGGCGGCGGTGGTAGGCCTCGTGCGCACCGTGGCCGCAGAGATGGCGCGGCCCGGGGTCCGCGTCAACGCCATCTCTCCGCACATCATCCCCACGCCGCTGGCGATGGCTACCATGGCGCGGTGGCTGCCCGATGAGAGCGTCGAGGAGCGCCGCCGGATTGTGGAAAGGGACATGAATGAGATGGTGGGGCCCGTGCTGGAGGCGAAGGACATCGCTAGGGCGGCGCTCTATCTGGCGTCCGACGACGCCAAATATGTCAACGGACAGAATCTGGTCGTCGACGGCGGGTACACGGTGAACAAACCGCTCAACATGCCTGCGCCTGCAGCACCAGCACGTTGAGGAGTTGTTTGTTTGTTTGTTTGTTCCCTTGGTTCATTATTAGTGGATTGCCGGCTGCTATGCTATCAATAATGACGTGCATATGGATTTGTGCGGATCATCAATCAAGAACAAATAAACGAGAGATCCTCTGCATGCAGTGCAGTCTTCTGTGTTATCATCAGTTTAGGTTCAGTGAGGTAGTCGTCGATTCTTGATGGTCCTCCTGTCTCGTCTCAGGTAGCTAGCTCATTCTCCTGTGCTGTGAACTACTTTTATATATGCAGGTCATCAATTTGTTGCATTGTCTGGAATGCTTATCACTGAATGCAATTTATATTTTAGTTGTTGGCTGCATCAGTCGTATAATTTTTATGTAAGGGCTCGCTATGCAATTTTCGTTTTTTTTTTACTAATGGAAGGTTCCTGACTCGAAGCTGATCTTCATCCAGAGGACAAGATCAGATAGCACTAAGGACGTCAAGGCAAAGACTCAAAATAAAATCGGCAGTCGCTCTAACAGCCAGCTCCTCACCTATCATGGGAAGCAGCTGAATGACAGATTTACGTTGGCTGATTACCACGTTAGGAACGAATCAGAAATCAATTTTGTTATAATAAGAAAATTTTAATCTAAGGGTGCCCTTAGTTTCCACTGCAGAGATCTGGAATGCTCTCTAGATAATTGTGTCACCTCGATATTTTGATCTCAAAAATAAATAAGTGTCCTTCATAAATTAAAAAAAAACAGTTTGGAACTTACCGGCTATGCCATTCTCGGTATTATTAGGTCCTTCACGGTGTTGTGTGCCTGTGGCTGAGGTTGCAAGTATGCGAGGCACGCAAGTGCTGCCATCGTCGTGCATGGTTAATTCTTGAGATTGCAATTGCATCATGTTCATGTTCATCCACCTAGTAGGAGCGTCTGAACTGTTAAGTGATGCAATGCAATGACATCTTAGCACTAACATGTCAGACTAGAGATGCTTGGAGGGAAGAGTGGCGCTCGGTTGAGGGAGAACCTATGGAGGAGCTTAGCGCAGCAATTGGCAACTCGCATGGCAGTACAAAGCGTCTGCTTTGACCGAATAATGGTGGTGCGGGCGGGCGGCAACCATGAATTTTACATCATCATCATCGATCGAGGAAAGATTTCTTATACGATTACTATGCATATATATGGTTTTGTTATATAAAGTTTTTATGAACCTTCTTCAGTCTTCGTTGTGTTCTCTCCCGTTTCTGTTCAACCTCAGATATTATTGTGGCCTCATGCGAAGTATCCTGGTCCTGGCATGTGGCGTTCGTTCTGTTAGAAGTACGCAAAAAAAAATTCTTACAGTATTCAAAGACTAGTCGATCGATCTTAGAACAGTGGAAAGTTGTTGCCTTTGAAACGGGTGAAACTGAACCCCCTATAATGTGTCTGAGCAAAGTGTTGAGATGGACCTATCAGGCAGGCCTTCTAGTTTGGATGGAGCCCTGGGAAACTTGCCTGGACTAGGTAGCAGCTCCAGGCCGTCGATTTCCTACGCCTGGGTCGGATGGACCCGCCCTCCCATCCAAACAGTACTTGCAATAAACCAAGACGCAACCGAGCTAAGCAAAAGTGCCGGACTTGATTACTTGAACTTCCGAAGGATGGGCCCACAAATAAAGTGTTTGTTCTAGGGGAAAAAATAAATAAAGGAGAACAAAAGATCAGGCAAATTGTAGGTACCGTCGCCTTCTTTTGCCCTGAGGTGATCTCATCGGACGCGGCGATCACCTCCATCCTCTACTACTACTCCGCCCAGGTATTTCTTTTAACTGAAAGTCCTTGTTTGGTTTTGGTCAATTGATGAAACCTATTGGACTAACCTTTTGCCTAAGTGTGTAGACAAAATGGAATTTGCAAGGTGTTAGTCCATTGGAAGATACAATGATGATATTCGGTGATTATAGCACTCCAAAGCTTCATTCGATGGATAGCGGCTCGACTCATTGGTTAAATAGCTTTTACCTTTACTTGAGTCATAGGGAATGCCGCACTATCAAGAGGGGTGCATTCTAATCTAGTTAGATGGGATAAAAGTGTGCATGTCTTTAACTTATGCGTTTGAGAGACACTTTGCACTCACATGCACTTAGAAGAGCTCCTTAGTGGCTATCTGTTGTGCCACCGGTAGTATTGGTCTCCCACTGGTACTACTGGTGGAGGACCAGTAGTACCGGTCAGCTACTGGTAGGACTTTCTCGCATGCGAAGGCATCACCCTTTTGAACTACCGGTAGTACCGGTGTGCCACCGGTAGTAGCAGCAGACTCTCTTTACGCAAGGTTCGGAAGGCTCCAACGGTCATATTTGTTGGACCAGTAGTACCGGTAGTGTTCTGGAGCAGCGAGTATAAAGGTCGTGCCCCTTCTCTTTTGGCTTGCAGCCACTCATTCTAACTCGCCCCAACTCTGAGAAAAAGGCTCCCAAGCACAAGGTACTCCTCCCCTCTCTCCCTCCATGCTCTAGGTTTCAATCCCTTGCAATACTTGAGCTAGAGAAGTGAGATTAGAGAGTGAGGAACATCGATTCAAGACTTGAGCACTTGGTTCCTCATCGAGCCGATTTGGATTTGCATTTGTTACTCTTGGGTTCTTGAAACCCTAGTTGGCTAGGCATTCTTTGTGTTGCCCATATTGATTCTTGGTTTGATTCTTTGTGAGGGCACTCAAAGTGTTTGTAATCCTCATTCGATCTTAGTGAGAACCTTGGACACTCTTTGTGTGGGCCTCAAGGAAGAGGCAAGGAGGTGAAAGAGACTCCGGCCTTCGTGGTCACCTCAACAACGAGGAGTAGGAACTCTTGTGTAGAGTTGTCGAACCTCGGTATAAATCGTGAGTCTCGTGTGCTTGTTGATGTGGAGATAGCGTCGACTATCCTTGTTCTTCGTGTTCTTCTTCTCTCTCCTCATTCATAGGTTTGGAAGGGCCGATCTACAAATTGGTAAGGATTCAAGCCAAGAGAACATCAACATCCACAACCTCAAGGAGTGTGGAGAAAAGCTTGGATTTGAAACACAAGTTGAATTCCTTGGCTTATTGGAGAATCCCGACAGGTACCGGTAGTACCGGTCAGGTATTTCCTGCACCCTTTCAAGTTCATCTTGTTCTATCTTTTTGCTAGGGTGTTAGTTTGTGTGTGGTTTACATTCTTTGATTATTAGACTTGTGAATAGGTGGCTGGCTTTATCCTTTCTAGAGCTAGTGCAACATTGCGTTATCGTCATCTAGTTTACTAATCTCTTGCTTTAGTGTTAGTTGTAGAAATTTTTATAGGCTATTCACCCCCCCCCATCTAGCCATCTAGGACCTTTCAGTAACCCCTTTTAGTGCACACCCATCTTTTAGTGGCTGTTTGACATGACTCTACAGCTAAACTCCAGGGCAGAGGTAGCCAAACACCCCAACTCTGGAGCAGCCCAACTCTAATTCATGAAGTTGATGGAGCTCTAGCTCTCTAGTTTATTTGTTTGGAGTATCTCTTTTCCAACTCCAGCAACCTTTAAAATAGACCTAGACATAGAGTTTTGAAGGAATTACCCGCAATTGCCATCGGTTACACAATCGAAACGTTTTCTTTCTATTTTTTTTTCCGCCCCGCGCCCCGACTGCCGCTCGCCCGCCCCGCCCCTCCCCGACTCGCGCTCGCCCGCCGAGACTCGGCGCCGACGCCGGAGCCCAGCGTGGCCTCCTCGGCCACCCCCGCCCCCGAGCATGGCCGTCCGCCGCCGCTCCCCTGGACTCGCCTCCCGCCCCGCCTCCGCCCCAACTAGCTCGCCCGCCCTCATCCCTGCCCCAACCCTAGAGGATCGGAGTTGTCTTCCTCAACGCCGGGAAGCGCCCGACGACCTTCTCCGGTGCCCGACGACGGCCGTGAAGACCCCCAGCAAGCTCCCCCAACCGCACAATCTTTCCGTTGAAGACTCAGCAATTTCCCCCAACCGTGCAAGGTACTGCATCCCCATTTGTATACTTTTTTAAAAAAAATGCAGTGATTTGGTGATTTGGGTATAGATGTTTTTGTAGTGGTTTTGTTAGGGTTGATGTTTCTTCGTTATATAGAATAGAATTTTCGTCGATTAGGAGAGACACTGACTACTTGGTTTTCTAACTTCTGGATGCGTAGACACTGGTTCAGGATTGGATTTTGCTCGAAATTATCCCTAGCATTGATGATCCATGCTGTGGATTAGTTTAGGTATTTTGTGCCTTGTGTTTTTGGGTGAACATGACCGTTAGTTCTAAAAAAACGCTGTTATTTTTGAAAGGACGGCAGGAGCTTTGCCGTGATTTTTAATAAACAGGGAAAAGATAAAAAGAGGTTTTTATTATAAAACAGCTACTCGACTAAGTGGTTCAGCTAGGATTGAAAGAAACACACCAAATAAGATAGGGGTTATTGCGTTTCTGCCCTTATTTTGAATCCTAATTGTGATTTTACCCTCACTTTCTTTCACTTTGTGTTTTTGCCCCTCTTTTTTAAAAAACAAAGGCTCCGTTTACCCCTGTTTCTAACGCCGTTACCTGCATCCGGAATACTATTGTGTTTCTGCCCTTGTTTTGAACCCTAATTGTGATTTTATCCCCACTTTTTTAAAATAATGTGTCTAAATATTGGTTAAAATGATGTGTCTAAATATATATCTCTAAAGAGGGTAAATTTACGATGCATTAAGATAAGTAGGAGCAATTTCGCATGGGAAAACTTGTCCTTACTCAGGTCATTTGACACCGTTACCTGATGTTCACGGAATAGAGGTAAACTTAGGCTTCGTTTTCAAAAAACAGGGGTAAAATCACAACGATGACAAAAGCAGGGGTAAAATCACAATTGGACATCAAGGACAAGAACGCAATAGCCCCATTAAGATAAAGAGCATGTCTGTAATGTTGCAGTATATTTATGTGAATCCAGATTTGTTTGTTTGACTGTGCTAGTAAAGTTTATGCTGATCTTTCTATTGCTTAGATCTAAGAAAATAAATTGTCTTTGAGGGAAATTAAGGAAATCACCTGTCTGAACTCTGAATTCATTTGGAGCAGCTTTTTGTAAGAGAGATTGGCTCATGGAATTAGTACATTGATTCATCATAGTAGCGAGTACAACTGTACAAGTATATTTATAGGCAACGATCATTAAGGTTAGGCTTATGGAATGAGAACGAATGCTAGGATCATTGCTGAGTATAGATCAACGATCAAACCTACTGTGCGCGGGCACAAGTCTGACAGCAGAAAAGCTGTGCAGGCTTAAAGTGAGCCCAAGATAAGCCTGTATACAAACAGTCTTCTTTTGGTGGTGTTCTAAACAAAATTGGCTCCCATATTTTCTTTGCAGGAAACAATCATGGAGGATGGCGCGATGCTGCAGCTTCCGGCAGAAATGACTGACAAGATCCTGTCTCATATCAGTGATCCTGCCTCCCTAGCCCGCCTTGCCTCAACATGCAAATTTTGGCCCAATACCATAAAGGACAGAGCCTTCCTTGATCGCCTAATGAGGCATCACCATGACCATGGTTTTACTCCGTCCCTTCTTCTTGGCTTCTTCTACCAGGACGGCACTGAGTCCCCTCCACAATTATTGCAGCATAATAAGGGCATGTGGCGTAGTCTGGCACCGAGCTTCATGCCCATGTCTGAATTGTCAAAATCCATCGTCAGCAAAGTCACTTGCAATGCACTCACACCAGCTAAGCTTTGTACTTTCTTTCGGGGTCTCAGTTGCGATCTCAAATTATATGAGCCCATTGCATCTCAAGGCAGCCTCTTGGCCCTCCGCCGCCAAGGCACTAGTGACCAAGCCCTGTCGGACAAATTATGTGTCTGCAATCCTCTCACTGGTGAAATCTTCCACATACCTTCGATTCCATTTACATCACCTGACATGTATACTTTACTGGTCACCGAGGATGTTGACCATGGCAAGTGGGTATCTCAGTCCTTCCAGCTGGTAGCCCTTTGGATCAGACGGACGGGTATTTTAATGGGAGGATCCTATTGCTCAAAGGTCAAAATTTGGAAGTGGTTTTCAGTTGCTTCTGAGCTAATGTCTGGCCTTTGTGTGGTGCAGTCACCTGCGGCCACTTCTCATGGCAACATCCACTTTCTCTGTGGCAGCTCGACTAACTGGACCCTCACTCACATTGCCACGCTGAATATTGCCACAGATCCAATGCTTTCATGCGTAGAGCTCCCTTTTCATGCTAAACGCAGCAAGGCGCCATTGCTAGCAAGTTGTGCAGATGTGCAGCTTCTGTTACTCTTATTGAATGGCCTAGAGATGTCACCGTGGAAGCATGGCAGTGTTGCTAGCAGCTGGGTCCTCTCTGTAACAATCAACCTGGCAAGTTCCTTGCCGACGAGGGTGGTCCATGTTAGAAGAATTAGGCCTAGCCCAATTGATAATTCCTATAAATCCCAAAGGCCCACTCACACATGCATGGTATGGTGGGGGACTATAGTCCCACCTTGCTACTCTAGAGAGAGTGAGCCTCACTTAAAAGGGTGAGCTATCCCCATCTAGTTGAAGCTATGGGAGTGAGAGGGAAAAGGGAGAAACCCACACGCTCGCCTCGCCTCGCCGGGCCCGGCCGCGTGAATGGTCCGGCGATTTCCCGGCCTCGTGCTTGCGGGTCCACAGCTACCTTTTGCCACTCGTTATTTTTTGCATGCATGGAGAAAATTGCGCTGACTGTTTTGGTAAGCAATTATTCTCGTATTAATGGTGATTGATTGAGTGATTGACACTTACCTTAATACGGTGATTGGCGCGGCTGATTACTTACCATATGCCGCGGCGCGTCCTGCCTATATAAGGGAGAGACGTCTCTCTCACTGGCGATGTGTGCTACATCTCCTCCTCGTACCTCTGTGCTGAGCCGTCTTCCTCGCCTTCTCCATCCCGCCGCCGCCGTGTCACCGGCGCCGGGAGAGCAGGTCTCCGAAGCCCACGTCCTCTCGTGTCCCTGCACGGGGTAGGGGGCGTATAAGGTTTTTGGGAAGCGCCGTCGCGACTGCTCGCTGTCCGTCTGCTTCCCTCTACGCCGACGTCCACTGGTCTTCACCGCCGGCCTGCTTCGACTACTATTGCGCTAGCTCCTCTAGTGCCGACAACCCCACTGTAAGAATGTCTCTCTCTTTCTTCGTTCTTATGCTTATCATGTTGCTAGCACTGAGTAGATCGAGATTGCCTCTGATCGTAGTGTTAGCATGTTCAATTCATGTTTTAGTAGACCGTGTATCTGTGATAGGTTTACCTATGATACATGTTGTTATAATTGTTGTCCTCATTACTGGAATTAGATTCATTGCTAATTCGCCTTTATTTCCAAGTCCAGATGCAGGCCAGAGCAAGGATCAAGTTGGAGTTCTTCCAAGGGAAGAGCGGCACGGTAGTGCTTTGGGTTGAAGGTGAAGGCCTCTTTCTTTTCAGCCTGAGGCCTGAGCGATGGATCAATGAGGAAGATTGGTAATGAGCGTGGTACAAAGAAGTATAACTTGTGCCCATATGAGATCGATTGGCTATCCTGCCTCTCGATCATGAACCTTGTCGTCGATGACTCCTTGCTGCTTGATACCGGAAGGAAAACGATGCAACACAGATGGAGGGAAATATTGGCAAGACATATGAAATAGAATATAGAACATCTTGATGAAACAGCATGGCTTCTGGTTGGTCTGTTGGTGACGGGAAACCATGAAGTTTACAGTTTACCATGGTTGTTATGAGTGCAATTTGTTCTCTCTCTCTCTCTTATAGAAAAGTTGGTACCATACTATAATAATATTCACTTTGGAACCTTCTGAGCCTCCCCCCTCCCCCCCCCCCCCCCCCCCCTTGTGGTATCGTATTAAATCCTGATGCTGATGTCTGAGTTGCGCTTATAATTCATACAAAATCTCGGTGCTTTTGTCTTTCTGGGTTGTTTCTACATTTTCATGGATTGATGCAAGTAATGCCTGTGTACCCTTCCCATGTTGCCAGGTTGGCTAAATCAGGCATGAATTCATTAAAGTTCTCGATGCATATTTTTATTTGTAACGTGAGAATTTGATTGATACATAGGCCCTGTTTAGTTCCCTTTAAAATTCCAAATTTCCTGTCACATCGAATTTTTATTGAATCTTTAAACACATACATATAGTATTAAATATAGATAAAAACTATAACTAATTATACAGTTCATCTGTAATTTGTGAGACAAATTTTTTGAATCTAGTTACTTTATGATTGGACAATAATTACCACATACAAACGAAAGTACTACAATATCAAAATTCCAAATTCTTTTGAATCTAAAAAAGGCCTATATGTTTTTTTTTCCCGAGTAATAATTTGGTTAACGTTCATCTCTTCGGAGGAATCAGTTCCTTCCTTCTAATCAGGGCCCTACAGGCTACAAAGCCAAGGAAAGTTGAAAAAGGGTTTTGTCTGCTCGACGCCTCGACCCGACCAACGGCGACCCACCGAAACAGAAAGACCCCTCGGCTCGACTTGACTCCAAGACCCGACCAAGCCAAGGACCAACCACTCCAGTCCCGTCGACTAGTTCGAACCAAACCCTCTCCTCCAGTCCAGTCCCGTCCCGTTCGCCGCAGCAGCCAGCAGGAGCGAGCAGCAATGGCGCCGGTCGATCCCCACTCCTACACCGACGGCGCGCACCCGGTGGTCTCGAGCGCCGCGCTCGCCTTCTACCTCGACTTCGCCGCCTCCACCATACACGCCTCCGCGCTGCTCACCCTCTCGGCGCCGCACTCCGGGGACCTCCTCCTCGACACCCGCGCCCTCACGGTCCACTCCGCCTCCACCGACGACGCCGACACGCCGGAGCCCATCCCCTTCTCGCTCGCCGCGGCGCCCGACCCGGTCCTCGGCACGGCGCTCACCCTCACCCTGCCCCCCGACACCACCTCCTTCCGACTCACCTTCTCCACCTCCCCCGCCGCCTCCGCGCTGCAGTGGCTGGCCCCGCCGCAGACCGCCTCCGCGCAGCCCTTCGTCTTCTCGCAGTGCCAGTCCATCCACGCTCGCTCCATCTTCCCCTGCCACGACACCCCCGCCGCGCGCATCACCTTCTCGCTCCTCCTCAACGTCCCCGAGCATCTCTCCGCCGTCGCCGCCGCGCGCCACGTCGCGCGCCGGGACCCGCTGCCCTCCGACCACCGCGGGGCGTGCGACGACGACCTGTGGTGCGCGCCCGGCCGCATCGTCGAGGAGTTCCAGATGGAGCAGTCCGTGCCGCCCTACCTCTTCGCGTTCGCTGCCGGCGGGATCGGGTTCAGGGACCTCGGCCCGAGGACGCGGGTGTACGCGGAGGGAGGGGACAAGGTGCTGGACGAGGCGGCCAGGGAGTTCGCCGGGGTGGAGGAGATGGTCAAGGTTGGGGAGGGGCTCTTTGGGCCGTATGAATGGGAGAGGTTCGATCTGCTCGTGCTGCCACCCAGCTTCCCCTATGGAGGCATGGAGAACCCCAGGATGGTGTTCCTCACTCCCACGGTCATCAAAGGAGATGCTGCAGGGGCTCAGGTTGTGGCGCATGAGCTCGCTCATAGCTGGACTGGCAATCTGATTACTAACAAGACCAATGAAGATTTCTGGCTAAATGAGGTGAGTGAACTCACGTTGCTGTTGATGTTGTCACTGTCAGCCTTTACTTTGCACTCATTAGTTTTCCTCAAAATTCAATGAAGTAACCTATAAAGTATATATTCCACACGTCTCCTATATTCCATGTTATGTGGAACATCTGACCTTTCTACTAGCTTAGTCTCTCATGGCATTGAATATTTGTGTGAGTCAAGTTTAGCCAGTAGCTTATGTATGATTTCAATTATGGATCTGAAGTGTAAGAACCCTAGTTTAGATTAGGAGAATTTTACTCTACAAGAACTTTGTCTCTTATAGACAGCTAATGTATGCTTCTTTATAGCAGTGTTCATTTTCTGCTAGATTGGTTGCACTCCAGTAACTGGGATCTGGTTCTACACTGGGTACTGTGTCACCATGACTCTGAGAAACATCTTCTAATGCTTTTACCATTTCTCTGACCAGTGTGTAATGTTAGGTGGGAGATGCTAGAGAGCATACTGTGTGAAATCTTATAATTTCCCCTCTTCTAATACAGTTGCATTTTTGCTGCTACCTAGAATAGTATTGCACATTTTCCATTAAAAATGTGGAGCTGCAAACTTGCTATCAGAATGGAATGGATCGGACCCTACCATTCTTGTCACTGGACTGACGGGTTTGACTAATATTGTTCTTTTTGGCACAAATGCTCCTAGATTTCCATAGTCACAGAAAACAGGGTCGAATGCTCCTACATTTCAGTCTCATATTGTTGTCACTTGATACAGGGATTCACAACATATGCTGAGAGGAGGATTGTTGAGGTTGTGCAAGGGGAGGAGCGGGCAGCCTTAAACATGGGGATTGGATGGAGGGGGTTGAACAGGATGATGGAGAGGTTTAAGGATAACATGGAGTTCACCAAGTTGAAGCCGAAGATGGCAGGGATTGACCCGGATGATGTGTACTCAGAAGTGCCCTATGAGAAAGGTTTCCAGTTTCTTTGGAGAATCGAGCGTGAGGTGGGTGGGAGTATGGAACATTGCAACTCTTCTACTCTACTTTGCAACGTTCTTTCGGTAAAATTACTGCAATATTGGACTAATTTGTAATGTGTTATGTCTTATGCATGCTGCTTGTATCAGATTGGCAGGCCTGCTTTTGACGAGTTCTTAAAGAAGTACATTGCAACCTTCAAGTTCCAATCAATAGATACAGAGACATTTCTTGAATTCCTCAAAACCAATGTACCTGGGATAGAAAACCAAGTTGACCTTCACCTGTGGGTTGAGGGTACTGGTATCCCTCCTGATGCCATGGAACCAGATTCAGCTACTTACAAAAAGATCATCTCCTTAGCTGCAGAATTCAAATCTGGAAAACTTCCAAGTGAAGATGAGGTGGCAAACTGGAGTGGGCAAGAATGGGAACTTTACTTAGAAAATCTACCAACAGATGTTGAAGCCTCACAGGTATGAGTTCTTATCAAATACCAGTGTTATCTCTCATTTATTGATATGTCTGAAAGTTACCCTGGTGCTTGTAATGATTCTATTCAGAATGTGATGACTGTCATAGTACAAACTGTTAGCCTTTGGCATGTTTGTTTCAGGTTTATCATCGGCTGTTGAGCACTGCAGAATGTTGTATCGCCTGTTCCAGTCAATCAGAATCCCTCCACTTCTAGCATCTGTGTTCTATCTATTCCAATTGAGTTGTGTAATTCACTTTGCAAGACAACATCCATGTTTTATTGATAAATCACTATTTAAGTGGAAATTGTACTGAACTGGATTATACATGAACGAGTGGCAAAAGCATGTAGGCCTAACACAACTTGCTTGGGACTTAGAGGCTTTGTTGTGGTGGTAGTCTCGAATGAGTCTGTTTAGATTAGTTAGGCAGTAGGCACAACACAATGAATGCATTGTGATTGTTAGATATTGTTGACTTATTTTGGTTTTGTCAGTTAGAGCAAGCCCAGCGCAAGCTAGTATGAATGTTGGCTTCAAAAAAAAAAAGTGACAGCACACGTAGATGAAGGAGTTCTGAAACTACTGTCCTTCCATCACAACCCAACGCTAAGTTCTGCCCTGTCCAAAAATGTCACTTTTGCTTTGCATTTGCAGTGCACCTCCCTGACCTTTTTCTGCACATGTTCTCTCTCTCTCTGCACCTGAGATTCACATGGTCCGTCTCCCAGGTTCTCCATCACACGTTTGTGCAGTAGCTTCTGCTATCTGTCGCAACAAGCATTCGGTACCCAGCTAGCGTGGAGCGTTGGGCTGGCCTTAGGTAGCTGAAAGATCAAATATCATGTGGAGGAGATTATACTTCTGTCTTTTCTTCTGTTTATGGCCTTAACTTGAATATTATGAGCTCTGGTTTTCTGTTTATCTTTTGTAGAATCTATGTAGATCACCCCTGAAAATTACATTGTCCTTCCCAGTTCCCCACTTTTTGGATGGGGGTTAGTGTGTTAAAAAAATTGTTTGGAGGTTTTATGGCAGAATACCATTTAGTCATTGAAGGACTTCTGTTTTTTTTAGCAAACTAAACATGGTCATATCTATGTAAAGTATAAACTGTGTTTTTGTTCATTTCTCAGTGGCAAACACCGACACGTAGCTGGCTTTTCGTACCTGAGCTTCCCTTAACATATAGCTGATTGAAGAAAGTTTAAAGTTAGCTTGTTCTTCACTATAATGACGTAGTACTTAGTAAAGTGTGGCTGCCCGAAGTCCATCACTTTATACGAAAGGCTTTGACGTGTTGTTAGTGGTTACATAGCATGTTATTGTTGTGTACCAGATCTTCTCTTTCTAACACAACTAATACATCATAATTCAATGAGTAATTTAATGATCAACTGACCACATGCCTGTATCTTGCCTGTGTGCAGGTCATTGCTCTTGACGAGCGGTATAAGCTATCTGAAAGCCGTGACTATGAGATCAAAGTCGCATTCCTCCAGCTGGCAATCCCCACCGGGTGCAAGTGCTACTTCAACGAGGTTGAGAAATGCTTGAAGCAGGTAGGAAGGATGAAGTACCTCCGCCCTCTCTACAGCTCACTGGCCAAGTGCTCCAGCGAGGAGAAGATGCTGGCCCAGAGGATCTTCTCGGAGGCTCAAGAGTTCTACCACCCAATAGCTCGCAGTGTTGTGGAGACCATTTTGTCGAAGCACAGCTAAGCAAGCCAAGACTCTTGTTTAGCTCCCTTGTCCATGGTCTCGCCCGATTCACTGTTGGGAGCAACTGAGATCTGGTGATTGCTCAGTTGCTTCTTTCGCATAAAGTTATCGTCTACCCTGGATCTAACTTAGGAAAAACTTGGAACTTGTACTGCATCTTGATATAATATTATAATGTGGAGACTCAGAACCGTAGTACTTTAGTAGTGTATGTTCTGGCATTTTGCTTATGCTTAAATGTTCTGGGATTGCAAATGCAAGGTCACTCCTTCCATGCAGCTTGGGAATTATGTGAAATGGGCTCATGACTGTACTGTGTTTCAACCTGCAATGCTGCACATTTTTACACCAGAAAGTGTATCTTGTGAATGAATCTTTTGTAAAAAAGAGGCGTCCAAGAAAGAGGCGTGTTGCCTTCAGCTAAAAAATTCCGTTGCCGGGACTCGAACCCGGGTCTCTCGGGTGAGAGCCGAGTATCCTAACCAGCTAGACTACAACGGATGTTGATGCATGGTGCCATATAATATAATATCACGTATAAACCAAATAACGGAAAACGTCACAATTTGGCAGTCACCGTCACAGTTTAACCAGCTCCGTTGAAAAGTTGTCGCCGCAGGTCAAACGGAATTCTGACCTATATTAACCTATTATATTACGTGATGTGTGCAGACACCGCGAAGTCGTCGCCTCGTCGGTAAGGCTTCGAAAGAGAAAGATACGGCGACAGGTGAGGGCACCTTCCTAACTTCACGTACAACCACACCATGAAAATAGTAGCCGCGACTGTAAAAATAGCAAATTTTGCCTTTGCCTAGAGGCCTGGAGTTTAATTAATTCGTGACACATATATATCTCTTTCTAATAATCCGTACGTAGTTCGCCATTGCCGATCGAGGCCGTTTCGTCCAAGGAACGGAAGCTCTTCCTGGTCACCACTCACCAACCTCGTCGAGACTCGAGCTGAGCTAGCTAGGCGGCATGGGTGGCGGGAAGGACGGCCACGATCCCTCGAACGCGGACAAGGGATTCCACGGAGGGTACCCCGGTGGTGGATACGGCCAGTACCCCGCCGGCTACCCTGCTCATCCACCGGGCGGCGCGTACCCTCCCGGCCCCGGACAAGGGTACCCGGGGATGCCACCTGGTGGTGGGTACCCGGCTCCGGGTGGCTATCCTCAGCCTGGCGTCGGGTATCCGCCGTCGCACGGCGGCGCGTACCCTCCTGGTGCAGGCGCGTATCCTCCCAGCGGATACCCCAATCAACCGGTCTACCCACAGCCTGGTTATCCTGGCCACGGTCCACCCATGGCTGGTAAGGTCCATTTAATTCATCTCTTTATTAGTAGAAATGAAATGATACTCCTCCTGCTTCTGGTAATTAACGGTATCATTAGCATGACAGCAAAATTAAACTGCGTTTTTATAGTTCCCATTTTGTATGATATACATAGTGTCATCTTATCCTACTGAGGTGAAATGATTCAAAGCATTACAACGAATAAATAAATTTGGCAGGTCATGGTGCTATGTATGGAGGAGGCCACGGTGCAGGGGGTCTGGAGGCTTCGGGGCGATGCTGGCCGGAGGCGCCGCGGCCGCAGCGGCGGCATATGGAGCTCACAAGGCGTCCCACGGAGGCGGCCACGGCAAGTTCAAGCACGGCAAGTTTGGCAAGCACAAGAACAAGAAGATGTTCGGCCGCAAGTGGAAGTGATGATGAATGAACGGCATATATAGATGACACTAGCAGTATATATAAACCACAACTACCACAATTGACGGCTGAATTAGATTCTTGACCGGTAAACATATAATTGAAGCCCGGCCGGTTATGCTATTTTTTTTTTTTGAAACATCGGTTACGGAGAAATTATGCTATTTTGATATGGATACGGGAAGTGATTCCCTAATCTTTGTACGGATGTTGGCAGTCTGAATTTAAGCATCGGCTGCTTGTTTGGCGCAAAGTAGAGAGTTGGTTGGCGTCTTCTAACAAATCATCTGCACACCTTTCTGGTTTAAAATATATTTCCTCCGTTTCAATTTACAATTCGTTTAACTTTTTTTACCCCAACTTTGATCACTCGTCTTATTCAAAAAAATTGTGTAAACATAGTCAAATTTCAGTCATTCAGGTAGGTTATTTATTAAATAAGTAAAGCCACATCAAAAAAAATGATATTTTGTAAAAAAAATTGAATAAGACGAATGGTTAAACTTAGAGTTGAAAAAGTCAAACGAACTATAATTTAGAACGGATTAAGTAGAATATAAAGGTTTTAGTACAATATATACGCTGACGTGATAAAGACTCGCTTTGGTCCTGCATTGAGCTCATGGTAGTAGATCACTGCATTGCTCAATGCAGATAGATGGTGTAGATCACTGCATTGGTATAGTGAATACTGCAAGGTGTTTAGCCTCGGTCTTCAGCCAATGATTATCAATATCCTAGAGTATATATTGTGAGGGGTGCTCTTGATTAGCTAGAGATTGTTCACGTTCCTTTTTTTTTGTATAGTTCATGGGGACATATGTTATGTTGGTGATAAGGTACCCGAAAGTAGAAACACACTTTGCGCGTGGAAGTACTTTGTGTGGCAAGCATTCTTCGGAACAAGAATGATATAATACTAACTTTTTTGAGGAACTGTGGCAGGTAAACACTCTGCCCTTTCATAAACAGTTTATATACAATTCCAATGAAACCAGAAAAAAAAACAAGAAAACAGACACATGCGCTGTCTGCAATTACACATCCACCTCTTATTTGTCCACTTATACAACTTACTACACTCATACCCTCTTTATCCTAGAATACATATCGATTTGGGAGGAGAGCACATACTAAAGACCCTGTTTGGCTATTCATTGTTCAAATACTATTCATATGAGCTGTTTTTATCTCTCCTCCTCTCTCCTCTCACAGAGCCACTAGGAGCAGGTGGAGCTGAAAAAAGTAGCTTCTCCAGCTCCTATAGTGGCTATGTGAGAGGAGAGGGAAGGAAAGATAAAAACATCTCCTATGAACAGTATTTGAATAGTAAATGTGTTAGAGAAGTTGGAGCCGCTAAGAGCCTAACCAAACGAGGCCTAAAATTAGGGCCCGTTTGGTAGGGATCCAGATTCTCGTAGAAACGTTTCAGATCCAGATTCTCTGAAGAAATGTTTTAGATGGAGAATCGGAATCACTAGACTGTTTGGCTGGAGAATCAGAATCACTACGAAACCACGTTTTAGGCGAATCACGATCCTAGGCAGAAAAATGAGAATCACCTGAATCTGTTCCTTGCTGAAACGTTTCACCTGTGTGCTGTTTGACTTGGATTCTACCGATTCTCTTGAGAATCGGAACCGATTCACGGTGCCAAACGCACCCTTAGTACTAAGATTAGTGATAAAAGACTTCAGTAGCCCTATAAACAATCATGAATCTACTGTTTAATTGAAATGACATGCTCATTAATAATCTCCTTTCTACTCTTTTCCACTCATCCATCTACAGAATTTTTACATAAACAAATGAGATCCAGCAGAACACCTTTTCACGTTTCTACATGCACTTGCAATTTTCACAAAGGGGAACGAGAGGGAGAGGATAAGGTTCCTCACACGTTTTTTATATATATATTTTCTTATTCATGTAGTGGACTACACGAATGTGATGGATGGACTGAGTGTTGTACTCCTCTGGAGATTGTGACTCCTACTAGGACCTAAAACGATATCTATTTTGGTACATTTTTTAAATGATTAGACGATGTGTATTTTAGGATGGAGGGAGTAGGGCTTATGAAAATCCTCATCCTTGCAGCCATAGGCACTCCACGTTCCATCTTCAAGCAGCATATGTAGAAAATAACACATGCTTCTTCTTCCTCCTCGTCCTCGTCTTCCTCTCCCTCTTCTTCTTCTTCTTCTTCTTCTTCTTCTTCTATGAAGCACAAATGGTCGTGCTCGTCGCAACACATGGCGCTGGGGTGTGGCGTGGCGCCGCTCCTGTCCCTACGCCTCATCGCACGGTGCAAGCTACTGTCGGCACATGACACAACCAAAGGAGTGATTCACCGCGTTCGACGTCGCGGTTGCGGAACGGGCGTGGGTGCTCGTCGGGCGTCGGGTCGACGTGTTAGTACAGGGAGCTAGGCGTAGATGCGTCTACGATGCTTGGTAACTTCATGACGGAATTCCTGATGATGCTAGCAACAACCGATGGGACATCCAGTGGTTGCCGCATTTGCTGATCCTCTCGCGGAAGAGGCGGCGACGCGACTTCTTTGGCATCAGGACTGTGACGTTTCGCCTCTGACTCCTCACACCCCATCTTCCTTTTGGGACCAGTACAGGGCAACACAACACAGATGGCCCGCAGGATCGGGGTGCAGCAAGAGCGCAAGGCCCGCTCGAAGAATGACATGGTGAGCGGGAGGACAACGTGAGATCAAGGCTCCAAGAGTGGGCAACCGACGCGAAGGCAACTTGTAATTTCCACAACCAGGGGGCGCCCACCCCATATCCTACGGTCATGTTTGTTTCAAGATTCATGCAAATGAACTCATTACCCTATACATTCCAAAAATAACACTGGGATACATAAATTTTTTTTATCAAAAAATAACGATGTACAGATTTTAAAGTAAAATGAACACCTACAAATATGAGATGTTTGCACAACTCATCATGGTTTGTATTGTATTTTCCAACGCGAAGGGCCATGGCCATCGTGGCGCGCATGGAGGTGCAGCGAGCGGGCAACCGACACAGCAAGCCCGGACCAGGCCGAGAGCGTGCGTTGCCGGTGCTGAGGGCGGCGGCGAAGCTAGGACGGTCTCCTCCGGGCCGGCGCGGCGCGGGAGGGCTGCGGCATGGGAGTACTCGGCGTATGGACTTGTCTTTCACGGGCCACGGGGGCAGAGCCGAACTCTCGATGAAATCACTAGCAGCCCTTGGATTGTCCTTTTACGGTGGATGTGGTAGGGTAGGTTACAGCGAGACTCGCTAGAGGCAAGTCACCCAACCTGTGTCCCCACCGCCTCACACCTCCCAACGCGCCGCCGAGCGACGGGCACGCCTCCGCCTCCCTCCTCCGCCCCGCGTCTCCCACCCGCCCTGCCTCCCGCCTCGCCTCTCATCGCCGCCTCGCCTCCCTCCGTCGTTCCAGGCGTCCTTTGCTTCTTCTCCGTCGCCGGCTACGCGCGTGAGGAGGAGGGAGGAGGAGCCGCAGCGCGTGGATTTCAGGGGCAGCGGCGGCGTCCATCCCGCGTGAGAAGGGAGAAGGAGCCAGTGAGATCTACTTTCTTGAGCTCCTCCATCTCTCGCAGCTCTCTCTCGTCGCGTTTTGCGGAGATTCGTGGGTGGAGCTGGTTGTTGTGAACCCAACGGGGCCGATCTTCCTCGCAGCGCCGGGGCTCCATCTTCCGTCCCCTCCTACCCACCACCACCCTCTCGCAGTCGGCACGCAGGCGACGGCGGCGGGGCAGTGTTAGGCTCGGCGTCGTCGTCGTCAGCGGCTCCCCCTCCCGCCTCTCGCCAGTCGCCTCGCGCCCTTGCGAAGGCGGGAGCCAGCAGCGGAGCAGCCGCTCCACCAAGGCGGTTGCGCCGCTTTGAGCGCTTATACCCTAAAGGGGGTGTTGCCTGTCCGCTTAGGGTTTCAGCGCGCTGAAGTGTGCACTTATTAGTGCCGCCTTTTAGAACCCTGAATGAATGATATACATCTATAAAATACACAGCGAAAGTTTAGGTCCAAGCTCCGCCGCAGATTTTTTGTTTCATGATTTGTAAATGTAAGCAGACGATCTCACTATGGTGATAACTGATAGAGCACTTGCCACATGTCGCAGCTGTCGATGTTCATATCCAAAATACCCTTTCGCCGTATTTTTTTTAACAACACATCTGTGGTAGTGAATGAAGTAGGATGTTATTTATATTCTTTGCTCTGATTCTCTAAGGTTGGAAGCAATAGTTGGTTAGGACCTAGGAAATATTTTTGCTGAGTTTTTATTTGGAACTATATTGTACAAGCTGTTTGAATAAATGAATATACTTTGCAAGATGTAGTGCATTTTTAGTTCAATCTTTTTTCTTTCTGTGTGTTTATGATGTGATTATAGAGTGACTGCCACGTGTTGGTAGCTTGCTGTCTTATCAAGAAGTTTTTGTGAATGAAGTATTTCTGTTTTTTTCCGTTTCCCGAATAATTGACATGCACTGTTTTTTGTCGGTTTTCTGTTTATTTTTTTGTCCTTCGCAGCACATAGCGCATATGCAGCATGTAAGCTCATGCATTTATTTGTGCAGGCTTGGTATTTGACTGGGGCACTGGGCACCGTGTTTAACAAGTTTCAGCAATGGGGTTTGATAATGAATGTATCTTGAATATTCAATCCCTTCCTGGTGAATATTTCTGTCCTGTTTGCCGGACACTCGTATATCCCAATGAGGCCCTACAAACTCAATGCACACATCTCTACTGCAAATCCTGCTTGGCATATGTAGTGGCAACCACACAAGCTTGTCCTTATGATGGATACCTTGTAACAGAAGCTGATTCCAAGGTATGCATATTCAATGTGTTCTTGTATGTGATGTAATGGCATTCCTCTTACTAACACATTTTGTACAGCCTCTTATGGAATCAAATAAAACCCTTGCTGAGACTATTGGCAAAGTTGCGGTCTATTGCCTGTATAATAAGAGTGGCTGCCAATGGCATGGAGAGCTATCTGCCTGTTTCACACATGGCACTACTTGTGCATATGGGAACTCCCCTGTTGTTTGCAATCGTTGTGGGACACAAATTGTGCATCGTCAAGTGCAAGAACATGCTCAACTCTGCCATGTATGTCCATCATGTCTTAGTAACTTCTTATGGATGTCTAGAACAATGCTGTGTAAGTGACGGTTTCTTTTTACCTTTTTTGTTATTTGCAGGGCTTACAATCTCAAACCCAACAAGTTGATGGTAGTCAGGTGCAGTTAACGGTGGCCACAACTCAGCCAGTCACCCAAGATCCATCACTTGCCTCAGCTGGATCTGCTGCAGTTGCAGCTACAACCCTACCAAAGCCATCTTCAAGTACAGCCACAGCCGTAACAGATTCTGCAACAGCAACAGGAGGGTCAGCTGGTGTAACCACAGCAGCAGTGCCTTCTTCAGCTGCATCTATTTCTTCTTCCCAAACTCCAACAGCTGAGCAGTGGTACCAGCAGCAGCAGCAGCTCCAATACTCGCAATACTACCAGCAGCAGCACCC
Source organism: Microstegium vimineum (assembly GCA_022036555.1). Lineage (NCBI taxonomy): Eukaryota > Viridiplantae > Streptophyta > Magnoliopsida > Poales > Poaceae > Microstegium > Microstegium vimineum. Next base: position 65,048,830 of record CM039124.1, read on the forward strand.
TGGATCCAACTCTTACATGCAGCAATATCAACAGTATGACCAATACCAGCAGGTGTATCAGCAATACATGCAACCTCCAATGCAAGTACCATCCCAAAATGTGGTGCAAGGATCTGCACAACCTGCTTCTTATGTTCAACCTCAAGTTCAGTCCTCCCAGCTGATGGTGCAAGCCCAAAGTCAGCCCTTGGTCCATCCATTGACAAGTCAACCACAGCTTCAGCAGCATCCGATTCAACCCCAACCCCAAAGTCACCCTCATCTTTCCCATGTTCAAGCACCTGCAGGTCAGTCGCAACTTCATCAACCAATTCAGTCAGCCCAAGTTCCACAGCTCCAACCAAGCCAAGTTCCTCTCCAGCCATCTGGTCTCCAAGTACAATCTGCAGCACATCCATCTGCTCCTACTCAAGTTGGTAATCAAGCAACGGCTCGTCAGGTGCAGCCACATGTACAAGCTCAACCTCCACAGCATCAACATATTGTTGCACAGCAACAACATCCACATCTGCAAGCTTTACCTACACAGCAAAATATTCAACCTCAGATGCAGCTAAACTCTCAGGTTCAGCTCCAGGCTCCACATGTCCAGCAGCAAGCTTACCCACAACCTCAAACCTATCCTCAACAAACACATCATATGCACCCCCAGAATGCTTCATATACACAGCAGCAAACACCACAAGGTGCTCTTTTGCAACCTGTACATGTGTCCCACCAACAAGCACATGTTTCTCATCATCCTGCACCGATGCGTCCTCCATTGTCAGGCCAACAGCCAGCTTTGCAGCCTTCTCAGGCCCAGGGAATTCAGCATACAGCACAACATGAAAAACATATTAGGTTTCATGCTCAGTGGCCAACAGTGTATTCCAACATCCCTTCCCAGGCACCACTACAGGGATTACCTGTGCACTCATCTGTTTCCTCACAATCAGTTCAACCATACCAGCAAGGAATGTCCTCATCACAACAGGTGCATTTCCAACCTGGTCAGCCTTATACACAGCAGCATGGTACTGGCAATACTGGACAACATGTTCAAACTTCTGCTGGCAGATCTATGGCTCATCTTGCACCAACACAGCAATTTCAGCATCAACAGCCAGCAGTGCTTAGAACTGAGTCGCCTGCTGCTGGGCACCCTATTGGGCAGGGTTCTTTAGATCTTGAAAAGCATACTTCAAAATCAGGGAAGTCAGAAAATGCAACTAATGCTGCTGTCGGTGAAAATAAAAATAGCGGTGCTGAGTCAGCTGTCATGATACCTACAAAGTCGCAATCGGGTGATGAAAACATGAACAGCGAACAGAATGGTTTTATTGGCATTAGAAAAGATGCAGCGCAAACTGGCATTGTATCACACAGTTTAGATGGTTCAATTAGGAGGGATGGGAATACTGACCAGGTAGGTAATTCACATGGTCCAGTTGTGCAGGGAGGCAAAGATCATAAGGCTTCAGACACATCTACTAATCATGAGAAAGGGCGATCGTTTCAGCAGGCATCACTGCAAAATGCAGGGGCACTGGGATCTTATGTGCCCCTAGGTGTGGTACCACATCCATCTGGACCAGATAAAATGCTTCCTCAGCATATGATGAATCCTGGTCATAAGCATGGTTTCTCTGAAAATATCCGTCCTCCGTTGCAACAGCCATATGGTTTGTTTCATTCTGGAACAATACCAAGGCCATTTGGAGAGAACCAGATTCAGATGCCAATGTCACAGCCTGGTGGTATCAGACCTGGTGATAGTATGATTCGACCTCGTATGGTTGGCTCATTACCTGGACATCATGGTGCAGTGTTGCCTCCTTTTGATCTTGAACGTTTGGGCCAGTCACATCCTATTGGTAATACTCTGGATCATAGGCAAATACTTCCTATTTTTTTTTTGTTATTGCAAGTATGCTGACTTAACTTCCATTTATTCAGGAATGTTGAACAGCAATGACTTTGGTGAGAGGTTCAACACTTCAGGGGGTGCAGCATATCCTGGAAGACATGATAATATCAAAGACGATCGGAAACATTTTCCGGCGCCAGCCCCTCTGGATGGTCAGGGCTTGCAAAGGGACCCTAGACATTTTGAGATAGCTTTAGGTAGACCTGATGATTTCCTTGATTCAGTACCTGGAAGGCCTCCGTTTCCAAACCATAGAAGTGCAAGTTTCCATGACGATTTTCCAAGAAAGCAAAACGCAACTGCCAGTCACCCTGACTTCCTTTCACATGGAGCAGAATTTGATCATCACAGGGCTATTGGAATGCCTAATTTCAGAAACCCAGGTACATATTTTGAAGCGATATGCATAAATTAATAAGTGAGAATATTAGAATACTTCAATGGCAGCAGGTCTTTTGGTTATATGAATGCTTGTGAGTCTTTGAACCTTGAATTTGCCAATGATGTTTCTCCATTGAATTTGAATGTTTTTAGGCCCATTTGCTCAAGGGACAAGTGGCGGTCCTGGTGGTCCCCTTAAAAACCAGCTTGGCTCTGGTAACCTTCCTGGAAATTTACAACATTCTTTTGAGGGTCCAGACTTTCCTCCAGCTCCTTTCAACCTTGGTGATTCTTTTCCTTCCACTAGCCTACATGATGCTGGGTGTGGAGAACCCAATGGTAATTATTATTGCATTTAACTGAACCTTCTAGCCATCACTTTGCAGGTGACATGCATCCAGGTGACCCTCATCTTGTGGCTGACTATTCTCAGCATGGATTTCCTAAAACTGCAGCACACTTTGGTTTGGTGGGTTATCAGTGCCTTTTTAGATGAATTTATTCTTTTTCCTATATATGCTATTATTGTTTTATGTATTGTTTATCTACTAAACTGTTGAGTGTTCTTCCGTCTAGGGTGGATTCTTGAGAAATGGGAATTCTGGTTGGTGCCGAATATGCATGTTTAACTGTGGGAGCGCAGAGAATCTGGATCTGCATGTACAAACAAGGGAACATCAGCAATGTGCAATGGACATTGTCCTGAAAATGAAGCAAGATGTTGCAAAGCGGCAAAAACTGTGAGATACAAACTAATTTGATTTTGAATTTCCAAAGTGAAGCACCTTCCTGTTTATAAACTCAGATACTCTGTACTCAGGAATTATGGGGGCCCCAAGTCATTCAACAACAAAAAGGTTTCTGGGAAGGGCCATTTTCGTGGGAATAGGCTCTAGTGTTACCTGATTCAGATTGATGTGGTTTTGAAGGTGTGTTCTGACTGTTCGATTTTGGTCCACAAGTAAAGACTTTTTGCCCCCTATATGGTTCAGTTGGTCACTTCCTAGTATTTTTTCCAGGTTGCTAATGGTGCTTATGGATGTTTGAAAGGCAATTGAGAATTGAGATCTCCTCAGGAATTATGTTCATGCGGTTCAGCATATTGAAGTGGAACTTGTAATGGTCCCAAACTTTTGTTGCCATGTTGATCTGCAGAGTTCACATGGCTATGTTTACTTCACATATTTCTGCCGAAGTTGTTCTGGGATTGTTTAACATGCTAGTACCCTGCTTCTGTATGCGATAATTTATGACTCCTGTTTCTTTTAACTAGGCTCATGCTTTGTCTAATGGCGACCTAAATAATAGACCACACTGAAACTTTTACAAAGAGACTTGTAATTATGTCATCAGACATCCATAAGATGGTAAATTTTTGTAGGAGTCTTTTGGTAAGGGGCTAATGGAAACATGTTAAAGTTACTTTCAGTGCTTGAAAAAGTATGCTAGTTTTGCATAGTTTAAATCCAAAAGAATCTAAGGGCGCGGTGTATAAATAGTGGTTTTTTATGTCACTAAGCCCAATTTGCTTAATCATTTATTTTAATAAAATTATTGGATGCTGATTCCGTGATATGTTCCCATTCAAAACAAGGAAGGGCAAAAGTGCTGCATACCTGATTAAACACATGGGCTAGAGTTGTTGACATGTCATTGCATGACAACAACAAAGCCATCCAAATCAACAAAAATAATCTCATTAAATCTGTGGCCTATTTTGTGCCTGTGAGGGATCAATTAGTCTTAAAGGGAGGCTTGGAAGCTTGGAAGGAAACACAAAAGTATGAAGACGTTTGAGTTGGGACTTGTACTTTGAATGTTAGCATGAGATGGGAGGGAATCGGTGGTAAACCTAGTTTAGAACCAAAGTATAGGTTGTGCTCAAATATAGAAGAAAAAGAAAGATATATTGGTTTTCATATGAATATCTGGTACGTGCATCATATATGCAGAGCTTGTTAATACCGATAGTGGAGTTGTATTCACTTCTAGTTAGTTATTCGAGGTAGTGATGGTTTTTATTACCATAGATTTATGTTCAGAATAGGACATCATTGAAACCTACAGGCACAAAATGTTGTGGCTAAAATACTTAAGTTTCCAATTCACTACTGCTGGACAGATGGGCTTGTTCAGTTATGTTTGATGTGATTGTTTGCATGTGAGATATTTTGTTGATGGTGGCCTCTCTCTAGATGTCTGTTTTAAATCACCTGTCTTTGCTGTTTGTTTGCTAAGCAGAATCTGGAAAGTGTAGGATAATTTCCAGCAGAGGGCTCCTGTCATACTTGCATGTTTTCCTAATGATGGTAAGGATGACATGCTTTGATAATGCTGGTAAGGAAAAAAAAATAGGTATTGAACTTTTATTACGATGCACTTGAACTTTTTGACAGAAGTTTTTCATATATCGATTATGGATTTAGTGCTGAAGCCAATCTGTGGCCTATCAATTACTTGGGCACTGAAGGTTCCAGTTTATATTATTGTGAGGCCATCATGAACTGCTATCTTTATCTAAAGAAATCATGAACTGCTATGTTTTTGTTCGTAGGAAACAACTTAAGATATATTTATGTGTAAACTACTGGATTGAGTGTGTGTGTGTGTGTGTGTGTGTATGTTCCTTCTTGGAGGAGTAATACTACGGCAGCTTGGTTGAACTCAGTTTACTTGATCCCCAATTGGTTCAAGTGTGTCCCAATGTCATGTTTGACCACTTCCACCACTTTCCAGTGCTTAGATAGTTTGCCTGATTGTGCTGGCCACAGAAGATGCCCCCTCCTCCCCAAAAAAGCAAAGCTGGTTGGGCATCATATTGAATGTATTTCTCCCAATTCCCAAACACAGGTTGCTTGGGGTTAGACTTGTTATATACATTCTTCACCTGCTCATGGATTTTGTCCAAACCACTCATACGGTTAGACTCGTTTGCATGTGTAACTTCTTCGACATACTACTGTGATTTTGTTATAGAACTAGGTAGAAAGGCTATTTATCAAGATGATACCATCCTTCAGAAGAACTCTTGTAGCTGCTATTAGTTTGGATATGACCAATCTATTAATAAGGCCCCACCTTTGCCCTTTTGCTGCATGCACAATTTGGTTGGCTGGTTGCAATTGAATTGGCTACAGATTTATTTCCTCTTCAAAATTACATAGCATATTTTGCTTTGCTCAAAGACAAGAAATCATTCAAGATAGTTACACTGCCCGTATTTATTTTTCTGTGATTGGAATGGGGTTGGCTACCATGATGACTTAGCAAATGGAATGGCAAACTGTGGGTTTTACGGTCACCAGTGATTTGTTATACAGAATGGTGGGTGGAAATGAAAACATGTCTGGCAAGTACCACTCAGTTTCTGACTAGTTTTTGAGCCAAAGACTGGTCTGGTATTAATTGCCTGAAGCTGAGGTATAGACTAAGCTAAATACAGGCATTTTTGTAGTACATATTCAAAGGATCCGACCAAAAATTCTGTTTTCTTGAATCCTGGGTTCCCTCTTATTTAGGTTTGAATTGTATAATCAAAACATGTCTGGCAAGTTTCACTCAGTTTCTGACCAGTTTTGGACCTAAAGACTGGTCTGGTATTAATTGCCTGAAGCTGATGTATAGACTAAACTAAATACAAGCATTTTTGTAGTACATATTCTAAGGATCCAACCAAAAAAACTGTTTTCTTGAATCCTGGGTTCCCTCCTATGTAGGGTTGAATTGTATAATCACTGGTGCCGGTGCCATTTGTCACTAGTGTCAATAGTAAAGGGAAATGTATGTTTCAACGTTGTATTATTGTACCATTATTAATTGGATTGCTGTTACAATAGTAACTTGCAGTACAGTATATTCAATTTGCTAGTAATTAGCAACTAGGTGACATTTTTTTGCCCCTGTGCTTGGCATAATGTGGGCGAACTATGTTTCTTTTGCCCCTGTTTTCTTTTGTGTTTCTTTGGGATTCTTGTAGATGGTGGATGTGCCTGGGTGCCGACTACTGTTTGAACTAACTGACCACGCCTTGGCTCATCTTCTCCCAGCATCGGATGTTTTTGAACGACTCCAGGGCACCTCATTTCTACTGTTGCTGAGGTTTAAATTGTAAAATTCCCGTAGTCCGCCCCTTACCAACTAATGCACCCAGGTGTAAGAAAATTATTGTAATGTATTCACAAATATTTCTATACAAGTTTGCAGTGTAAATATACCAATGATCGTTTCAATGGAGTGCACCCTCTAATTAATGTACCTGCCCTTGTAAATAAAATTCTTGTTTTCTTATAACATTTTTAATTGAAGTTTTTGTATGAGAAACCGATGATCGATTCAGTGGTGCATGACTACTAATTAACCTACCCATTGGCGTATGTAAATTTTTGTAATATATTCTTAAGGGCATGGATGAAGTTTCTTGTATTCTCTAAACATTCTAATATGAAAAAATCTACTTCGCAGCGTTTAGCTATACTTTTGAGTAATCTCGATGCAATGTGGTGCCCCTGTTTTTTATTACCGAAACGGAAGCGCATTGTATTCTCTAAACGGAAGCCCCATTCTCCTTTGATGAGTCTATCAGTGTCAAATGTTTATGATATGCAAGTAGTAACGTTAGATGTTTAATGAAAAATATTTTATAATAAAACTAATTGGATAATTAATCTAATGCTATTCATTTTGTATGTTAAATGGTATTATTTTTTTAAAAAAAACTTTAATCAAAGTTTAGATTATTATTTGACTTCTTGAAAACAAAAACTACATTCTTTCATGGGGGCGAATGGAGTAAGTCGGTCGCAAGAAGAATGACATGGTACTTTCAACTGTGACAGGTGCTCAGTCCTTTCATTAGTGTAGGAAAGCAGACAGTTTATGTACACGCCTAACAGCAAGGAAACTAACTCCCCGCCCATACTCCTGACGACCAAATCAAGGGACCGAAAAAAAAACAGATGTAATTAAGCAACTGGAAAGGGAATATTGTCAACAATACATCATATTTGAATTCTGCATCTAGCGAAGCCAACAAGTAGAAATATACATGCACGTACCAAGGAACGCAAAGATCCACGAGCAGGCATCTGACAGATGATCTACAACGCTTCAGGAGGCAGGTCAAGTCAATCTTTAAGCGCCACACGCGCGGCAAAGGGCCGTGGATAAAGGCTGTGTTAACAAGGAAACAATAAGTGAGCTCCTTTAGCCCCGGGCCTAGACCCTATTTTTGCAGTCGTTGATCTCAAGATACAGGAGCTTGTGTGCTCTGTTGCTTTGCGGCTTTGCCTCATCCATGTTCTTCAGCTGCCAGATCTGCTCTGCGAAGTCTCTGAAACAAAATACGTGCACTTGGAACTGGCGGAACTGCATCTCCACAACCTGCCTCGAGATAGCTGAATTGGGCCTGGTAATAAGGCACCTTCAACGTTCAAATGAAACCAAACCAAAGAGCCCAACAGTTCCGTATTCACAATGGTCTTAAAAATAAGGAAAATTCTGTAGACTGTCATTATAATTTTGTTAAATTAGAGATATATTATCTTGGTCCACATGTCATTAACTTATGTGAGCCCCATGTGTCAGTGAGAAATCAATGACATATCTTCAACTTGCGGCGAGCTAAGCATCACGGAACCTATCTCAAACATTTCGAGCCACACTAGGGCACTGCCAGCAATACTTGGTAAGCGCAAGCAGCATCAACTAGAACTTAGTAGTTGGTACTGATCTCTAATGAATTACAATATTGCTATCACATTACTGCTTCATGCTACACCTGGAGGCTGCCTACTAGCATCCAAAGACTCTAAACCGGCGAGGTGGAGAGCAGGAACGCCGGCATCGACCTCTGCAGAAAGATGCCGCAGAAGGGGCAGAGTGCGACGGAGGCTGCTGACAAATCGAGCGATCCTTCATCAGGGATGGTGGACGCATGCATGGTGAAGAACGACTCCGGCAACAGCTTGTCGATCGTGCCTCCGCAGGACACGCAGTGCCACACTGGCTGCACAACGGAGCACAGGACCATGGATGCCCTGCACCGCGACAGCCTGTGCCTTTCTCCGCAGATGGCTACATCAGGCGACCCGAAATGGACCGGCGAAGAGCAGTAGGGGCAGCTTTCTACATCAGAGTATCCGTCGATCCTGCAGGAGGAAACAGTTAGGTTCAGTGCCCGATGTTAGTGAACTAGTTTCTCATTTCAAAGATGAAACTGGATGACAGATGATTGATCAATTGAGATGGGAAAATGCACCTGCTTCCTAGATCTTTGATCTTCGATCTGATAGACTGTAGCTGGCCACGCACTTCTCCGTAATTCATGGATACCCAAGAATCCATCTGGGCAACCCCGACAGGAAACCAGCAATTTTCAGTAGAGGTACCATTGAACAAATATGCTGTCCGTTTCAGGACTGCAGCAAAGGTGAAACCCACCAGCCTCTCTCGCAGCTCTGTTTCACTCTTTACCAAAAGAGTGTTCCAGAAATCAGTTGTTTCCTCATTAACGTTTTCAGCACCAGGACCATTCTGTGCATGATTGCTGAGCATTACTTTTCTGCAGATTATGTTCAGTAAGTGTAGCTTCCGCGAGCTGACATACAGCATCATGTCATGCATTGAACATGATGGCGCACTGATAGAAACACGCTGTGAGTCACCTGAAAATAAAGCTGAGGCCCAACCATGCACTAAAGTCTCCAGAAAGGTGGGTGCAAACTTCTTCAGCTCTTGCAGCGCAGCTACAACATCCCATAACACAAGTCTCTTTTCAACATCTTCGTATTTCTTCAGTGACCACAAAATGTTGGTTCCCCACCACATAAGGTTACTTGAGGACAAGTCTGCAGACTGTGGACTGCAAATATCAATGCTCCTGTCTAGTGGAATACCAACAAATTGGCCACCAATCCAGATGAACTCAACCACCGCCTTTTGTGTCCTGTTGTTTTGATTACCAAAATTAATTCTAAATCTATACTATAAAGGAACGAAGAAATTAGAAATCAGTCGGAAACTCTTTACGGTCATGTTTGGTTATCTCGGAATGAAGACTCGGAACCAATCTGGCCAGGAATACATGTGTAATTTGTATAACGACCGGAATAATTCCGGCCGGAAACGGCCCATTCCGGAGAAAGCGAGCATGGCCTACATTGAAAACTTTCTGTATCTTACGCACGACTCCGTGCCAGTTTTTTTTCACCATAATTTTCGTACCCGCTCAGCAGTTCAGTTTCTGTGCGCGACATCGTAACTCCAACCGCTTTCCTCCCTCCCCCGCGCGCGACTCATCCCATCCCACGACTCCCTCTCCGGCTCTCCTCCACGTGGGACTCCTCTCCCACGAGGCCGCAACGTACCAGGACGGGGTCGGCCACCAGGGCACTAGGACGCCGGCCACCAGGCGTACGCACCGAGCGCATCCCCCACGGCTCCGCTACTCCCGCCATCTTCCTCGCGACTCTATTCCTGACGCTGTAGCGCGTGTTAGAAGAGAGACTCAGAGTGGATCCCTCACCCCCAATGCCAACCCTACACTCAACCCCAATGCCACCGACGCCCCCGGGCGCGATGAACACCCGGTGCGGAAATTAAAAGCAAAGGCGAAGCTGCAGGTTCGTTGAACATCTGTCTCTGTCGATCTTTTTGTTTTTCTTCTGAAAGGGCAGTCAACTTCAATGAAGATGAACAGAAAAACTTTGAATCAGTGCTTGGTGTTCGCAGATCCATCACCGCCCTTGCCACTACTACTGGTAATTTTTGTTACCTGGGCTCTAGCACAAAGTTGTTATTAGTACTAATCATAGGTTTTTTTTTTTTTTTACTTATGGATGTACGGAGGCAGAGCTTATTGGTGACTTCAATGACTGAAATGGTGCAAGCCATAAGATGGAGAAGGATAAGTTTGGTGTTTGGCCTATCAAAATTGACCACGTCAAAAGGAAACCTGCTATCCCTCATAATTACAAGGTTAAATTTCACTTTCTACATGGAGGTGCATGGGTTGATCGAATTCCTGCATGGATTCGTTATGTGACTGTCAATACCTCCAAATTTGGAGCTACCTACGACGGTGTTCATTGGGATCCTCCTGCTTCTGAAAGGTCTATTTCTACTGCCTGAACCACATTGTAAACTGAAAGGTCTATTTCTACTGCCCTGAACCACATTTTGTAAACTTAAGCAGTAAATCTTAGCAAGACAAAAGTAGATGACAAAACTATAGTAACTTTTACCTCTGTTTTCAAGGTACACATTTAAGAACCCCCAGATTAATTATGATTTAACATTTTTGCAGTGTTGGCAGCTTGCAAATCTGAAGCCTATCTATGGGGTGCAAGACTGCCACAAGAGACAAGACCAAACCATTGTAACAATGTAATGTTAAACGGAATGTAATCATATAGCACCCCACGATGTAAAATGTAATATATTTTTAGAATTTAGAATAATAATTACTTTATTACAATACAAAGCTCACTTTTCAAAATATTTAATTAATAGTTGAACATCATATATGGACTTCTTTCTTAGATGTGTGTGTTGCATGTGCATTGTTATTTCTTAAAAAAAATGTTATTTATTTCTTATAATTTTGTTTTTGGACGTACGTGCCGCACGTGCATGTTCACTAATGTTATATTAAGGCAAGGAAGATTTGTAGCACAAGAACCCAATACTTTTCACAATGCATAAGCAAAATTACCTGACTTGATACATCTGGTTCAAAAGGTTCAGATTCAAACTGCGGACCTGAAAAAAGACAGCCATCAATTTCAGCTTATGCTATCTCTTCACTGACAGTATTTTTTTCTCGAATACGCAGGAGAGCTGCGCATCATTATATTAAGAAAAAAGGAGTGGGTTTAGAAACTCCGTACAACCACACACATACACACACCCTTTTACATCAATGATGTGTCTCTCTCACAGTTCAGTTAACAGTTCAGTTGAACAAAAAGATGTTGATTACAAAAGCCTAAGGCATACCACAGCAATCATCAGTTCTCCAGGTGCTAGTGTAAGGCCATAGCATCGATCTGAGACTTCTGATAGCTGCATGCATATTGAGAACCCAATTATATGGGGAAAAAAATTGGACATCAAGGATAATAAGCAATTAAGTATCTACTAGTTTTACATCTGCTGACTCCCTTGGCTCTGAAAAATTTGAATGCACAAAAATTTCTTCAAGGTGGTTTTCATGAGAGATCCAACAACGTGCAGAATTGTCCTAAAAGAAGAAAAAATGAAAAGCATCAGGCAGAAAGGTGCAACTTTCAAAATCTGAGTGATACAACTTCTCAGGAGGAAGAACAGAGTGAATTGTATAGTACATTAAGTTGAGTTAGTAAATTAATCAACAATCAAGAAAGCTTATGAAAAGAAAAATAAAAAGAAAAAGGAAAAGAAACTGCTATGGAGGATACATCAAGCAACCAGGACTTGCGAGCACCGAAGTTAAAGCTCGCATGGGCAGCCTCTCAACTTGATGTTCTACCAACCATGCTGCACCTTGCTTCTCAAGTTATTACAGGTTATATTTATCAAAATGAAACCAGACCTGGTTATATTTATCAAAATGAAACCAGACCTGGTTATATTTATCAAAATGATACCAGACCTGGTTATATTTATCAAAATGATACCAGACCTCAGATAGTGCAATAGTAAGAGAGGCTCATAAAGTTTCATCAGTAGTTAAACAAAGAGTAAAATGCACCATCAGTCCTCGAACTTGGCTGAGGGTGCCATATAGGCCCCCAAACTTTGAAAATGTGCACTTATCTCTAAACTTAGTAAGCATGTCATGTGGGGTCCAAGTCACCATATCTTGAGTTAATCTGCCTATGTGACACACCGACTGCACGATGACATGAAACGTATGTGGGCCCACATGCGAGTCACAATATTGCTGCAGACAATCACAAATTAATGCATCCTATGGTGCTCTGCTATGCAAAAGGACTCCAGGAGCTGCTGGCTGGATCGCTTGTTGTGGGTTGATTTTTCCTAAGTTTCTGTTGGTGCTCTTTGTTGCTTAGCCTGTACTAGACTAGTTTCTTTGGCTTGTGTCTCACAATCACAGGTCATGTTAGCTGTGGAAGGTTATTTGCTCCGGTCTAGTGTTTCCCTTAGGGAAAGGGGTTCTTCTCCCTCCTTTTTATTGTTCCTCTTTTTCTCTCTTAGAGAAATGATGCACAATTCTCTTACTTGTTCAAGAAAAAATAAAGAACGGTCGTCTAACAAGAAAAAGAGAATGGAAAGAATATGAAAGAAACAAAGGTAGTGATCCGTGGTTGAGCATAGCTGGCTAAAGCGATCAACTCATACTTCATCTCAAAGTGGTTTTCACCACACATCCCACATATTTTTTACCCGAAAAATACAGCAGGGGAGACTCCCGCTATAAGAGCTTTTTATAAAAATTGAAAAAAAAAGGAAAGAAGTGGTACAAAGAGAGGCTAAAAGAACAAAACAACACGGCCAGCAAGAGAGCAGGAGAGACTGCATTCCACAGAAACAAAAGAAACTAGGAGAGGGAGTCTAAACAGAGGAGAAAAGCAAGCCATTTCTCTACACAAAGTCTAAAAGCTTGGAGTTTGGATTCCTCAAAAAAGGAGGTCTTCCAAGAGAAAAAAGAGGGTCATCCTTTGTTGAAGCTGAAGTTGTTTCTCTGCTTCCAAATATGCCAGGAGGCAATAATGAAGATCTCCATGAAGAAGGGGTTCCGAAGTTGTTGCTTTGCTTGCATCATCCTTTGAAAGAATTCACTAGTGAGGTTCCAATGAATACTCAAGAATCTCCAGCAAACTCTGATATTCTTGATGAGTTCCTTCTGTGGAGTTTGGCCAGAGCTTGATGAGTTCCTTCGGGAGGGGAATGTCAGCACCCAAGCACCAGACGTGAGCACCAAGAAGAGTAACCGTGTCGAACGTGCGAGTGTCCTGATCAGTGGACCCGAGTGGGCGTGAACCGGAGGACCACGCAGCTGCGCCTGCGGGTTCACGCTGGGCTTTGCCTTGTATTAAACCGAGAGAAGGAAGAACTCGAGAAAGGAAGAACAGAAGTAAACTCAAGCACGCAAGAGAAGGCGGAGGAATATTCTGTTTAGTTCTTGTTTAATTTGTTCGTGTCCTCTCCTTCTCGTTCTCTCGGTTTAATACAAGGCAAAGCCCAGCGTGAACCCGCAGGCGCAGCTGCGTGGTCCTCCGGTTCACGCCCACTCGGGTCCACTGATCAGGACACTCGCACGTTTGACACGGTTACTCTTCTTGGTGCTCACATCTGGTGCTTGGGTGCTGACAGCTTGGGGAATATCCAATCTCCTTGCTCTAGATCCAGTCAATGCATGAGTCCCTCTCTAGTGGTCTTGGGTCAAGATTGAAAAGTATGTGAGAGAAACACCATTAGATGTAAAAGGGTGTGTGTATGTGTGTGGCTGTATGGTTTCTAAACCCACTCCTTTACTCTTCTTAATATAATGACACGCAGCTCTCCTGCGTGTTCGAGAAAAAAAAGCTTGCTCTAATAAGGGAGGTGAAACTGGGACAATATTGTTATTTAATAAGAAACTGGACACTGATACCTTCTTGTTTTTTGCAAAGGAAAAGAGCCTTGGAAACTTGATTTGTAAGTTGTAACACATTGTCATTCCAGAGATCTGACTCAAGTGAAAAGAGTTTCAAGTTTGCAGCCAAAAACACCAGCAAGCTGTCGGGCCTTTTCAGGGAGGAGGTTCAGAAGGACCAGCCACTATTCGATGTTTTACTTAGACTCTCAAACTTTCAACAATCCAATGGCTTCAACCAACCCAATATTCATGAATATGTTCTCATGCTAAAACACAAATAAAATCGAGGCACAGCATCAAATAGGTGACATGAAAAAAAAGTCAACAAACCTGGCTGCAGCCGAATAAACAATAGCCATCCATAGCCCATTGTAAACCTGTCACCTATGGTAATATTAGACATTTTTCATTTTCAAATTTTTTGAAGATAAAATATCCTCAACTAATGTGAAGCATTACCACTTGATTATGTGCATTCCATGTACTGGAAATCTCAATTTTGTTGCTAGATGCATTCCATATCCATATTTCTAGTGATCCGGATACTCTTCCAATTGCCAAACTAACCTCATGTTGAGACCGGGCAGGTATGGATAATGAGATTGACGACACTGGAGCTGATAAATCAGTGGCGACCTGATCAAACAAACATTTTGAATGAAAATTTTAGTCAGAAGAACATCATAATTCAGAACGACGAAATTTGAAGGTACAGAAGCATGCTACATTGATTTGATGTTCGCAATCTAAAAACACACACATAAATTGTACATGTCAAGTGTGAACTCTACTAGGTATATATTACATACCTCAGCAACTAACACAAATGACACTTCTTCTCCACTTGCAGATTGATTTAACCCTTCAATATTCCCTAACCATATCTTAACACTGAAAAAACAAACCAAATCTTCAACATGAGATATGTAACGTTTACAGAAAACTCATAATAACTATACAAAGGCAATAAATAACCATAGGAATAACCAAAGTCTGTAAATTATGAGGCAAAGACCAATGAGAATCTTTAAGGCATATGGGTAAAGTATTTTCGCCACCGCCCAGATATCTCGTGCAGAGAATCAGTGATATACGAGATGATGCATGATTGTTTAACATCAAGCACAGCAATTAGAAAAATAAATGGGGGACAGGAGTGCCTTTTTTTTTTTTATCAAGGCAGAGGTATGACAAGCTCATTGCATGCCTATACAGGTCATTCTGCTGCTTATGGACAAACTTTGACCTTGTTCTAGAAAACATAGGAGCAAAACCATGCTTATGATTATCCCCATATATCACTTTTGCCATATCATGAGTAAAGAAGAGCTGATAAAATTCATTTAAGCAAACAAGAAACAACACATAGTATAGCTGAAGGAAGCACATCACCATTTACAGACAATACGGATAAATCACGATTACCTTCCATCTGAACATCCAGTAGCTAAAAGCAACGAGGATTTTGAAGAGCCCGCAGAAAGAACTTGCCAAGTTATGACACTGACCCATGATTTGTGAGCTTGCAAAACCCCGATGAGCATTGGATCACTGGTAACCACGCCAGCATCTATTGTGTAATATTCCGGCTTACATAGTTTCCAAAAAGAAAGATTTCCGGATTTAGATCCAACAGCAAGAATGCACCAATGCCTCGATAAACAAGAGGTTTTATCACTTGATGACACAACTGGAGACCATGAAACTACAAGGGAAGACAAATGTGCAGCACGACAAGCATACTGTTTTGCTGTGATAAGAGGAAGAGATTTGTTTTCTCCATTGGAGGACAATGATGCTTTAATATTTCCTGTGCTGTTTCGTTCATTTACAGCAACTACTTCATGCCTCGGTTTTACAGTCTGGAATCACAAACACAGTAATGTTAAATAGAAAACACAAAACAGTCATGTAGTATGCTACAGAACACCTTTAGCATGATACTCCCTCCATTTTTAAACACATGACACCATTTATTTATTTTTCTCAGACTTTGAACGGCAATATTTATACAATTACTTAGTAACTAAGGAAAGTGAAAAGAGTGCACTAATATTAAAAGAAAAGATGAATACTCCAAAAGTCAAACGGATGTAAAAAGTAAACAGTGCCATTTAAAAACGAAGGGAACGATTGGTTCTTCCTTTTGTTAAGAAACAACTAGGTTTCTCTTTTATTACGAAGTAAAGAATAAACCGAAACTTCAGCATAACTGTGTAAAATGTCTACCTTTTTCAATGATTTCTTCTTTGATTTAGAGCATGGTTCCATCGAGAAGTCTGCATCCTTTGAAGCATCTAAATCAACTTCATTGCCGTCATAAATAAAACCATCAACTCTATATTCAATAAAAAATCAGGTAAAGGTTACAGATGTTAGAAAGATTGCTAAGAATATTGCCTTCTTGCAACAAAACAAATTAAAAGGAAAGATTTGTGACATCCACAGACGAATTCGTACAAAGTGCTTGCATATCAGCACTTGGCATCCTACATGATGGCTAAATGGTGCTTTCCTTTGATCATCTTATTATTTGAAATGAGGAAACTTTTCTCAGTGACAAAGTTATGATGCAGAAACAAAAAATTCATTCACCTTGGTGGCTTTATTTTTCTCTGTCCAGGACCCCTGAAATAAAGAGATTCTTGCGATTCACAAGTAGATCCTAAAACCTCTGTCTCCACAGTATTTGTATTCTTCTGGTTATAAAAATCATAATTTTAGCCACATATTCAGGTAAAAGTATGATGACATGCTAGAGTAGAAATTATCATACCGGAGAAGTCAAATGAGAACCATTATCCTCTCCGAAGTTTATAGTTTTATAGTAGTTAAACAGCAACTGTGATATATCTGCAACCTAGGCCAGGTGAAATGAAATGTTAATAAGCACCAAAATATCCGTGACCTAGAACATGTGATCACTGATCATTCCTAACAAACAAATGCAATGAAAGAAAAAATCTTAGTCTAGAAATTAATAATAGTCAAATAAGAGTCCTTGAACCAAGGAGTCAAGAACAACTTAAATTGCAAGTTCTATTCTGATTAGAAGTTGGAACATGAATAACAAAGTGCTACAGAACAAAATTTTGGCAAAAACTAGGTTATGCAGTTAATGTTCATCTGATTCTCCTAGTAATGAAAAAAAGTTATAGTACTTATATGCATTATGCATGGATCATGGGAACAATGGCCCTAACCAAATCTGGCACAAGAATCACTGTAGCAGACATTTGGTTGGTATCCAGACTAACTTCATAGTCAACCATTTCATCATAAAATGTTGCTTAAATAGCACAGAAAATGCTCACTTGAACCCATTCATCACATAACTCCCAAATTGGTGACCGGTAAAGCTTCACATGACCATCCACAGTGCAAACAGCCAGCAAACACCTATATTAGCCATCCATATTATAAACATATGTAAGTACAGTAGGATAAACAGATGAGCTTGTACATAAAACTTACACCTAGAGAAGATCATTTAGAATGTCAAAGGTATGTATACCCGGAGTTAGGTGCAAATCCTTGTTGAGACCATGAAATCGATCGGGCACATGGTTCAGTTTCACGCGCTAAGGAAGTGGGCAATAAACATGGCTCCAAGAGATCTGCAAGTATTGATAAATCGAAAATATCAGATCAAACAGAATTAATACACCTACATGGTCTCACTGGGCTTCCTGCTTTTTTCCACTCTTTGGTGAAATGGCAGTAATGGAAAACTTTATACTCCCTGCATCACCATATAAGTTGTGATTTAACTTGGCACAGTCATCAAAATCAAATTTTGACAGCCAATTTCTGTCATAATATATCCTTTGCGGTAACAAAAAATTGATCATTACAAAGTATTTCTAAATACAAATCCAATGTAACCACTTTTGTTGTTGGTCAAAGTTTGAAACTTTGAATCTTAAAATGCATCTTGCCTTGTACTTTGGAACAGATGTAACTCTAGGCTATAAATATAAAATGCCATGACACTTGTTCAGGAGATTGAACAAGCACTCATCATAGTAGTTTGAATGAATTTCACAAGGTATAAGTATAATATGACTAGTAAAACCTAAGATTCCAAAGGCAGGTGTTTATATTGCAGTAACCCACTAGCTGCATATCAGGAGATGTAACTTTGCTCTGGGTGTGTGAACCCATGGTGAAATCAAGCAGAGGGTGTGGGTACAATCAAGCAACATGGTGCCATAATGTAAGCACGGATGGAATCACACCCTAACAAACAATTTTGTAATCCTGACCTCATCGCCAGGGCTCCACCTCGTGCTTAGGAGCATCTAGGCGAGTGTTTAATGATGTTTTCTTCAAACATTGGTAAAACTGAAAAGCCAAATAGCAAGACAGATCCCTTATTCATTATAGTTCCCAAAGTTCCATTTTATTTTTTACAGCACCACGCATTCACATTACAAAACTGATGTCAAGCCAACAAATTTCTGGATATAGCATATGTGAATTAAGTCTTCATTCATTGAACCAAATAATTAACACAAATGTCCAAGTTAAGCAAGTCCTCTGGGAGATGACTAATGCAAAGACCAGTTTTACCTTCTCTCTTAACTACTCCTATAGGAAAAGGGTCACTGCGACTAAGTCCAACCAATCCACGGGTCCATCAAGCGCAGCTGGGTTCTTGAATATGAAAAGGTGGGCATGGTTAGTGCAAGGTTAGGCGTATCCATATTCCATACATAAACTATCATAACCCTAAGAATATGACATACATGTGATCATCTCAGAGTGATTGGATTGCACTTACCAGAATAGTTACAATGTGACCAGATGCGACAGCCACAAGATTGTCACTTGACCAAGCAATGGCGTTTGGGTAAGACGGAGAGGCAATCAAGGTCGCAGCTTGGTAATGAGGAGCCATGGCACTAACGCCCAAGCATATTTAGCAGTACAATTAATATAGAACTCTGCAAAAGCAAGGGCAACAGTTGACTTGTTCGGTGCTTCAAATGTAAATAGGATCATAACCATGAAATGTCAAAGATGCAATTATCAGTGGAGGAAGCATCAGGTTGGATCAGAACAACAGCTTAGATCATTGCTTAAAATTAATTGATAGAAAATAATTGTTGTGATAAAGCATCAAATAACAAGAAGAGCCAGAACATGGCATCGGAGACATCAAAATATCACACAAGTGGAGGTAAGAAAATATAAAAACAACAATTTCATTAAAAATCACACCTTGAGAGACACAAGAAGTACTACTCACTTCAGTTCTGCCAATGGTCATGGACTTATGAAGTTATAATATGAGGTTGTAAAAACTGCGATATCACTCATTTTATGTAGCTATATTTTGTACTACTCACCTCAGTACTGTACAGCAGTGTCCTGCAGGCTGCAGCAGTCCCTTCGGCTTGCGAAGTTGCGCTGACGCCTGCCTGCTAGAGTGCTGGCTGTGGCCGCTGAACGCCGGCCGCCGGCCAAGGGATGAGCCGGCGAGCGCAGCAAGCCGGCAGCCGGAGCAGACGCGCGGCAGGCTGGCAGCTGGAGCGGGGGCGGAGCGAGGCCGGAGGCCAGGGAGCCCGCCGAGGTGCCGAGCCGCAGGGGAGGGGTCGACCGTCGACCGCCGGCGCGAGCAACGGAGCAGGGGCGCGAGGCAGCTGCGGGGAACCGGGCGGCTGCACTCCCGCGGAGGCCAGGCGTGCGGGCGTGCGGCGGCTCGACCCGGGGATGCTGCTTTCTGTTCCTGCGGGGAGGAGCGGCTGGAGGCAAGGCTAATACAATTTTGGGCTGGGCCGCGAAGAGCAGCTCCTCGAATTTTCGGCCCACGACCGGGGCTGCAGCCCCGGCAACGTCTCCATCCCTAGCAGTCCGCCGCCCGTTTTCCACTCCAAAAAAAAAAAAAAAGCAGTTGCCGCCAGCCGAGCGCCGTCTCTCCGCGGCCGCCGGCGACGACCCTCCGCGGAAGCCAGCGGCCCTACCAGCGAGGCGGCGATTTCTTCTTCCTTCTCCCCCAACGGGACAGCGCTTCTCCGCCTGGGGTCGGAGGGCAGCGCCTCGCCCCCCCTTCGAAACCCTGCGACGACCGGATCGGCTCCGCTCAAATGGAGCCGCCGCCTATCCCTCATCCTCCACCGCCACCTCCTGCTCTCACGTCCGCCCTCGCCCACCTACGCTCCGTCCTCTCCGCCGCATCCGCTGCCCTCGCCGCTCTACCCTCCTCTCTCAAACCTCACCCAGACACCCCCATCGCCCGTAACCCCTCACCTCAGTCTACCACCACAAAACCTCCACTCCCGCCGCCGGTCACCGCTATCAACCTCCCGCTCCCGGCCGCCCCAGCTCCCTACTCCGATTGCCCCGCTGTTGTCCGTATAAGCCCCGTCCCAACCTCCGCGGCCACCTCGCTTCCCGCCTTCCTCGCTGGCGTGTGCGCAGATTTCTCCTCTTCCACTACCGGCGGAGCCCCTCCCATTCGTCCCGCATCCTGCCGTCGGAGCTCAGCCTCCTGCGCCGGGAGTTGGACTCCTGGGTTGCGGGGGGCCACCACCTCCCGGGATCATACTCCTATGCTGTAACCCGGGTAGTGGCCACGTTCTGCTTGGGTGTGACGCCACAGTGGGAGGCCAAGCTGCGGCAGTGGGTGCTTGAGAGCTCACCGAGGTACGGGGTCAAGGTCAACGTCACGGATGTGGACCATATCTGGGTGCTACTATGGCTCTTGCTGAAGGTGATGGCAGTGGAGGCCAAGTACTTGCTGGAGGGGATGCAGAATGGTGATAATGAGGGGGTAGGCTTTGATCCCAGGGCCATGAGGTTTGAGTGCCCGAGGCTGGTCGAGGGCCTCTCATGGTTAGGCGCACAGCTTGGGGTTCTGTATGGAGAAAGCAATGGGAAACTATTTGCGCTTGTATCTGTAAAGGAGGCAGTGCTACAGATGGCGTATTGCTTGGCTGTTTGTGTAGGAGATGGTGCTGCAGGTGTATTAGAGGACAAGGTTGGAGCTGGTGAGAAAGGAAGTGGTGCTGGAGATGTCGTGGCAGGCCCTGTTTTTCTTTCCCAGGTTGCTGCTTCCATTGTGGCATTGTATGAGAGGTTCTACTTGGAGGAGAAGACCAAGGCGCTGCAAGCTCAACACTTGTCAAAATATCAGCTGTATGCTTTCTTAAAATTTTGTGATGTACTTATTTCTGCATTGTCACATAAAACATAGTATCATAGTCAGCAAGTAGTGCTTAAAAAAACCTTGATATACATGCTTACCAAATGGTCAGATACTATGCAGTTTCTATATATGAGTCTCTAAGCTGAATTGGCACTGGACTTGGTGTCCAAAGCTTTGATCAAATGTCTCATGTGAATTGTGGAGTTAGGCACTTGTAGTAGGCAAGTAAAATATAGCTAGAGTATGCTGTACAGGTATTGGATGGATGAGTGCCTAAACAATCTCCTAGATTTATTAAAATGTTCCCATTGTAGACTGTTATTCTTGTATAGATTGGTGATGTAGCAGTTTCTCTTTTTTTAAGCATCTCTACAAGTATTTTTTGTATTTTACAAGCAGCATGTTGCACACCATTTCATATACAAATAAAGCTTAATCTCTGTTGATGATAACAATTTGTGGATGTTTTGTTTTCTGTTCAAGTTGTGGTTAATTTTTCTTTGTTTGGTAAAACTCTTGTCTTGATAAATGCATGTAATTCTCTTATAGATTACTTGGGTATTCACAAGCACTGGAACAAGGGATTTTGGAGCGATCAAACAGACCAAACTACAGGGCTATTCTGGAGTATGATGGGGTTCTGTCACGGCGAGTGGAAAACAAGGTACGGACATGCATCCAATCTTTTGAAAAGAGCTGTCCGAATCTAGATACTGCACAGATGTCTCTACATTTAGCCTTATGGATACTATTACTTCCTTTGTTCAAAATATGCACCTAACCTGCATAATTAGGGTCCATAATATGTGAACTGTATCAAATTTGCACATATGAGAAAGGTCTGTCATCAGTAGCATATCTAGTCTATCTAGCTCATAAAAGCAAGAATGTTGTGCTTCTTAGGTATTTGTGCAGGACACACACACATACTACATAAGTACATATATTTGCTTGGGTAGTACTCCCTCCGTCCATCTATCTCTTTCATTTAAGCCCTATGTGCACAGACCAAGGAGAAGTGGAGGTCCGTGGGATTTTCATTAACTAGCCGCAACCAGAGTAATTATCGTGCATTAATTAGTTTCCCAGATAAATCTCCACTTGACACCGCTAAAACTCCGTCTCCGATCGGCGATCGCGCGCGGGCGCCTGGCGCGGCTGCCGCCCTTCTTAATGACGGACGGGAGTGCAATGAGATGACGGAGCCGTATGAAGGAAACGGGAGGGACCCGCCCGAGACACCGTGTGCACTGTATACGAAGGAGTCGTATGTGGGAAAGCATAATACGAAAGAGACTTTTGGAATTTTATTTTTTGCTTAGATGAAAGAGATAGATGGACGGAGGGAGTAGTATTAAGGATAGTACTTATCGTAAATTCTGTTTGAGTCATGACATTTCATTTGCAAAAGGAGATGCTTCATGGAGCACTGGAACTGTAGTTTCTGTGAATCTTAATTGTTCTGTAGCCATTATTTTTATTTGACATACCTATTCTCTTTGCTTTTACTGTTTAATTAATATAGAAGCACTTTCTCATACACATAAAATATAATAGATTGTCTCGAAGTTGACTGCCAAAATGTGTACACTTACTTATTCGGTGGAGATATATTTGCAAATAAAATAAGACTTGAATTTGATATGTTTTTGCTACCACATAATTTACTGATCCCCATACAGTATGCTATTCATTTTTAATATATATGGTGCATATTTTTTTTCTTTCTCTTTTGAAAAAAGGAATCTGCTAGAGCCAAGACAACGGAGGAGCTTTTAGCTGAAGAACGAGATTACAAACGAAGAAGAACATCTTACCGTGGCAAGAAAGTTAATCGAAACCGTACAGAGGTGCATGTCAAAGTTCTAGATAATTTCAGCTGTTCTGATTATAGTACAGATTTCAAACAATTACTATTTTGGGTTTTTTTTTTGCCTAGTTTTAGCTTCTTGTTTGATATTAGATCTAACATTGGAAATAGGACAACCTTTCACGTCATGTCAGTAGGCTAGAGTATTTTCTTATCAGTATCTGATCTCATTTCTACATTGTAACTAATTATCCAGTTTAAATTTGTTTCACTAATTTTCCTATACTGTTCATTTTGATATCATTTTTACTGCCGATGGAACAAGTAAAAAGCTTCTGTATATTGTACTGCCTCTTGTTCTTTTGATTTTTGGAAGTTACTTGCCTTGATCAAGATATGAATCTGATGTCTTCCTTTCTCTATGAAGATACTAAGAGACATAATTGATGAGCATATGGAGGAAATCAAACAGGCAGGAGGTATTGGTTATGTTATGGAAGCTCCTGCTGATATTGCTTGGAATGTGCTTAAGAGCAACTCTCACAGTGGTGCATATCATTATCATGGAAGTTATAATGTTGCAAGCAGCTCCTCTCATGATAAGGCAGCTTTGGCTTCTCGGTCATCTAGCTGTGACACACATCGTGCTGATCCTTTGGGAAGATTTTCATCAAGCAGCAGTGACACGAGATTCATACAATAACTCAATGTGTGAAACTCGTGGTAACTGTTACCGGTATGTATCTGAGAAGGAAATGGGTGGAATATAAGATCAGAAAGTGAAATATATGAAATTTATCCTTACCAGAAAGAGAACCATAGACTCTCCAATGATAATAGGAATTCTGGCTATAAGCCTATAAGTTTAAGAAGAAGGATGTCTCAAACCACCATCATGAATTAAATGATTGTACAACATGGCCAATACAGTCGCAAAGATCACCTGCAACAGAATATTCTCACTTGCCAGGAGAAGGGTTCAGTGATAGAAGTAGAGCTATTCAGAAGCAACATATCATTATCTATAACTCAAGACTAATTCAGTGATATAGATATGATCCCCAAAGCGCAGATTCTGCTTGAGATCATTCGACAAACATGTTTGGTGATGCTACTAAAGGAAATCATGAGATATATCATGATGAAGTACATCGTCATGGACATTATGAAAGGAAGTGCGATCACTATCACTGAAGGGTAATACAGATTATTTTTGCTTTATATGACAGGCATGCTTGTTAAATTATGTTGGGTTCTCTAAGTTTTAAGAAATTATTTTTACTCTACTATTTGATATGACCTTGCAGTGGCAAAATAATATATGGCTCTGTGGTATTAGTCTTCAGCTGTATCCTTTTACGTATCCTTGTGCAGCTTTATAATGCCCCTTGCATTCCGAGTTAATATCTGTTACAGTTATCTTACTCAGGATCTGTTAGCTGTTATAATTTTCTCTTGCTTTACAAATTCATTTACACTGATCCAGGTTCTTTCTCTGCTGATATTTTAATCATTTCACTGCTAATGTTTTGGAAACACTTTCAGCTAGTATTCAAGTTTTTTTTAAAAAAAATCTGGATATTTACCCCGTATGTGCTGAAAACGAAATTTCAGCTGTCTGTTTGCTTTGATAGAGCACAGAGAGTTCTATTTCTTTTTTATGTGTGCAAGTTTACCCTCACATGTGTTGGCCTGCTTTGTCACTCAAGGCGTGTATCACCACACCCCTCACACACACTCTCTCTCCCTTGAGGTTGAAGCATAGATATTAGGACTGGACCGGACTGGTCCAGCAACCAGTGAAAGGAATTAAAGACTACCTGCCTGGCACTTAAAAGACTGTTCGTGCAATTTAACCCCAAAAATCCTGTCACGTCCATGGGGGAGGTGACCTGATCGGATAGGAGTGGGAGATCTCCGGCCGAAAAAAACTAACAACCAAGGGGTGCAACTAGATTGAATCCTTGCCTGCCTTATTCTTAAACTGACTGATGAGGTAGGTCAGGCTGCCAAGGCCCAAGGGAGATGTCGTGTGCGTGCATCCTCGCCCCAGCCGATGTTGTCAGGAGCCGACTCGTCATACTCGAAGTAGAAGAGGTCTGCGCACTTGTGGCCCCGTCAGAACTCATCACAATTGAGGCACAACCATTGGCGACGCCGCTCAGACATCTCTGTTGGGAACACCAATATATACCTTATAAAATTACCTTATAAAATGAAGTTCTATCATATAAGTTTGGTCAATCTTGAAATGTCTTGACTCTAAGATTTTGGAACAACTTATAATTTAAGATGGAGAGACTTTTTGTCTGATTTATTTTGTAGATAACTTAGTTTTGATATACACTTCTTGCTTGACAAATACTATAATGCTATCAAGCTAGAAGAGAATGAAGGTTCTTGCAGGAGTGAAATAGCATTGGTAATGGCAACTTCATGGGACTATCTTCTTTTGTAGCCTACATTTTCTGACAAACAATGTTATTATAGATAATTGAAAATCCTTAGATAGTTCAAAAGTGAGAGCATAGATGATCTTGATTTCAGTGTTAGTTGTATTGTCTTTACTACTAGCTTCTTAATCTGAAAGTACATGTAAACTCTGGCACTACGTTAATTGCAAGTCAAGTATGTTAATTCTGCACCAAAGCAATTTATTTGATTCTATTCCATATCTCCATGGTAACATTGCATATTCGAGGTTTGTCATTGAGACGTCAGAGGTTGCACTGGCACTGTGGCAGGATAGCAGCTCCATACCGCCCATCAGGTAGCGTGATCAAATGAAAAGAAAAATCCTAGGAGTTTTATAAGCAGTAACGTTATGTTAGGAATAGTACAAGCGGGAACAAATTTGAAGAGATGGATAATATATACCCATGTACATAAATTTATGGTAATAAATGTATTATAAAAAAAAAAGCCATAGAACGTCAATTGAACAGAAATTATTTGCATTCCCTAGCTTATTCCAACTAGAGGCCTATACAACCACACAAGCAAAGCTCAAGTTAGTGCTAAAGCAACGGTAACAAGTAGCAAGGCTGCCAAACTTCTCCGGTTGATAATCATCCAAAAATCATTACAAATTCTTAGTTTACAAAAAACTTTGAGCTTTCAAACAGTCGGACGATCCTACTAAAAGACTCATTTATTTATCGGAAAATATCTGAGTCTTAGAGTAGGACTCATATATTTCATCAGTTTCCAGACACCAAATACGCCACCCACTCTTCCAGACAGAGACAGCAATGGAATGCAGTGCCATTCTTATACTAATTACAGGCTTACAGCACAGAGGAAAAAAACGCAGAGTCACCCATTCATAACGGAAGCAAGATCCGATTCACCTCGCAATGCATGGCGCCAACCACAAGAAACAAGGAGAGGAGGAGAGAGTGTCACAAGACGACCACAGGAAAGAACCAAAGCTGCATTCAATTGACGGTGGACGCATATGCTGGTGCCTGGTGGAGGAGAGGAGACACAGCAGCGCAGGCTCACAGTCTCGCGCTGGCCCAGCGTGCTCTGGACGGCCGTGGCCGCCAGTGCCTGCCTGCCCCCACACGAGTCACGCGTGCCGTGCGTACGTGCACCTCTCCCAACCGGAACGGATCCTAGGCTGCTGCTAGCTTTGGCTTTCGAGCCTCCTTTCCTTCTCGTCTTCCCTTCAGGCGACTATCACCGGCGGCGCCGCCCAGAGCTGGGCGTTCTTCACCTTGGACACGCTGTTGAGCACGCCCAGCGGCGTCACGTCGCCGACCACCGTCACCTTCTTCGCCGCGAAGTCGATGTTGAACGACGTCACGCCTTCATAGGTGCCAGAAAAGGGTTCATTAGTTAGTTGTGCTCTTGCTGTCTTTTAACTCTGATGAACAAAAGTTTCAGATCCTGAAGAAATACAGGTAGCTGTTCACTGTCAGGCTCTCACCTTCCATCTTGGAGAGGTGCTTCTTCACTTTCCCGGCGCATGCTTTGCAGTGCAGGGATACCTTGAGCACAACCACCTGATAAGATGCCAATGCAATGCTGGAGCTCAGTTCATAGAAACATGTATGTTTTTTGTTTTCTCAAGCGAGTGAATATAGAAACGCATAAATGTTGGCTTCAGTTCAGACAAATGCGCAAGCTTGAAACCTAAGAGATGCCTAAAGAGGTGTCATGATGTGAGACTCTGAATTTTTTATACTAATCCAGTAGGCCACAAAGCTGCAGCCATTCAGCAATTTTATATGCATAATACAGGATCTTTAACCAACTTTTCACAAAAAGCCTATCTGCCTGTAATCATGGTAGTATTTGGATAACTTCACCTGGACGTTCCAGATATCAAATGAGAAAAAACATTCTATAACCCTCAGAGCCCCCACACTGATATGATTGTTGCTACTGATCACATGATCTCACTTCTGATTTCCTATCATTTTCTAATCAAGAAGAATAGGACCAAATGTTATTAAAAATACAAAAAAAAAATCACACAAGTACTGCATGCACGCTAGTAGTAGTCATAGTCAGTGTTGAGCAATGATCCACAACAAGACCACAGGTAAAATAAAATAAAAAAACTGAAGGATGGTTTCCTCACCTGCTCTTGCGCCGCCTGCGCGCCGCCGCTCTTGGCATCAGCAGCAGCTTCACTTGCTGCTTCCTCCCGCTTGGCGTCGACGACGACGGCCGGAACAGAAGGCTCCACCACCACCTCCTGGATCTCCTCGGTGACGGTGGCGGCGAAGCGGCCGCTGCTCAGCAAGTACCTGGACGAGCCAGCCGGGCTAACGAGGCCGCCACCGGTGTTGGTCGGGACGGTCACAGCCTTGTGCTGCTGCTGCTGCTGCCCTTTCTTGCCGCTGTCGTGCCGGTGGTGCGACCTGGGGGCAGGAACTTGAGCCAGAGGGCTGGGGCTGGGACTAGCAATGCCCTTGTTGTGTGACCGGACCATCGGCTGCCGCTCCAGGCTCGGGCATATCGCCGTGGACGCCGGAGACGAGCACGACAGCCCCTTCATGTCCCTGAACAGCAGAGGAGCCATGGCGTATTCGACGCAGCAGCCGACTAGTGAGTGAGCTCTGGAAACAAGCAAGCGGGGCTGCTGCTGCTTGGGCTCGGTTGCTGAAATGCTGGTGGAATGGACTACGAGGGTAAAGGAAATAATACACCTTATTATTATATACTCCTATATAAGAGAGCACCACTTTGCTTTACATGGCAGTGATAAAGAGTAGTAAACTCTTCTCAAATCCATCCAACAAAAAAACAAAAAGCTCTTCTCAAAAGTGCTGCTGTTGGTGTTTCTCTCCCTGAAGAAATTCACAGGTGTCATTGTAGTATCAAACAAAATATTCCAGTGATGGTCTGCAACAAACTACATGTTTCCATTGGTATTTTGTGCACAGGAAAGGCAGCAGAGTTAGGCACAACACAAAATACTCCGTAGAATCTCCACGATCTTTTCACCCTTTTTTTTTTTTGAGAAAAGGAAGTAGAGAGCTTGGAGGAAACGACACAGGTTTTTTAACTGTATCACTGCTGGTTGCTGCCAGTGCCAGGTCCTGACGTGTTTCAGATTTTTCCGCCCACGTTGCTTGCTGTTTGGTTCAGACGTCTGTATTTGCACGCACCGCAGAAAGGCCTTTCAGGAAATTAATATTGTAGTTAACGTTGATGTAACACGCGGTACTGAATTATTGATGCGACTAGAGTACTAGACTCAGTAGTAATTTCCCATTAGTAGATCCATCCAAGTACTGAACTTCCTGCACGACTGTCATCAACTGTTTGCAGCGAGGATTGATGATATGATCTTCTTAATTACGAGTAGCTCTTTCAGTTCAGGAGGAACACAGATTATTCCGTCTGTTTTTCGTCCCAGAAAGAAAGATAGAGATCAATCTGCGAACGCAATAATAAAGAAATAATAAATAAATAAAGTCCCGAATAATAATCCAGGGAATCTTTGAAAAAACGAATAGGGATGGTTCAGATACGTTCACGTTTCAGGATACGTACACCTCCATCCTGATCGACGGAAGAAGGTAGGCCCACCGTGTCCATTTCTTTGGTAGCCAAAGAGAAAAGTCCACAGCCGCCAGTCTACCAGAGGTTTTTTTTTTTTTGATCAATTAGTCTACCAGAGGTTGACACCACACAAATGCAAGAGTACGAGTGGTTTCCAGCCAGTCCCGTTGGAACGAATGGACACACGCATACCTCCGTGACGTGACGTGCCGAGCTGAGCTACCGAAATCCCCTCCAAACCTGAACTGAACTGCACACAGTCATGCACGATTCAGGGCAAAAGAGACGGTCCGGTGCGTTAGAAACGAACGACCCGAAGACGCGCGCTGGCCGGGCGGAGAGAGACGGGCATGCAGCCGACCCGGCGGGAAAACAGCAGGTTTCGTTTTGTTTTCCACGCATATCCATCGGCGGCCTCCGTCGCGTAGCAGCACAACCGGACACCGCCTCCTCCGTCTTCTTTGGACGACGACGACATCCTCTTCGTGAAGCTCGAGATATCTGTCGGCTTAGTTCATCGAAGGTGCTCATAAAGGTAGGGTTTGCGTACGTGTATTCATAGGGGTGGATGTGCATGCGTGTTTGAGTGTCTACGTTGTAACTGTGTAATTAAAAAAAAAAAGTTGGTGCGTCGGCGTAGCGGACTCTGCGGAGAGCCAGCCAGCAGCGGCCCAGCCAGGCGGGCGGGGGACGGGAACGGATCGGGATCCTCCCGCGCGGCGCGGGCAATAAGCGGCACCGGCACGGGCGCGGGCTGGTTTTGGATGGATGGCCCCCCGCGGCGGGCTAGTCCAGGCCAGGCCGGCTCGACCCGGCCGACCGTTGCCGCCCGCACGGGGCAACGGGCGGCCACCTCACCCGTCCGCTGCAGCTGCAAGGTGCCGTTGCGTGTGTCAGCGGTCAGGCAGCAGCGGCCGCGGTGGGCAAGTTGCAATGCCATTGTTGTGTTGTTGCCGTGGACGGGGAGCAGGGATGATGGGCAGCGTCGTCGTCGTCGTCTTGTGTGATGGCCCGGTCTGACAGCCTGTTTTGCAGGCAGGCTCCCGGCACAGTCACTAGTGGGTGTCTGGTTCCTTGAGAACTTGAGATCGTCGTACACGCGGCGTGGCCAACGGACGTTTCTTCTGGCTCGGCTCCCATTTCCCAACGGCGGCCTGTCAAGAAATGCCTGTGCAGACCAGGCCAGGCGAAGCTACACGACTAGTAGACGTTACTACTCACGTACTAGTACAGGTAGAAGCGATCTGAGATCTGGACCGACCGATCGAATCCCCGTTCTGTTGCTTGTGACTTGTGAGTTCGTCGGAGGCTCCTTTCAGATTCAGACTAGTACGTACCATTGTGGCATTGCCCTACTGTTTGCTTTCAGCTTTGCTTGGGCTTGAGCACCAAACAAACAACACCAAGGAAAAGTGAGATTCTTGCCCCCAAACCATGTTTGCATCCTCCTTTTGTTTGATCATGTCAAAGATGACTCACTTTCTAGGAGTAAGGGATCATCAGGAACTTGGCAACACCAGATTTTGTTTGCTTCTCTCTTTTTCTGTGAATCATGTTTGAACCCAAGTCCAGAAACTGGAAAGAGGGTACCCTTTTTATTCCCACTCCACTCCATGGAGCACAAGTCAAAAAAGGGTAAATGTAGGAGTGGTAGAATGCAACTGCTAATGTTGTTCCTGTGGAGTAGTATATGTATTACTCGCTACTGTTGAAA
Source organism: Microstegium vimineum (assembly GCA_022036555.1). NCBI lineage: Eukaryota > Viridiplantae > Streptophyta > Magnoliopsida > Poales > Poaceae > Microstegium > Microstegium vimineum. The sequence continues at coordinate 65,079,390 of CM039124.1, forward strand.
TCGACAACTCCTGCAGCTGCAAAGAATATCCTCAACTGAGGAAATTCTCTCCCAACCTAAATCCGCAGAAACACCATTAGCATTGTATGATAATCAAGTCACATGACTTCCCATTTTGATTGTAAATTTGAGATGCATTAGTACATACATGCATCTCCAAGAATATGGCTTGTCAGAACCATAGTTCTCTTCTTTATTTAGTTCGCCAAAAACCAATACAAGGGACAATTTGATCAAATCAGCGTGTATATCTAAAAGGAGAACCCTCGCCACTCAGCATCGTGTACGTCTTGGCGGCTTGTACATGAGTAATAGTTTCTGTATTGGGTGTCTCAAAAAGCTGAACTGATTCCAGAAGATCCAAAACAAAGTGATGCACCTCTGATCACTACCATGAAACAAATAAATACACACAATGATCCCATTCCCACCGACGGTTTAAAAGGTGAGCTAATCCCCAAAGATAAAGGCAAGCCTTAGTTCAGTCTTAAGATGTCCTTATTATCAAAAACAGACGCTGCCCATATCTGTACTGATTTTCATAGAATGATACTTATTGTAGAAGATTTCGAATGCAAAATATACAAATCTTTGATGTTGCCCTCTAACTTTGTTCTAATTACATCCACCTGCATTGAAAAACATACAGTGATCAAAGGGAGTTAAAAAGCCTATTAGCAGTTGATACTTGTGGGGCAAGGTGAGTTTTGGATGAAATGGAGACCATCTAAACTACTGCTGCAGATAACAGTGAACAATCAACACAAGCGGATCTTAGTGACTAGAAAAATCGAACTGTTAAGTTTCACACAGAATGACAGATTGTCGACAACTGGACCAAACTGCCAGTTCTATATCAGCATTTAAGGGCAGTGGCTTAACAGGGATACCAACTGCAAGCCACTCTGAACATATATGACATCCTGGAGTTGTGTATATATATATATATGTCACCAGATTGGTTGCATGCTGGAGTTGAAAGGATGAATCAAGGCAGAAATCAAACTACATTGCTTGTATGAAACTGAGAGAATACCTGAGAAAAGTTTATAAGGCATTGTAGATTACTTAACAGAAGCAAAGGTTATGAGGAATAGAAGGTGAATGAACACAACCCCCAACATAGAATCAGCATGACTTTTGGGAAAGCAAGTATTCTTGCTTCTGTTAGAGCAAAAATCAGAGAAGTAGATGTTGGAGATAAAAAGCAGAGTGTAATTCAGTTAACGTGACTAGACCTCAACATTAGAGAAAAAATGTTGGAGCTCTCCATCATCGACTTGTACATAGCATTCCTTTTGCATGTTACTGCCTCCACGCTACTTTTTGAGAACGTAAATGAATTCATTGAAGACTCAATTGGTGTATCAAACCACGGGAGAACCCCCTCCATGAATGATAATACGAGAGGGATAAGCATCTCCTCCAGTAGCAGACAGATTGCAAGACTTCATGAGCATTTGAAGCTGCTGCCCAGTACGCAAAATAGGGTAGCATATCTCCTTTAGAAAACATGAAGCCAATACATGATTTCTTGCCTGCTGACACGGTAACATGACCTTAGACATAATTCAAAACGATTATACTAAATCAAATAACAGTAATTGTGGACTGGTTTACGCAGAATAATTAGTAATATATCTCGATTTCTGATGTATCAATATATTCTATTACATAATTCAAGCCAATACCCTGTTCTCTATCTTTGGCTAGCAAAAAAAATAGAATAGAGGAGGACAATATTTAGAGACCAAATAAAATAAAATGTCAGGATGGACTTTTTTACTACAATTTATATTTCTCTCCATAAAAAAGATGTAAAAGATAAAATCTATATTTCTATTACTAAATAAGGATATAAAAAAACTATTGTAGTTGCTTGTAGAGATTTTGAGCTAGGAAGAGAACATGTGGCTAGCTAGAGCCCCCACCCACGCTGAAGGAAAAGGAGGCCGACTAGGGAAAGATCATCAGGACCGTGGCAACAACCAAGGCGGAATGGTAAACGACAGGGGAGTTCACTGAATCTAAAGGTGACTTTAGAGGAGGGCAGCTTATCTCGTTCTCGTCACCATCAGAGGTAATTAAGCAGAGAAAAATATCCCTGAAGTTGTAGTAAGGGAAGCACGCAAAAATACACGATGCTTCACTTCTACTCTTTCAATCTCAAATTATAAGTCATTCTAAGAATATTTAAGACAAAACATTTTAAGTTTGACCAACCTTATATACCATTAGATTCTTCATTAATTATATTTTTATAGTATATCTATTTTATGTCATAAATTTTTATAACTTTTTTTTTATAATTTTAATCAAACCTGAGATGTCTTGACTGTCCAAAATTATTGAAATGACTTATAATTTGAAATAAAGAGAATAGTAAGATGAGGAACCATGAATAGTCTCGCCGTCATAGTAAGCAATCTCTAAGTCTTTGGTTGAGTCAATTGATCCATGCAACGTATTCACATTTTTTATTCAAAGATGTTACCCGGACGTCCAACAGCGCGAATGGCATTTCGAGTTCCAGTAACGCCGTTCCAGAAAAGTTCACTTACCGATTCGGAAACACTCTAAATTCTGACATTATGAAATAACACTCTTGAAAGAACATGGCTGCTGGGTTCATGACGCAATGGCAAAGACCATTGGTTGAGGGCTCCCACCTAGGGTTCAAATCCTGGGTGCGACACTCTATTCTGGATTTATTCTAGAAAAAGGTGCTCATAGGGGTAGGGTTTGCGTGCGTGTGTTCGTAGGAGCGAGTGTGCGTACGTATTGAGTGTCTGCGTTGTACTGTGTACTCTTAAAAAAAGTTAGACTTTAGAGGAGGACTGTTTTTTTTCATTGTTCTCTGTCACCGTCAAGAGGTAAGCAAAGAGGATTATTCATACTATTATTATTATTATTATTATTATTATTATTATTATTATTATTATTATTATTATTATTAGGAGGAGGAGAAATCCAGGATGCAAAAGAGTGTTTGAGAGCACGAACTGCTGCTTGAGGAAATCAAAGAAGAATATCACACAGTTCAGTAGGTATGGGAGGAACAAGATTCAGATGGGGACTTGTTTATTTTGTCCCTTTTTTCTTTTCTTTTTCATCCATAACTTTCTGTAAATTTTTGATACTCCTATCTACTAAATGAAAAGGCAAAGCAACTACCATTGATGCTAAAAAAAGAATCCAGGATGCCTCGCTCCTAGTGAGAGCTGCAGAAACCGTGACTAGTCTTGCCGTCATGTTTGGCTTATCCTCCGCCTTATCAGCCACCGAAATAAAACAACATTAGCCGATTTATCAGCCACCAAAACGATCAGGAGAACACAGGGTATGTTCTTAGTATAATATCACATTTCAGCATTTTACGTTTTGCAATTATAAATGAAAATATATTAATGTTTATGATATTAACTAAATATTATTAGGTTACGAAATATTTTTTTATAGAAATTTATTTTAAAATTATAAATATAAATATTATTGTTAGAATTTGATAACCACTGTAAACGGCACGCAATCAATAGTTGTTTTCTTTCCCAGAGAGGCACTCGAGAAAAAAAAAAGTCTCTTTTGCTGTCATAGATCCTGTTCACTTGTTTTAACCAGCCGAAATTAGCGCTTGTTCACCAGTGTTTCTCTCACAACATACCAGCTGAAACCAACGCAAACCCGTCACCAACACCTATTTCCAGCCGAAACCAGTCGAACAAGCCCATAGTACTGATCGATCTCTAAAGTCTCTGTTTACCTTTTTTTGGGGTAGGGACTAAAGTCTCAGGTTGACGCACGCTGGGGAAATGGGGAATTTGGGGGCGCAACATACGAACATTTTTATTCAAATGTTACTCAGACGACCAACATGCAACAGCGAACGTCGTACTCATACATGCGAGATGCGACGAGAAAGGCAGAAACACGATGCCACATCGCCGACAAACAAGATGCGGTGCACCGGGGCGCGCGGCATCTCTCCGTTCGGAGCACGCAAGGGCGGGCAGATCAGATGCGAGATGCCAATGGCTGTCGCGCGCTCAACCATCTGACTGACACCTGATTAATTGCTCGATCGATTGGTTCTAGATCTTCCTCCTCGCGGCTCCGGCTCCGGCTCGCTCCACCCTCGATCGCGCGCTCAGGCGGTGACCGAGACGACGGGCTCCGCCTGCGGCGCGTCGGCGGCGGTGGCGGTCCCCTTGGACAGGAGCTCCGACACCCTCGCCGCGAGGCTCAGCTTCGCGGCCGGCGAGACGCCGTGCTCCCCGATGATGGACTCCAGCACGGCCTCGCAGAGAGGCTTGTTCTCGATCGCCACGCCGCCTGCCGCCGGCACCGACGAGTCGTCCTTGGAGAAGGCGACCTGGATCGATGCAACGGATCGGATCGGAGCAGCAGACGTGTCACCATTCGATTTCGCACGGAAAAGAAACAGAAATGAAACGACGAAAACAGCAGCAGCAGCAGGCAGGTACGACTCACGGTGAGGACTCCGGCGGGCGAGTGCGTGAAGAGGATGGAGGCGCCGGGCGGGAACGTCTCGGGCTTGAACACCTCCTTGAACTTGTCGACGGCGACGCCCTCTGCGTCCGTGTACAGCCCCGCGGCCTTCCAGTACGCCACGCAGTTCTCCGTCACTTTCTCCGCGTACTGCTCCCCCGTCAGCGGAAGGATCATGGTCACCCGCGTGAACTTCTCGAAGTCGCCTACACCACCACAAAAGCGACAAGACGTAGCATGCATCAATCACATCAGCCGGTCAGTCGCGTGTGGCGGCGCACGAGCTGGCGGCAGTGTTGACCGTCAATCACTCACTCAAGCGGGGAGAAGCCAAGAACGAGGCACCTTCTCACTCACTCACCTGTGACGACGTCGCGGAAGAAGGCGGCGTCAGACGCGAGCTCGTCGGCGGTCTTGCCGGCCCACTTCTTCGCAAGCGCCGACACAGCGGCGGCGTCCTCCAGGTACACGCCGATGGCCGTGAACTTGATGAAGTTGCCTCCGATCTCGATGCCTCGCACGCCTGCACGCGCGACAAAGCCAAGAAGCAAGGGTCAACCGGAAACTAGAGACAGACGTACTGGCACGGAAATAGAACGGAAACCTCAAGGCAACGCAACGCACCTGCGCCGCCGAGGAAGTGCGAGGCGGCGGAGCCCGGCGGGCGGGCCACCGGCGGGAAGACGACGCCTTCCACCACCACCTCCGGCACGGCCATTTTTCGAACGGCGCGAGGGAACCGGACGAAACGTAACAGACGAAGCTGCGGGCTATGGAGCAGGGGCAGGGCGGGGTTGTTGCGATTAATATGGAGGGACGGCCGGACGGCGAGAGCAGAGCAGAGCACGGGGGGTTAGCTGGGAAACGACACTTCAACAGCCAAGTCATAAATAAAGAAATCTAGGGTGCCATCAGTTCTGGCTCGAATTTGCAGGCATGCCACCGTGATCTATGCCAAACTCAATAGGAGCCCTGGATAGTTGGATACCTTGAGCTTAGTATTATGGACGGACGACCATGATGAATAGTAGTATCAGCATTTTGCATAGCTCTCGGGTGACGTCATCGTGGCAAGCTAGTAATATGCTTGCGCTTCCGAGGGCATATGTGGTGGTAGTTGGCGAGATACCATGACGTGGCGATTCGGCATCCAGTCCAGGCCTGCGGATAGGTGGAGCTACCATTCACTATCCAGAGAACGAGACATGACTCCACGGCACCGAACTGTACTGTAGAAGAAGCTTTCGCAGACCAGAGGATAGATGAGCCCGAACTTCACCGAACCTTTTCTATCCAAATCCTCAGCATGTTTTACATTACAATTTCAGTATTTTTTTCGTTCGGTGGCAGAACAATGATATAAACGATGCTTTACTGTTGTGATGATGTTACGTCGGGAGGTGACCCTGTGTCCCTGTCTCAACTAATTGAATGCAATGTATCTTGTTTGATACAAATTCTGTATTCTCAGTATTGTACAAATAATAAATAGAGCCATGGTCGAAGCGTGGGGAGAGCAGTGTATCATTTGGCCTTACTTTCTAACTTATTCTTTACTACAATAAGTACTCCGTAGCTTACCTTCAACTTAAATTTGGTTACCTAGAACTTCTTCGATGCCAAAAGCCAAAGGCGTCAGTGGTGACTGAATGCAAACTACTCCCTCAATTGTAAATTAAGACGGAAGGGACCAGTTGGTAGTGTGTGTATCGAGATTAATTCTCTTGTTCCTGCTGTGATTTCTCATGCCTCCGGTTGTAATTTCGCTGTTGGCAACGGAGGCTGCTTTGATTTCTGATGCCTCCTGTTGTGACTTCGCTGTTAATTTCAAGTCAATTACATTATATACAATTGTATGGGGTTTAACTTCATTTGGAAAAACCTGTGAGGCCAGGTGGCCCTAGGCTACATTTACATCCGCCAGTGAACGGAGGTTACAACGAAAGTTACCTACTATGATATCAACAGATCAAAAGGACACGCCCTATTCTTCCTTTCAAGAACTATAGATATACAAATGTCTGGGCGCTACAATTTGCCCTCATTTACAGACTTGAACTCTCACAGCCGACAAGACTTCTATTCTTACAAACCTCGCTTCAAAATATACTCTTTTTTCGAGGTAGAAAAGAATTTCTCCTACAGATATCCCCTAATCCAATAGAACTCACGTCTCTATTACCACCGGAAGCACGGCGACTAGACAAAAAAAAAAACCTGTCAACCACTGCTTTAATAACGAAGGTAAAAAAGAACACTGATCGTAGGAATAGGGACCAAACGAACAATTACAACTGACTAAAAAACTATATAAATAAACAAGGGATCTGTACTGCTATAATAAAACATACTAAGGCCGTGGAAACCTAACTGAACAGAAGCTCAAGAACCAGCTCTTCCAATAGATCATCTTTTATCATTTTCTCAATGTCCCTTCCTGCCCTGTCGATGCAGTCTGCTAAATCTGGCCACTTCATATCAAATCCTTTCATCTCTGGCTTAGTCTCACTGGGCGCAAGTTGTTCCCGTCTCTGAACTAGCATCTGCAAGACTTTCTCCAAGAGACCCTCTGAGCCCCAAAGTGGAGCCATGTTCCTAGTAGTATTGACCCAAGGTTGCATGTTCAAGCATGGGGCAAGGATTTGTGATAGTATTGTGTTGACCATATCGAATAAAAGCTTCCTATCTGATCTTGACCATTGAACAACTTTGATGTACTTCTTTTCCAGCTTCTCAAATACATCATCACCAGCAGGGTAGTCGAGAGACTGACACGCCTTGTACATTTGATCCTCGGCAGTCCCATGAATTCCAGAAGCAATCAGTATATCCAGCAAGTAAGAGAATTCCCTTTCCTCATCATCTTCAAATCCTTCAAGAATATCTTCAACCAACTGTATGGGTTTCTCGTCACTCAGCTCCACTTCATCAGAGGATAAACAGTCAATAGTTCCACCAATGCTACTTGCCTCTGCTGCAGTCTCTGTCGGTGCAAATGTGCCAAGCTCAAGTCTCAGTTGGAGATCTAAACACGAAGACAATAGAATTAAAACATAAAATAGAAAATATAAGAAGGGCATAATACCATAGAGAAATGTACCAAGGCATAATCACTAACCATATGGATCTGCAGGCTCTCGCCTGATATTTTCAGAATCAGAGCAATCTTCAGATAGAGGTTGAAGAACAGATATTGGACTAGCCTGACCTATCTCTTTAGCGTAGATGACAGATGTAGAGTCTAGGCATACAGCATGAGGGTAGTATCCCTGTCAAAGATAGCATGAGCTCAACCTTCCTACCATGCAAGTTGAAGGGAAGCAAACTAAATAAGCATGTCCATCTGTTGTACTATAGCAATAATTAAATTTGGTTCAGTTTGAAAGAAGAATAGGCTAGATACCATGCTAATAAAAATCTAAATAATCTTTCTGATTCTACGAAATCAAGAAACCACAGAAGCATCTTCAAATGCATTATCACGGGTAACTTAGTAATCATAGATTCTAGTACATACCTTCTTGAAGGTCGTATTCCACTGATCACTAGCTATTACACCCAGAGATGATAAGTTGGAGCTATAACTAGTGTCACTTGAAGAAGATACTTGCAGATCCTCAATGCTGTCACTGGAGGAAAAGCATAATATCTTCTCAGATTCACTGTAAGCAGAGCTCCATAGCTGTTCGGATGCTTTTTGATTGAGCATATCTGAACAGCACAGTTGCTTTTCCCGAATCAATGCATTATTTAACAAAGCCTGTGAATGTCTTTCCAATGAGGAATTAAGGTGTTCATGAACCTTAGTTAGCAGGTCAGTTGGTCCCCTAGGATTCACGATTTTGTGTCTTCGATTCAAAGCACTGATACGGTTTTGGTTTTGCTGATTATCACCATGCCGTGGTTGACGTAGCAAAGACATTTTCTCAGAAAGGGAGCCGTTTGTGCTGGTTAAACCCATCTTTGGAGAAACTGACCTTTTAGCACTTCTGACCAGTTGAGAACTGAAACCACTCATCTCACTACAACTCTTCACAGTCTGAGGATTCTTCAAATTGTTGTTGGGACTGCTGAGATAATATTTAGGTCGAATGGGCATTCCTGAAACAGTTCTGCTAGCATGACACAATCCTTCATCATTGAAGGTCTTATCTACTTGAACTCCCCTTGCAACAGGTTGCATGTGAACAGACGATCTGTGGGAGCTCTTATGCTTGAATTCCCCAATATCCAAAGAAAGCTGTATCAACAAAATAGTTAATTTAGTAAGAACTGTCAAAACCAAAAACAACAACAACATTTTAGCACAATAAAGCTTTGAGTTGTAGAAGAATGTGCAGGAAAACAAATACAAATTCAAAGATTAACAGAACATTAGATACATCAATAGTGAGATTATGAACAGCTTACATGATCTGTTGATCCACTGTTGCATCTGAAATCTGATAACACTCCATGAACACGTCGTTGCTTGTCCACATGAACAAACCCTGGGTACGAGTCAGAAGTAGAGCAAGAACGGGTCAACTACAGATGATTAAGAACTTTAACCTTAAATTAAATTGCACGACTACCATTCAGACATGATGCACTTGCCGGCATAATAATAATAATTAAAAACAGACCCGAAAATACACCGTTGCAGTTCTTGTTGTCCCTAAAGGAAATAGATTAATTCATGAATCACATGGTACGACCAATTATTTCAGTCAAACTGTGTCATGCGATTTTGTTTTCTTCTCCCGGTATGTTTGTGGAAACTAAATGGCAAGAAGCTTCGTCGCACTAACTCTAGCATGATGTTTCCCAAATAACGTTCTCTCGAGGCAACAGACAAGCAACCAAGTAACCCAACAGTGCAAGCAAATTAGGCAACCTCCTCGCTTCCGCACATAGGAGATAGGATACGCCACCGCTACTTGCGAGGAGGGACTGAGGGAGGCCGCGGAAGCAAGCAGTACCCACCGCTGCGAAGAGGGAGGCGACGCAATCACGCAGCACAGCAAGCGAAACCAACCGGAAACAATCGCGCGCCATTCCCCAGCCGTTTGAAACGATTCACATACACAGGGCAAAAGCCGCAGAGGTTAATTCCGGGGAAGAGAAGCAGGCCGTTACCTTCGGTTACCCGCGGAGCAGTAGTCGCCGGCGCCGCGACCGTCCGCCTGACAACCCCACCAGCTCGTCCTCCTCCTCCTCCTCCCGGCGTTCGGCAGGACCGGCGCGCCCACCTCCGCCGGCCGCTCGCGCTGGTCCCGCCCATCCACGCTCCCCAAGTCAACCCTGCGACGAACGAACCTCCCTCGACGCTGCTGCACGGGCACGCGCGGATCGTACGTGATCCCGCGCGGCTATTTGAGGAGGGAGGGAGCGCCGCGGGGAGATAGGAAGGGCTGGATTCTCGGGGGGAGCGTCGCGACGCCTGGGGCGGACGGGGCGCGCCGCGAGAGAGGAGAGGCCGGCGGGGCGCGTTCGGTGGCGGCGCTCCCGCGGCAGCGGTTGGGTGTCGCCCCGCACCCGCCTTTTCAGGCCCGCCCCGTGGCCCCCCCTGCCACAGCGGACTCGACTCGGCTCGCCCCCGTGCCCCCGTGTAAAACTGCACGCACCACTTGCCCTTGGTGGTGGCCGTATGAAACTTTTGTCTTTCGTTACGGGAGAACCGGAACCGGAGACCCTCGACTTGGCTGCTTGTTTGTACTATGGTGATCGGTGTGGTTTGACCGGCGAAAGCAGCCCACGCGGCGGTGCTTATTGTGGTTGTCCGTGGTTAGGCGGCTAGCTAACTCGTGTGTGGGCCTGTGGTTAGGATTCGGTGTGGGCCGGTTTCGAGTTAGGATTAAGCTAAGCGCAGCTGCTGTGCCTGTCGTCCGTCGTGTACGTACGTTAATACAAAAAATCCCATCCTGTGCTGACTCTGTGTGTGATGTCGTACACGGTATATGAGAGCGCGTGCGATTTGCGAACGTGGAGGAGGGGGTTATGAGTAATCAAATCAAACCAAATGTTGGATCGATGCGGGCAGCTGAAACTGAAAGCAACCGGCCCCGGCCCCATGTGAGTCCCGGGTCGTCGCGGTCGCCGCAGAAGGCGGTAGGAAACTGTCTTTCTGTGTGATGACTCTCACTCTGCTCGATCTCCGATCAGCTGAAACGCCGTGATATTCCCGCGCGAGATGATAGGGAGCCGCGCGGCAGACTCGATCGTATTCCGTCCCGCGCCCTGATCTCGCAGGCCAACGGATTTTGTGGGTGAATGATTAGTTGGGTCGACTCGACATTGGACAGGTCCACGTAATACGTTTTGCTGGCCGGCAAGGCGGGGCGCCGGCTGTTGCGGGGGCATGCATGCTGGCCATCGAACGATGATCACGCAACGAACTACTCGTGGTCGTGGATCAGACGCACGAGACGAACGACTCCGCCGATATAAACAAATCATGAAGCTCGCACGATCGTCAGCTTCGGCTTCGGTTTGGTCGTTCGAATAATAATTTTAGCTTCCTCGTTTCATTCATGGGGCCATGCCATGCCCCGTGCAATTATGGGCGAACCAAATCCTCTCTCGTCGCAACAACTCGCAGCCTAGTGAGTGTGGACAGAAAAAAAAATATGTATTTTTTGAAATTGAAATTTGTCAGCACGTACTGTATGAACATACGGGACTGGATTGCTGGTGACCCGTCTACAAAACGCGCGCGCGGATAGGTAAGCGCACGTCATCGGATTTTGAAATTTGGAATTCGAAATCGTGCAGGTGGAGCGGCAGAAATTTCTCGCGCCTTCGAGGGATCATGACATGTCATTATATATACCTTAGGCCAAGGCCAAGTATTGTTTCATAGGTCGTCTCGTATAATGTCACGTAATTTAAGACGACTTAACAGATCACATATACAATGGTTGATTTTTTTAAGTTGACTCGTAGTAACTCATGATTCCTTAATTTATGCACGGAATAAAATTTAATTTGTGAGATGTATGGCAACAACAACTCATACAATGGTGTAATAGTTGTCTCATAGTCCTAAATCCTAGCTCATGAGGTGGTTGTTTCGCGAAACAACGACATCTTTCTCTCTCACATTTCTCTTTTCTCCACCTAAACAAAAATCATACGTGGCATTGCATGAGACGGTGTATAAGACAACTGAGGTGTAGCAATGTACCTGCCCTTACTTGATGGCTAGTTTAGTGGACGGAAACGGTGTGCTTACGCAATAAGTGGGGTATTGGGCTATTGGCTAATGATCAGGTCGGCTATCGATGGATGCTGACTTTGCAGCTACTCACGCGCCGCGAGTTTGAACGGGTTTTGCCTTGAACCAGTGGACTTTGTTGACCGTATATTTTACATACAGCTACTTGATGACGACCACGAGCCAGGTAAAAAAAACGTTTTATTTTAATCCTACGGGTATTACCCAATAATTTGAAGTGATTCTAAGAAAAGGTCACTGTTTTTTTTTTAAAAAAAAGGTCGACACCACGTTTTTATTAGAGAGGTGGTTCTCACAAAACTACTGTATCAAAAGTTTGCCAAGACCTCACAGGTAATCGAGCACCCGAAAAATAGTGAGACTACGACAGTGGTTTTGTGAATAATAACGCATTTTTCTTGTGTCCTTGTTGTGTGTGTGTTTTCTGATTGGATTGTGTGTGTGTGTCTGTTTTCAACAGTGATGTACTTGAGCATTGTTTTATAGTACTAGCTAGTTGTGTGGATCGTGAAGATATTATGAGCATTGAACAACAATTGTACTGAACTCATGTCATGTACATGTACAGTACTCATGTTCATAAGTTCATGTCTTATGCGTGAGCCGTGAGCTATGATCGGTGAAATTTGTGAGATTTTGCTCTGCTTTTATAATTGCCAATTGCTTATATTTAGATGGAAAAGTAGGTGTCAAATTGTTACTCCATGTGATTGTAACGACATGTTATTATTAGTTCAATCATAGATAGAGACCAGTGGCGGTTATTGAAAACACCGGGTGTAGCCACATGTATAAATTCTTAGCATCTGGGCTTCACAAAGAGCAGGTAAGTTTTGTTTTTTTATAATAAGATTTTATTTTTTAATAGGAAGGTTGATTTCTCATTTCAAGCTGTTTATTTACATCAAGGAACACAGGAGGAGAACCAAGCTTGACTAGTATAACGTCCGTGCTAACGGTATGATTTTATCAAGGGAATGTTCATAAAGTCAAACAATATGTTTTTGGGTACTTTAACATTTACACGCTTATATTATTTTAGCACCTAAATTACATTTGTCCCAACTGCTTTATCAGTTCTTGAATTCTTCAGGGATCATGTTGAAACATTCGTTTTTAGGTATCGTCAAGATGTCAACCACAAATTCCCTCCTCAGTTGGGATGATAGCTGCGCATGGTAGATGCAAACATGTTATTATTCTATATATGTATTGAACGAAATATATTAGAGATATATGCTTACCGTGTTGATCGGTGGTAAGGTTACGCCGTCCCACGACTTGATGAAATTATATATGAGAAAGCCTCACAATTTCCTGAAGAAGACCAGTTGTTTATTTGATGGACATAAATCAAATTTTAATTCTTCTTATAGACGAGTGTCGTCAAATTTTACGACCTTCAATCTTTGTGACACATGTTGAGTTTTTGCTCTACCTACAGCATACCCGGCCCATTGCCATTGCATGGGCTTGATCGGTCACTGTACTTACAGCCGAACTCGAGTACCAAACGGCCACTGTACCTAACAAGTAACTGGGCCATCATGGGCCGGAGCACGACCAACAGTACGCCCAGAGGACACCTGTATTTTTTTTTTCCTAAAAAAAAGTCCAAAGGCCGAAGCAGACCAGTTCCACCACCCCACGGGAGCGCGTGCATCTCCTTCCTCCGATCGAGCCAGGGCCAGGCAACCTGGTGCTCCGCCCCGTCTCCGTTACCGCGACGCCTCGGCCTCCCGTCCCGCTCCACCGCCTGGCTGCCTCCGCGGCCCTGTGACCGTGAGGCGACACGGCGCCGAGAGATCACCCGCCCCCCGCACCGAGGCCGCCCCGCTTGGTTCGGCTCGCCATTGCGCCGCCCCGTGTTAGTGTCGGTTTGCGTTTCCGATCTGATCTGGTTCCGTGGTGGTGCTAGGGATTGGAAGGTAAAGCGTGATGGCAGCGCCGCCGGCGAGGGCTCGAGCCGACTACGACTACCTCATCAAACTGCTCCTCATCGGAGACAGCGGTGAGTTCATTCGACCTCTCAGCCCCCTCTATTTCCTCTCTCGATCTACGCGAGATTTGATGGCGTCGGGGTCATCCTTTGTATTTTGCGTAATTTGGAGTGTCAATTGGGATCTGGTTCCTAAATCGACCTCTGTTGACGTTACCTCAAATTGTGAATGGTGAATGAATCTAAGTATCTAAGCACTTGAGGGCACTTGGTCCTTGGTCCTTTGTGTAACAGTAACATATTTTTGGAGTGACCGTGTTCCTACTTGCACTGCACAATATACATTTAATCTTGTTACATTGAAAATAGGTGCAGAGATTTAATTGTCGGTGTAGCTAGGTTGATCACCGTGCGTCCAGAATTCAGGAACAACCTTTTGGCTTTTCGGGATGTTCATTCAGTAAACACTGTCAAAGCTTCTTTATCATTCTCAGCAATTGCACAATGCAACTAGTATGTGCAATGGAGCATAGGTCTTTGCAAGTTTGCATCTCCCTGACTTTCTATGCTTGTTACCGCCCTGTTCGCTTGGCTTATCAGCCACCGTAACAGTGTTTTTTTCTCACTACAAAACAACCAAAAACAGCATCAGCCGGCTTACCAGTCACCGAAACGTTTGATGGTCATTGGGCACATCTCTCTATTGTTTAGGTTGGGTGGCTTTGGTAGACTGATAGTTCAGGTTATTATTGTTTATGTGTCAAATTAAAAATTTAATAGATGCAATCAAGTAAACACACCAAGATAGGGCATCGAGCCAATCAAGCAATCCATACCAATGGCTCTGTTTTCTCGAGATTGAGGAGTTGTTGAGCTGAAGATGCATGGTCTGTCACTAAATACTTGGAAAATATCTCTCTAGTGATTGTGCTCCTACTTGCACTGCGCAATATACACTTAAAATTGTTACACTTTGAATATAGGTGTGGAGATTTAATTGTCAATGTAGTTAGGCTGATCAGTGTGCATTCTGAATTCAGGAATAATCTCTTAGGCTTCTGGGGACTTTCATTCCTCAAGCACTGTCAAAGCTTCTTTATTCTCAGCAATTGCATATGCCACTAGTATGTGCAAGTGGAACATAGATCGTGCTTCTATTTGCACTGTGCAATATGCACTTAATATTGTTACACTTTGAAAATAGATGTGGAGATTTAATTGTTATAGTTAGATTGATTAGTATGCATCCAGAATTTAGCAATATTCTTAGCAATTGCACATGCTTCTAGTATGTGCAAGTGGAACATAGATCTTAGAAATTTGCTGACTTCCTCTGCTTGTTATGTTTGGTGATTAGTGGGCATATCTCTATGGTTCATCCTAGTTGGCTTTGATAGTTAGACATTATTTTTGCTCCCTTGTGAAACTGTGAATTTAAATGCTACAACATAATAAGCATTTCAAGATAGGGCACCGAGTTAGTCCAACAATCCATATAAAGGGTTTGAGAGTCAAAATTAGGGAGTTGTTGGGCTTCACATGCATAGCCTCAGTCACTAAATACTTACAAAGATATGAACTTGACAAAATTGAAATTAACTAATTGTACTGCATAAAAGTTAATCAGAGTTTTTTCCCTTAATAGAAAAACCATAATTAAAGGATTGGCACTATTTGCCCTTATTTTGCATTTCCAATATATGAGTATGTTTATGTATATGAAATGTCTTCCCACTGGCAGAAGTCTAAAATAGGGGCACATATAATTTTCCTCTAACCAGTATTTGTGCTGTGGTGCTATATGCTCTTAATGTAAACAGTGACACAAAGCTATATGTAGCTTTGCTTGTCACTAATCTTGCTCTATGTACCTATGAAAGCCCCAATCTCATATCGGCATTGTTTCTTCAGTTGGCTATAAATTAGAGTCATTGAGTATTTCCGACCGATTTATTTGGGAAGTATACTCGACTGATATTTCAATCACAATTTCTTTTGCACTTATGTAGGTGTTGGAAAAAGTTGTCTCCTGTTACGGTTTTCAGATGGATCATTCACCACTAGCTTCATTACCACTATTGGGTATGTAGAGGAATTATTATGTTATACATGTAAAAGTTTGTGACTTACTAATAGTACCCATTGGATTTTTAAAACAGTATTGACTTCAAGATAAGGACTGTCGAGTTGGATGGCAAACGGATTAAGTTGCAGATCTGGGATACTGCAGGCCAAGAACGTTTTCGCACTATTACAACTGGTGTGCTTGTTTTCCTTTTAGCAAATATGATTTGTTTCCAAACACTGTATGGCTGAAGTTTGTGTTTTTTATAACGCTGAAATTATGATTGTGCAATTCTTTTTTGCAGCCTACTACAGGGGAGCAATGGGCATTTTACTTGTGTATGATGTCACAGACGAGTCGTCTTTCAATAGTACTGATCCTTATACTTAAATTAAATGTTTTTTAATCTATCACTTCAGATTTGATTTCTTTATAATAATACTGTCATTGGTGCTGACTTGCAGACATAAGAAATTGGATCAGAAACATTGAGCAACATGCTTCGGATAATGTGAACAAAGTTTTGGTGGGGAATAAAGCTGACATGGATGAAAGCAAACGGGTACGCAATCTATCTATTTTGTGCTCTTATTTGATCTCTTAAACTTTATACTTATAATAACGCTTGTTTCTTACATGCTCATTATTTCCGTAAAGGCTGTGCCCACTTCAAAGGGGCAAGCTCTCGCTGACGAATATGGGATAAAGTTCTTTGAAACGGTTAGTGAAAATCACAACTTCTGCCTATGGCATTCCTTTCTTGTACGATGCATAATTTGTTTTTCTTTTATTAATTGCTGCAGAGTGCAAAGACAAACCTGAATGTCGAGAATGTTTTCTTTTCGATAGCAAGGGATATCAAACAGAGACTTTCAGAGACTGATTCCAAGCCTGAGGTGCAACCCATTTCATAGCTTTGGGCCTTTGACACGTCTGCTTTCTTTTCTACAGTTTCTTAGCTTCCCTGTTTGCAGGATCGAACCATCAAGATCAAAGCTGAAGGGGAAGCTGATGCAGCAGCGGCACAGAAATCAGCTTGCTGCGGCTAACAGTTGTCACGGCAAGATAGTGGCGTTTTCACGCATGTAATTCTCATCATTTTATTCTTTGCCAGCAACTCCCTCCTTGTGCTTCTTGAGTCATTGCAATTGTTACGATTTGGACAAATGGGTGTTTAAGTCAGAACAATTACTTGCTATATTGTGGAAACTGGAAACTCTACTCTTGATAACGACGAACGCGTATACAACTGGGTGGTTGGTTTGTCTCGTTGATATTGAATTGCGGAATTTTCAAAGCGTACAGCGGTAAACTTTGTAATCTGGTAGTTTCATTTACCGGAACGAATTACCGGCACTGGGAATGTAAGAGCATGTTCAAAAGACTTTTTATGTCTTTCCCAAATTCAAAGACTCTTTATATCTTTTCTAAATTCAGAAGATTTTTTTTTACAATAATAATACTGAATTTCATTACTCGAAAGCAACAAATTTGCAATAGTTCGTAGATCTTATAAAAAAAACGCACCAAGGACGCATTGGTATGAACATGCACCAAGGTTCGCTAGAATTGCTTGCGTACCAGATATAAAAAAGCCGTTACAGAATATATTTTACCAGATATAAAAAAGCCGTTACAGAATATATATAATAAAAAATATAAAAATGACTTTTACTCAGATGGTTCGCCAAACGATGATTTAGACAGTATAGTTTGAGATGCTCTAAACTGTGGGTAGCTGGTGTTACCATTAACACGTGTCAACAATTAGAAACTTTGTGTCGTCCTATGATTTGTACAGTATAAAAGAACGCCAGACTTGCGACGAGAAAGAAAGAAAGAATGGAACACGAAATCCCAAATACTCCGTCATGACGGGGCAACGTTAAGGTCAAAACCCAGCAGGCCTCTCTCTTCCTCCGGCTTCGCCTCGGCGACGTCGTCGTCCAGGTCCAGCCCGTGGGCGCTAGCGGCGCCGTCCCGCTCCTCGCCCTCGGCCACGGCGCGGTGTCGCCTCATGTGGCCACCCAGCGCCTGCCCGAGCGCGAACTCGACGCCGCACACCGCACAGCCGAGGGCGAGGTAGCCTGGTACTTTTATAACATAGTCCGTTGCATAATTGTACTGGCTGGTAGCCTGGTACTTAACAGGTGCTGATTTTTGTAAGAGGCGACTTTTTTTTGTTTCCCGAACTCATTCTGAACGTGGTGGCCGTCGTACCTGTCCGGCCTCTGACTCGCAAATTTCCGATTTGACAATCTTATCTGACTTTGAACGGGATCTGACTTTGAACGGACATAATAATTCATTTGCTTATTTTTTTTTACTTATGACGTATATCAAGCACGGACCTCCAATATCAACGAGCCATATGGCCTCTGCAGACCTAGGCCCTCCCAACTTGAAATTGAAAAAAAAAAAGCGGAAAGCAGCACGCTAGTGGAGTACTAGTGCACAATGATCGATCCGAATAATAATAAGCAAATGTAATTCATGGTTCCAAGAAATTATTAGACCTATTTTATTCCCTGTTGCTCCTTAACCGGCAGGAATCAGGGCAGAGCTCCATCATCAGATAATGATCTTGTTTGGATTCAAGGGCTAGAGTTAGTTTGGGCTAGTTTACACCCAACTAGCCCAAAAGTATCCAAACAGGAGAGTTAGTTTGGACTAGTTGCAACTAGCCAACCCAAAAAAACTAGCTCCCCACTAAGGGGTTCACGGCGCAATGGCAAATGTTATTGGTTGGGGGGTTCCCACCCAAGGTTCAAATTCTGGGTGCGACACTTTATTCTGGATTTATTCCAAAATTTTTCGGCGCTATGCATTAAGTGGTAAGTGACGTTCCCGTCGACAGCGAGGCGCCTGTGTTCGTAGGGGCGAGTGTGCGTACGTGTTGAGCGTCTGCGTAACCCAAACTAGCCTTGAATCCAAACACATCCTTGATTAGAGCTAGTTTAAGCTAGTTTATGAACTAACTCTAACCTCTAGCTCTAGTCGAGCAAAAGTGATCTAAACAGGGCCAATGTTATATTCTGGCATATCTTAACAACACCGATGCTGAACAATTGGCTGTCTGCCTGTCTGAGTGAGAGTCTAGCACAATGCATCTTCCCGGCTTCTTTAACGACGACCATATTACTAACCAACGTTTCTAGTGACGTACGAGTACATCACATTATCACCAAATGAGTACAAATTTTTTACTATAATTCAAACATACAATAATTCACTATAATTTAACTATAGAAACTGTAGATATGAATTAACTATAGAAAAACATAGATCTAAACTTATTAAAAACTGTATACTAAATTATACTATATATTTCACTGTGTAAATCTCTATAAATGTAGAGTTAAACAAATCATAATTTCTATTTTATGATTTTAAAACATTTGACCAAAATAAATAAAAAGCAAAAAATAAACCACCGTTGAAAACCATTTATAACCGCTTAAAGAGCTGAAACGAACGATTTCTTTTTTTTGAAACACTGAAATGAACGATTTAAAAAGTTGAAGATTGTTTATTCGGGTTTAGAGTCGGGAGGAAAACGGATTCTCCTAAAACGGAAAACGGATCCATCTCTTTCGCGCCATATTCTGGCCCAGTACCTTATTGGGCTGGCCCAGCTTCGCGGAGAAGCTAGTACCGCGTTCCGCTCCGCCGCTTTATTCCTCGCCGGAGTGTGTTAGCGGGGGCGAAGCGATCTGAGCTCCGAAAACCCGAGGCCACAGGGCAGAGCAGAGACCGCAGCGGCCTCCCCTCCGCACCACCCCGCAGCCATGGCCGCCGCCGGCGTGGTCGTCGAGCCCAAGACCAAGTACGATCGCCAGCTCAGGTAACCCTTCGACGCGCATCTGCGCTGTCCCTCCCGCTTCCACTTCCTCCCAGTCTCCGTGTGGTCGATGGGTAGATTCCGAGGGTTTAGCGTCGGTCGATTCTAGGCTTTAGGGTCCTGCTGCGATGTAATTCTTCTCTTTTAATTCGGTTCGAGATCCATCTGGACGTGCTGTGATGTCGGGACTAGGGTTTAGGCTCTTTTTGTTTTTGGCTCTCGAGCGCTATGGTGTCCCTCGAACTGTGAAGGTCTTGCATTGGAGCTGGGGTTGCTTGCTTGCACATTATTGGGTACTGATTTAGTTATTGTTCGGTTGATCTGTTATGCACACGGATTTTGCTACAACTTTTTATGTAGTGTATGTCAGTCCGAGCAATCTAATAGTATTTTACTGTACTGGTTCTAGATGAGCAACTGAATTATCGGGTGCTTCTATTGCCTATGTTACGTCTCCATATAAAGTTACTAATTGCCTGTCGCGTTTGTAATTATGCGAGACAGCACTTTGGTCAGTACAAATATCAGAACCTGACTATATAAACCTTAAATGCATAGAAGTGTTGTCAATTAACTTATCTTTGCCTAGGTTGGTGATTTCTGGTTGCTATCACAGCCTGTAGCTCTAGTCTGCCTCTGTTTTAATCTGCTTGGTTTGACTCTTAGACTGGTCTTGCTTTGTGTTATGCATGGCATATGGCAGTATGATCAGTGACTTAGCGTGACTATGAAATTAAGCTATTTGCAGCCAGAAATTCAGCATTACCTACTGGCCGTATTCATTAGTTGTTGAGGCAACAGCAAAATAACCCTTGTTTTCTGTTGCGAATTCTTATGGGCTGGTAACGGTGTATTTGAATTGTTAATCTATGACACAAGTATTGTTTATTAAAACTAATGAAAACCATTCTCATTTAACCTGTAGTTTGTTAGGCACAATGCTTATTATTTTTCCAGATTATTCAACTGTCTACTTGATTAGAAGCATGCCCAAATATTGAAAGACACTTGTTGTGTGTTAACTGCAAAGCGCAGGATATGGGGTGATCAAGGCCAGGCTGCACTGGAGAAGGCTAGCATATGCTTGCTTAACTGTGGTCCTACTGGAACAGAAGCGTTGAAGAATCTTGTGCTTGGAGGAATAGGAAGTGTGACTGTTGTCGATGGCTCCAAAGTTGAAGCATCTGATCTGGGGAACAATTTTCTGTGTAATTTCTTTGCTATGTGATTCCACCTGCTCTTCTGAATTCATCCCCATGAAATTGATGGAATTCATATTCTGATACCTTAAATTTTCATGCAGTGGATGAAGGATGTTTGGGGCAACCAAGAGCTAAATCTATATGTTCTTTCCTACAAGAGCTTAATGACGCTGTTAAAGCCAAGTTTGTTGAGGAGTTTCCAGCACATTTGATAGACACTAATCCTTCATTCTTTTCGCAGTTTACTGTTGTCATTGCTACCCAGGTTTGTTCTTCAGTCTACTTTTTTTATGATCAATTGCAAGAGCATGATTAATCTGCTGGTGCTAGCCAGAACTTTTGGGTTTATGAACACTTATGTTTTATGTGAAACAAAAATGTTTAAGAGATGAAACCAGCAAGAGGAATATTAGAAGATTTCGTAGCTCTCAATAACCATGAATGATAGCTCAATTTATTCTCTAATAAAGTTTATACTTTGTGAAAAAGTTTATATGTATGAATGATTCTTATTAACACACATTGGATGTTATGTCTCTCCTATGTCCCAGATAGCTTTTAAATTATTGTTACGCCAGAGCAATGCATTGATTTGGTGCATTAGGCAAACATTATACCTTGTGCGTCAGTTATAACTGCATTAGTTATAACCCAGTTTCTGTGGGCATATGGTGCTTTGACAGCAATATGGCATTGGACCAAGCCACTCACTGTTCTGTCAAATGCATACACAATAGCTAATGCATAGCTGCCCTCTTGGCATTGCTGACGGCAAAACCATGCACTAGGGCTCGTTGGATGAGACCATGGAGTATTTTTTTTTTCCTGGATAGGTCTTTGCCTGTGCTCTGTTTGGATGATCCTGATATGCTTCCTGAACCAGGAGAGTGTAATGTTCGACCAGGCAACCAAGTTTGAGCACCTGGATCAATGTTGCCTGGGCTAATGATAGTCATTAGTTGCTTAAATGTCCAGAAACTAACAGATAATGATGGAACAC
This sequence comes from Microstegium vimineum, assembly GCA_022036555.1. Lineage (NCBI taxonomy): Eukaryota > Viridiplantae > Streptophyta > Magnoliopsida > Poales > Poaceae > Microstegium > Microstegium vimineum. Next base: position 65,101,159 of record CM039124.1, read on the forward strand.
AACTTAATCAATACTATTTATTTGAAAAAAAAACTAATTAAATATGTTGGGCTTTATTATTGTACACATATAAAATTAAGTATAGTTATTTTTTATTCGAATATTTTTAGTTAACCTAGAAAAATAACATTAATATAAATCATCTAGTTTTTTAATCAAACTATATAAGTATATGTTAATCGCGCACCATATATATTTAAAAGCGCATTGTTGTTAATTTGTTATGCATACTCTCTCATTAGCATTCTTAGGCTGCCTTCAACCAAACAGGCCCTAAATTAGTACTTGTTATTACTTATTAGATATGTTTTGTCAATGATTGGCTAGCTGTTAAATTTGTAGTTGAAAATCTAGTTTCCCTATTGCTTATTTGGCCATGGCCATAAGTGGATTCATCGGCCAGAAGCATATTTTGACAATACTAGTTTATGTAGTTCGCCTTCTTTTTTTATAACATAATAATATAATATGGTTTTGGTCTGTAGTGCTACAGTTTGATTATTTCTTCAGGTTGTATTGATACTGGTGCTAGTAGAATTCCTTAATCTTTATTTTATAGTATTGCTGGCCAAACATTTGTATGCAGTATAACTCAAAATATTTTTTAATGCATTGTTTTTTCTTCTACGTTGCAGCTTCCAGAGAGTTCTTTACTGAAGCTGGATGATATCTGCCGGAAAGCAGATATCGTTTTGGTTGCTGCGCGTTCATATGGTCTAACCGGTTTGGTCAGGGTTAGCTTCAAGGTACTTTGATGTATTTATTATGTTGAAAACTAGTCTCTTTAGTATGAAAACCTAATTAATTATCATGACATCACAGTTGCAGATAGCAAGACTTTGTGATTTTGAATGCTCATGCATTCATAGTTGTGTACTTGTGTATGAGTACAGGGCCTTTCTATCTGTGTCACGTTGTATGTGACTTTTCCCCCCTTTTTTGGGAGTTATGTCTCTGCTGCATTGGGGAGAAGTCATAACAAAAGCATTTTGAGAAGATTCACATATTTATTTATTGTTGTCCAGGAGCACTGTGTCATAGAATCAAAACCAGACCACTTCTTGGATGATTTGCGACTTCACAATCCATGGACTGAACTAAAGCAGTAAGAATATATTCATACCTTCATTCTGCACATAACAGTGTGTAATAGTTTTATCATTATACACAAGTTCACTGTTATTGTTGACACTTATGTTTCGCAGATTTGCAAAATCAATGGACATAAATGATAAAGATCCTGTTGTCCACAAACATACTCCATACATTGTTATCCTTGTGAGACTCGCAGAAAAATGGTCAGACGCACATGATGGTAACATGCCTTCAACTAGGCAAGAGAAAAAGGAATTTAAGGTACATTCTTTTAGTACTGTTGAGTCATCAAGTAAACAAACTGTTAATGTGCTTTTAAGACTGTCAAAGCACTAACTAATTGTTACTTTTATCAGGACCTAATTCGAGCCCATATGCTTAATGTAGATGAAGAAAATTACAAAGAAGCTGTGGACTCTTCATATAAAGTCTCAGTCACTCCAGGGATCAGTAAGTTGACCAAATGGCTAGTTCCTAAATTTATGATTTGGCACGTTCACGTATTTTCTGCATTTATGTTAGTGGTTGTTTCACATATCCTTTTTCTGAATCTTACTATCTTATTAATACGAAAAATGTTCTCAAGGCTAGCACTTTCAATAGATATCTTATCCACCTCTATTTTCTATCAAATGCTCAGCTGAACTTTTAGATCTACAATTTTACATAGATCAGATTTCAAGCATTCCATCCAGACTTCATTATTGATGGATGTTTGATGTCACATGTTAGTGGTCTTATTGCCTGATGGACGATATCACATTTTGATTGATTGCTGCAATGAACATCAGTTGCAATATCTCTACCAGCTTCTACCTTGTTGTGTGTATGCTGATCCGTGTCTGTGCATTTATATATATTTTTCTAACACTAACACGCCATTCATTTTTGCTGCAAACATATGACAAGATATTCACAATTACAGAGCTCTTTTGTGAACTGTATAATGTTATAATGATTACCCCATTTGAGATTTGATGCTTTCTTATCTGATTAGGTAGATTTAGGTGTAGATGTTGGGATTAGGAGGGTGTGGCTTCTTATCTGATCTGGTTATGGCCCTCCATCTTTTCCATGTCCCATATCCCAATCCCTATCCTACCCTCATTTGCCTGAATCCAAATATCCCCTGCAAAATCTGTATTGAAGCGATGAAACTCAGCTAGCATTTGAATGCTAGAACAAGTTGATGCTTGCACACTAGTAGATCACATAAAGAAAGTAGTGGGGCATGGGTTGTCTGCAATGGCTTCATTTTATTTTAATTAAAATTTGGTGAAGCTTCTGATTACATTATTTGGACAATAGTAACATACAGTTTTGTAATCATGCTCAGGATTTAACCTAAGTGGCCTTCCCAATCCTGTTGTATTGTATCATGTTCTTATTGCTTATGACGCACAAGTTCATGGATTGAGTGACTGACTCATGATTAATTTTTGCCAGGTAATGAGATCCGTCAGATAATTGATGATGACTCTTCTGAAGTCAATTCATCATCGTCAGATTTCTGGATTTTAGTGGCTGCTTTAAAGGTATCTATCATATTGTGACAAACCATGGTTAAAAGTTTATCGGCCTCCTTTTGATTTGGTATCCTAATTTTATCTTACTGCTATAGTTCATGCCAAAATCTCAGGCCATAAATGTTGATAAGCTATCTAAAAATGTGTGCAATGAAACTGCTTGGACAATGAGCATGCACAAGCTTTATTTGTGCTAAAATATCAGGCCAGTAATATAACTGAGATGTCTTGTACAGTATGCGGTTGGACTTGCTTGGCCCAGTTCTAGATGTGCTTTAAGCTCACAAACTAAAACTTTGCTTTAGTCAGAGTGAATGGTCAAATTCATCCTTCTAGAGCTAGAACCCTGTTACAAACATGATTTTAGTGTCAGGCATTTTCTAATTTTTGAAGGCTTCTAAGCTTAACCTATTCATTTCATTTGTTGAAGAAGTCCAACTTAGAAAAATAGAAACCCTGGGGATGTTATACATGGAAGCTGCTTGCATATTGAACATAAGCTATATATAGTCCACATATAAGCATTTATTACCATGGTCTGTCTCAAAACTTGTGTTGTTTTTCCTGTCTATTGATAGGAGTTTATTGCAAACGAGGGCAATGGTGAACTACCTCTGGAGGGAACAATACCTGATATGACTTCCCTTACTGAGTAAGTGCGCAGTTGCCATCTCTAATTTTAAATTCTGCTACCATTTCGTGTGAACATTGTAATGTTTCCTTTGTCATCTTATAGGTATTATGTAAGCCTACAAAAGATTTACCAAGCTAAGGCGGAATTTGACTGTCTTGCCCTGGAGCATCATGTAAAGGAAATCTTGAAACGGATTGGTAGAGATCTGGATTCTATTTCAAGATCATATATCAAAACATTTTGTAAAAATACTAGGAAACTAAGGGTAAGCTGCTTTCTTTAGTTGGCATGTTTTCACAACCTGACATCTTATTGCCTGAAGCGGTCATTGTGACAATTAATATGTTGTAGTTATGACTTTAATGTCTGGTTATCTATGCCAGACTGACAAATTGGATAAAGGCGATTTTATTGGCACGATGAGATCGCTGCTTGCTCTCAGAAGAATAGAATAATGATTAGTGCAGGCACAAATTAGTTTTCCATTTAGGGACGGACTCTATTTAGTGTTGCACCTATCAGTGGTTTCTGGTTTAATTTCAAATTTGTATATTCATAATCGAGCGAAGTGTAAATAAGTACACCAAAATGTCATTTTTACCAGTTTGTCATCTATGCTGAATAATTTCCATTGTTTAGGTTTGTAGGTATCGTAGTATCGAGGAGGAATTTAGCTCTCCAGTTGTCTGTGAGATTCAGAGGTATTTCACTGATGAAGACTACAGGTCAGCATCCATTACTCTGATTTTGCTTTTCCACCTCTGTTTATTTCATGTTCCTTTAGTTGATGTAAAAGGAAGTGCTTTACATGTTCTGGATCTCTTGTTATTAACTCTGTTACCATTTCTTCAATGATTATATAGTAACATGCCACCCTAAAACTAGACAATTCTAGGATTGCATTGTTACTCCCTCCGTTCCAAATTTTAAAACGTTTTGGTTTTTCTAAAGATATATTGTTTTTACTATGTATCTAGACATATGTATATCTAAGTGCATAGTTAAATCAACATATCTAGAAAAATCAAAACGTCTTATAATTTGGAATTAAGGGAGTGGCGTTTTTTTTTTAAAAAAAGAGAGTTCTTAAAACTATCAAGTTCTGAATGCTTTGAATATCATGGTCCTGATTCTGAGCTTGAGCATGTAGCCTGGAGGTCATATGTTTATCATCCCATAAATACGTACTTCTGATATTCTATATGATCTCATTTTTTAGTAGCTGTCCCTTTGATTTAAAGGTCTTCTCTAATGACTATCAAATGTGTCACTGCAGTTATGCAATGAACTTCTACATTCTACTACGGGCTGTTGATCGATTGGCTGCCAATTATAGCAGATTACCTGGAATCTTCGACAGGTACTTAAGAGAAATGTTCATTTGCTATTGGTGAACATTATTAATCTGCTCTTTTTTATAATACTGATTATACACTGGATTCGGTAGTGAGATTGATGAGGATATCCCTAGGCTGAAGACAGTTGCGGCTTCAGTGCTAAGTGAGATGGGTTTGAACGGAGCATCCTTATCTGAAGACTTGATAACCGAAATGTGCCGGTTCGGGGGTGCGGAGATCCATCCAGTGGCTGCTTTTGTCGGTGGAGTCGCTTCCCAAGAAGTAATTAAGGTATGTGGGCTTCTTATACAGCATTCCCTTCGTTCCTGAATAGATAAGTAATACCAGGATTTCACACAATATTGGAGACAATGGAAATAAATGTGATATGAATTCATATTGAATGGTATACACTTGGACACTAGTGGGAATGTTCATGCATTTGGAACGGAAAATTTTCTAATACTTATCGGTGTTTGTTTTCCCACTTATCTTTCAGCTGGTCACCAAGCAGTTTGTGCCATTGCGGGGAACATTCATATTTAATGGAATCGACCTCAAATCTCAAGTTTTGTTGCTATAACATGGACGTGGAACGTTGTCTTTAGTGACTGAATTGGAGTTGGTCCAGATTTTTGTGCCATGGCACCCCGCTGCAATGGAATCCTTTTGCCCAACGATTAGCCAAATATGTATTTTGTTGCATAAAATTTAGATGTAGCTTTTCCCACCTTTTGTGACACAGAAAGGAGCAGGGGAAAAGTTGTTCATTGAGAATGCCAGTCTGCTGTAATTTATCAATACTTGCGTCGTATGATTTGTTCGAGTGCCTAGCAAATTCCTAGCGCACGTTTCTGTTATGCGTAGACCAAAAGAACAGTCTCACTTTCCATGCCGAGATGGTGCTGTTTGGCTGTACTACGCCTGTATTAGTACGGTATTTTATGTCTCGGTGTTGCAAGTGGGGCCGAAGTAATAAGTGGACAAGTATGCGCCAGCAGTGATGGACGGGGCTGGAACTTGGCTAACGACTTGCATGTGCGCAAGCTGACGGGCACGACGACTGAGCTTGTCGGCTGATCTATCGACGCTTTCATCATTCATGGAGCATGATGGAGAGCACGTAGGCACCGACATCACTGTGCATATGATTCCAGGTGTCCATCGACAGACCAAATTTTCCACGACCCGTAGCCTGCTGCTAAATGGCAAATGCCTGGCCGGTGTTCCTTTGACGACGCGCTTGCCGGCAGACGAAGGCAACTGGCGTGTGACAGCGAAATGTGGTTGCTACATGCTGTAGCGCACATTTCACACTATCTGCGAGGTTGTGTTCATGTTTGCTTCAGAGTAATCAGTTTAATTTAATTTATAAGTATTTAATTGATAAAAATCTTTATAGAACAAATATAATGATTTATGATATCAATAGATATACTTTGAAAATATAATTGATAAAAATCTAATGGTACTTAATTAGTATCATAAATGTTATGATATTATCATGTAAATTTGGTTAAATTTGAGATTTTTGACTCACCAAATTCTTGAAATGATTTTATAATTTGGATTGAAGGAAGTAGTTTAATATTTATACTAGCAATGAAGCGTTTCCTGTTTTTAGTTTACTTCACGCTACTGGCGCCAGTCGTTCATCTGCAAAGTAGCAGGAGCTAGCTGTCGTCTTTGTTCGTCGGCAATCCAGGCTCACGATCTCGCAACAACCGACGTACTGTAGTTTCGTTATTCACAACGATTATAGTCACCCATACTCTGCAGTAGTTGATTGGGATATAATTCCTCCACTATCACAAATATAAGTCCACGTCATTTACATTAGTATATTGTATACGTACATAATTGTTGTTTTTTTAAAAATGACGCATGTGAGGCGAGATCGACCGTGGACGTACTGGGAGGGAGCTAGCTGAGGCAAAAGTGCGCGACGTTTGTTGAACAATAGCTAGTAGCACTAAGATTAGATTAAATTATAGAATCAATGAATCTGAAAGCGTGCATGCGAGTTCCGGAACAGTACGCCTTCCGGTTGGCAGCCGTACGTGATGTCACAGCTTACTACGGAGTACTTGCCTTGCGTACGTTGCGGGATGGATGACGATGAGCTACTCCAGTTTGTTTGCGATTAGTATACTGCTCGGAGCCTCAGATTCTGTGAGCAACTACCAGAAAGGGAAAGTGCTAGCGAGCTGAGTAATATAATACTCCTTCCGTCCCAAATTACAAGATTTTTTAAGAATCTTAAAGAGTCAAATTATCTCAACTTTAACTAAAATTATATGTTAATATAATAATATTTATTATGTCAACTAAGTATTATTAGATTCGTTATTAATTATGTTTTTATAACATGTCTATTTAATATCATAAATTTTTATAGTTTTATCTATAATTGTTGGTCAAACTTGAGATGCTTTGACTCTCCAAGATTTTTGGAACGTCTTATAATTTGAGACGAAAGGAGTAATAAACTACTCCTAATAAAAGTAGTCGTCGTGTAGCAAAGAAGTCGTGTCTGGCACGTTGTTGATCTGATATGGATAGGACCTGTACAATCTCCGGCGTACGGCTACTTGGACACGAAGAGTAGTCTCCTCCCAAACCCAGTCAGCGCTGAGTAGTGGGCAAAGCCCGCCTGATTTGTCGCCCCCCGCGGCTCCGTTCCGTTCCGTTCCGTCGGCACCACGGCAGCTAGCTGCTTGCTAGGCTGGCGCGGGCGCGACGCAAACGGAGGCTCACCGCCCAGCCACGGCTCTCTCCGCCTGTCCACTGGGTCACCTACGTCGATTCGATCACCCGCGGGCCGCGGCACGCAGAATAGAATCGTGTGGCCCTTTCCGCAATGGAAAAAACAAACAAAAATCCCCGTGCCGGCCGCCCAAGCCACGCGACCCCGCCCGCGGGTGGGACTGGAACTGGCCTGTGGCCTCACGTCACGTGCGCGCTAGCTGAAATATCTTTCGTTTCTGCACTTTTACAGAAGACGCGCTAGCTTTTTGTCTACTACTCCTACCGATTTAGTACTACTCTACTCAGGCGAGGCGAGCAGGGTCGTCGTCTAGAGAAATCTCAAGACTTCAAAGCGACAGCTCTACACACATGTCGTCATTGTGAAAGGATTCACACTTTATGAATTTATTATGTAATTGCCAGATAAATTATATTTTTATAAGATGTTTTTATTTTTTCTTTAATTCTACAAAATTATTTTTAGATGGTTTGATTTGTACGTATTTTACAATTGATTTATTTAGGGAGAGAGAGTCTTTGTTTAAAATTAAGATTGTTTTGCGTTTTAGAAATACGAGATTTGAAAACTTATCGGGGATCATCTTGTGGAACAAGATCGGAATCATCAGGGTTCGGTTTACGATTCTCCATCTTCTGGAAATGGAAATGGAACTGGAACGACCGAACGAGCGAACTTGGAACGGGATAAACGAGTTGACCGTGAGTGCTGTCATTCAAATCTCACAAATCTGAGAGCGGAGAAGAAGGTTCGAGACCCTTCCAGAAGCAGCCGCTGCAGACCGCGCAGTACACTCAGCAAAGTCCATCTCCACACGCCGGCCCCACCACCCGTCCCGAATAATTAATCTATCGATCGCTTTCATGACTCACTCCTCCCATCCGCCGAACCCGCGGCGTTGCCCCCGCGGCTAAGCAAACAGCAGTCGCGGTCGAGGCGGATCCACACGCCGTCACGACTCACGCCCGGTGCGTGCGTGCTGCCCAGCCGAGCGAGGAGGGCCCAGCCATATCGCCCCCGGCCGCCCACCCATCCGTCCACGTCGCGACGCGGCGCCGCGCGTTTCGCTGCCTTCCCCGGATTGGTCCGCCCACGCCACCTCCCGCCAGCCCCCAGCCTCATGTCGGTCGACCCCCACCAACTTGGCACACACGTAAGCCCACCCCACCGCCTCTCTCTCTCTGCGTGGGCAACCTATAAAAGGGCGTCCGCCCTCACCCACACCTTTCCTCTCCCCAAAAGCACAAAAACACATCATCTTCCCCTTTCCAAGCCAGAGCCGCAGCCCGCAGCTGCAGAGAGAAAGAGAGCGAGATCATAAACCGACCGACCGCGAAGAGATCAGATCAGAGATCATGAAGCACCCTAGGACGACGGAGCAGGATCCGGCAGGCGAGGTGTCACTGGCGCTATCGCTGACCACAGACTCGTCGACGACGTCCGACTCCACGGGAGGAACGACGAACCCGTCGCCGGCGGCGAAGCGGGCGCGGCGAAGGGGCGCCGTGGTGGCCACGTCAGGGGAGGGGGAGTACGTCTGCAAGACCTGCAGCCGCGCCTTCACCTCGTTCCAGGCGCTCGGCGGCCACCGGACCAGCCACCTGCGGGGCCGCCACGGCCTCGAGCTCAGCGTCGGCGCCAGGGCGATCAAGCAGCACAAGCAGGCCGCCGCCGCCGTAGCCACCAGCGCCACGCCGCAGCAGCACGAGTGCCACATCTGCGGGCTCGGCTTCGAGTTGGGGCAGGCGCTGGGCGGTCACATGAGGAGGCATCGCGAGGAGATGGGCGCCGCCGATGCCGCCGACGCCTGGGTCTGGCGCACGGAAGAAGCCCCCCGCGCCGCCACCGCCGATCCGCCCGTGTTGCTTGAGCTCTTCGCTTAGATCGTCGATTTTCCCCATGCTTGGACTGACTCATTAGTATAATCATCCAGGGCACGTAAAGATCATCATATTAGTTGCTAGCTGCAGCTGGTTGCTTTTGTAACGCTAGTAGTTTTTGTGTTGGATTAGCAGTTCGGATCGATTTGGTTCGGATGTCAGACAATTGATGATATATTTCATACAAATATATATGATAGTATAAAACAGGATCGATGATTCTTTGGTTCAGATATGTGTGTCCCGTTACTGCATTCGTCAGAATCGCATCAATTTGCATCCGCGCCATGTATTTTCTAGATGTCCCACTCGCTAATTTCATCGTCCTTATCATGTTTTATGAGCAAGATAATAATACAATAATGATACCGATCGTTCATTTAATCCGTCCCTGGTTTTTCCCAACCGTGTGCGCGGTGTGTCTTGTTATGATTTCAGTTCGGAACGTAACTTTACTCGTCATCAATCAAATCGATCGATCGATTGTTCTTCCTGATCTTAAACCGTCTTAAAATTTTAGCATCAGGTTTTGTGGTTTTGGGAAGCTACTAGGATAACAAAGAGCAGAACTTTGCCTAAATAAAAAGAAAGAAAGAAAGAAAGGGAAGCCGCAGGGCATGGCTTTGTGTGATTGTGCAACTACTTCAAGGTTGCATTGCATCTTCGTAGGAATTTGAGCCTTTTCTCCGCGCCTGGGAAAGCCAAACGTGGGCTGCACGCACGTACGCCCGTGGAAAATCAATAAAATTACTACGTCGAGTATTCTTGTGCTCCCTACTCGATCGCTCCTGCAAGTCACCTCTGCTTTGTCCCCGGGCCCAAATGAAGTACACCATGAATTTTGCCCAGGGGCCGGCCGGCTATAGTTTTATGCATGATGGTACGATGATGGATCATGGATGAGGCCATCCGCAACGGTGCTGTCGAAGTCGACAGCTGACGTGGAGCTGTTGATATAAAGGTTATTCACTTGGCTAGTTTCGCGCTAGCGGCCAGCAAATCGCTAGCAGTTTGCTTTTTTTTCTTGGAACACATGCAAACACGTCATTCCGAGCCTCCTCCCAAACCGAGTCAGCTGGCGATTTGTTGGGGACGACCTAAGGATGACGACGATGACAATGACTGTCAGTGCTATGCATGAGCACGACTCCTCGGTATCATCTCCTATTCTCGCTTGACCGTAGGTTTGCCATCCTAGGTTGGAAACCTATACTAGGTATGTACGAAGAACACCCTACGTCCAATAAAAAAAACAATTTCAGTTTCCTATCAAATGATAATCTATCTTAACTTTGAACTGAACTGATATATAGAAAGATATATAATATTGCATTCCAAATTAAACTTTAAAAATATACAATTTTGTCATGTATTTAAATAGACAATATGTTAGATACATAATAAATACAATGTATCTATAAAAGTCAAAGCTTCTTATAATTTAGAATGGAGGGAGTATATTAACTATGATACAAAATAGTCATGATTAGATTGATTATGGATTTTATTTTCATAGCATATATCTATTGAGGATATAAATGTCATTAATATTTTCTATAAATTTATTCTCCCAAGTAGTCAAAATAATATCAAGTTTGACTAAATATACCAACATAGTATCAATATTTACATTTTTCAAACATATTTGTCATAAAATAAAATTCTATTATTGATGCAGTGATAGTTATTATGCATCATAATTATGATATTTTATTTGTTTGACTTTTCAAGGTCGAGATGATGACTACGGAGTAGTATTCCTTTTAAGATGGAGGAGTAGCTAAACTTATTAAGGAAGTTTGACTTATCGAACCTACAGATGAGATGAGGTGGTGCTTACGTCATCTTCGTGCTCCTGATTAGTACGTAGTGTTGCAACTATGGTTGCTATTGACCTCATCTTGGGGAACCGTCCTCACGTACACGCTCCCACTCCTGTGAACGAACCGTCGGCGGCGCCATGGACGGTTGCCTGCGTGCCCATCCACGGCGTCCGTACGACATGTATTTATACACCATATACAGATCAATGAGAACTAACTGTTCATTCGGCATTCACTGTGTTCAAGTTCCATTTACATTTAACACGTTATCAGCACATTCGCTCGAGATTCTGCGCTCTCGCGAGGGGAGTTCAGAAGAAGAAGAACGAGAAGTTCTGGAAACCGGATCTGGATAGAGAAGAAGACCGACGAGATCAATAGGTACGATGCCGCCACTACGCTACGTACCTCTTGCGATCCTCCTCGTCGATATTGTCTTCATGATCCTCCACCGCACCATCGACATGGGGATCCCGCACAACCACCACTTCATCCGCGGCGAACTCCTGGACACTTTCCGTTACCTTCTCGGTGAACGCCGGGGAAGGGGACGGGATGGGGACGGGGACGGGGACGGGGACGAGGCCTTCGGATGCGGGTTGGAGGGCGTGGTGGACATCGTCGCGTCGTGGCCCCTGCGCCACCGCCGGGACCCATCTGCCCTGAGCACGCGCCGGGACCATGTCCGCCGTGGTTACTGCCGTACCGCGTCGAGCACGGCCACGACCCCTGCCTGCCTCCTGCGCCGCCTCCACCGGATGTCGCCGGCCCCTCTAACTGGGCCGCCCCCGAGCAGATGGACGTCGAGCCGGCGTTGCCAACGCCGACTCCGTCCCTCACCGTGGCGGGATTGAGGAGGAGACGGAGTCGCTCTCCACCAACGATGGCAGCACGCCGCTCGGCCCTGACGCGCTTGACCGGCCTCGCGCTCGGCGAGGCTTCGAGCAGCCGCGCCGTCGACGACTCAGAGCTCGCTGCCCCGCCTGCGACAACTCGACGCCGCATCCACGCCGGCGACGCCGCCAACCGCCGTCCCGGCCTCCATCGGACTTGGGTCCGTGTCCCTCACAGGGACTCTGCTCGATCTCTCCCCAATGGCCACAACAGGCCAAACGGGAACGGCGGCACGAGCCACCTCTCCTCCAACGAGGATGAGGGTCGCGCCCCTCCGCCAGCCTGAGCACCTTGTGGGAGGTTGGAGCGCCGTCCGGCTGCCTAAATCCGCCGGAAACGGCGCGAATCGGCGACTGTGGCGGGGCTGCTCCATGGCGACGGCGGTGCAGACCTCCGGATCTGCAGCCTGGCGCCTAATCTAGACTGGGATGGTGGAGTCTGGCACTTGCGCACGGGTGACGGCGATGGAGTTCTTGGACGGCGGCAAAGTTTCTAATGGGAGCGACAATGTTGTTTCTGTTTGCGAGTCTGAGTGCGTGTAGTACTACTACCTGCATTTGCCCAACAGTCCATTGCTTGCTCTTCTTGGAGACAACAACACGCTGCCATCCATGTGCTTTGCTGACAGCCGTACAGGCGTGTCCAGCACCTGCTGGATGAGCAGACTCTTTAGCTTGTTCATAGTTATCCCTTTGTTTTCTACTTTTTATTAGCTTGTTAACTTTCCTATTAATTGCTAATTAGTAGTATCTTCCATCAGTGTTCTAGTCTAGATTATCTTACTGTCTTAGACTCCTGATGTAATCATGTATTGTACATACGTATTTTCATGCAATGTATCATACATGTGTTCATGTTCAAAGCGTTTGCCGCATGCAATTCCCAATAACATGAACAATTTGTGTCGAGTATATTGTTCAAAGTGTTGCCTTCGGCATTCCCAATAACAATATATTCCACATTATTTATTGCAATTTATTTCATGCAATTTACATATTAAGTTTATTAGCTTCTTATACAAGCACTTAATATTATAATATTATTTACACAAATGCTTTGGTTGATTTTCTCTGATTGTTGGAATAACATCACGAATTGGCCATATATAAGGTAGTACCATAGTACTACTATGGGATTTTAATCCTCAACGTGCGTACCTAATTTGATATAAATTATACAAAGTCTACACCTAAGTGATTACCGTAATTCTTTTTCACATTGGCCATACACAAGGTAGTACCCTAGTACTACTGTGGGATTTTCATCCTCAATGTGCGTACCCAATGTTGAAAAATGAATTAAACAAAGTTAACACTATTAGTGCTTAACTATGTTATTCCACAATGGAGAATGTCCCTCTATTTCAAGTTTACCTTGAATATTTGCATTTGTTATCGCTTATTCAACAATGCCAAGGATTTTAACAAATCTATGGCCCTACATATGTAGGCACAATGGCTGCTAAAGAGTTCGAGTCTCTCGCTCTTGACGGCTGCAACTTCCCGACATGGGCGATGGATCTCAAAGTGAGTTTATCGTTGCGCGGATTGTATGAGGCAGTGGCCCCTCCCCAAGCGGGAGTAGACCCCCTGGCTGAGCCTCTTAGGTACAATGCCTTATTCATCATAAGGAACCACATCCATCCAGATCTCAAATCTGAGTATCTGATGGAGGAAGACCCACGCACTCCGTGGCTTGCTCTTCAAACACGGTATGAACAGCAAAAAGCAGTCATCCTACCGGAGGCTATAATTGAGTGGAACCATCTCCGTCTACAAGATTTTAAATCTGTGGGAGAGTTCAACCATGCTGTTCATAAACTCAGTTCTAAACTGAGGTTTTGTGAGAAGGAACCTTCTGATGTAGAGAAAATTGAGAAGACATTGTCTACCATGTTTCCTGCACAGATGATCCTCCAGCAACAATACCGTGAAAGAGGTTTCACTGTTTATTCTGAGTTGATTAAAACATTGCTTCAGGCAGAAAGACATAATGAGCTCCTTCTTTGGAACTCCAACTTGCGCCCCGTGGGTGCTAAGCCTTTGCCAGAAGTACATGCTAACACTCAAAACAAACAGCAAGGGAATGCTACTAACTCTAGCAATCCCAGAAACTTCAAAGGAAAGAACAAGCGCAAGAGACAGCGTAAGTCTCATGATGCTAAAAAGGGAAAGGATATTTCTAAGTCAAACAATAACAAGTCTAACAAGTCAAGCACTTGTGACAAGTGTGGTTGCTACAGCCACCCGACTAAGAAATGTCGCACCCCAAAACATTTAGTGGAATTGTACCTGAATTCCGTGGGACGAGGACGCTCCAATCAAGGACGTTCCAATCAAGGTGGAAAATTTGAAGCAAACTTCAATTCCCAACAAGGTGTCAACATGGAAGAAACTTTCCAACTCGACATCCCTATAAAAGATGCCCCTGGGTGCTCCTACACCGCTCCTGTGGGACCAAGCAACACCAAGGCACTACCACCTCTTGATGGGAACATTGATGAAATGGAGAATATGATCGTGGAGTATAACCTCTTTGGAGACTTTAACTAGGCTCCAGCACTTTGAAATACCTTGCTACATTAGTTGTGGATGATATTTAATTGTGGATGTTGTAATAAGCTAGTTATTGTTCGTACTGCATAGCACAATGGGTATTGTAATTTGTATGATGCACAATTGATACCTATATATATTGTATGTATTATATATATATTTGTTGAGAAAAATTATAAGCAATTCTGTTGGTCACACTTTAAGTGATGCAAAATTTCCCCAATCCTCAGATTTTGTGTGCACCGCATGTGCCACGGGGAAATTAATTTTGAGGCCCTCTTACCTCAAAATTCATGTTGAACCTCTAAAGTTCCTTGAACGCATTCAAGGTGACATATGTGGTCCCATTCAACCATTGTCTTGGTCGTTCAGGTATTTCATGGTCCTCATAGATGCATCTACACGATGATCTCATGTGTGCCTCCTTTCCACAAGGAACCATACATTTGCCAAAATTGTTGCACAAGTTATCAAACTTAAAGCACAATATCCTGAACATAAAATCCGATCCATTCGAATGGATAATGCTGCTGAATTTTCCTCACATGCCTTCAATGATTATTGCATGGCCTTAGGAATTCAAGTTCAGCACTCGGTCCCATATGTTCATACTCTAAATGGGTTGGCAGAATCACTCATCAAAAGAGTGAAACTTATTGCAAGACCTTTACTACAGAATTGTAATCTACCAACATCATGTTGGGGTCACGCAGTCTTACACGTTGCGGACTTGATTCAATTGCGTCCAACTGCATATCATGCAACCTCCCCGTTGCAACTAGTACGTGGAAATACACCAAATATTTCCCATCTGCGGAAGTTCGGTTGCGCTACATACGTACCGATCTCACCACCGCAGCGTACATCTATGGGCTCACACAGGAAATTAGGGATCTATGTGGGATATCAATCTTCGTCGATCATTAAATACCTGGAACCCCTTACGGGGATATATTTACTGCCCGGTACGCTGATTGTATCTTCAACGAAGATCATTTCCCGGCATTAGGGGGAGGAATTGAAAACCATAAACAATGCCAGGAAATCAATTGGGATGCCACATACATATCCAATTCTGATCCACATACTTCAGAGACTGAACTTCAAGTTCAGAAAATCATTAATTTGCAACACATTGCAAATAACATGTCAGATGCATTTGCTGATTACAAGGGTGTTACAAAATCCTATAATCCCGCAAGAAATGTGCCGGAAAGAGTAGAAGTACCAAACAAAACTACTCATCTCCCCAGTAAGAGGGGGAAAAGTACAGCTATTTCCACGGATGCAGCTTCTAGCAAACAAAGGAAAGGGAAGAAAAAATCTTCTAACCCAGTAAATGCAACTCAACATCAAGTTGAGAAACACCCAGTGGAGGTTCGACCTTCACATCCCACATCAACAGTGCACTCAATTACTGATGCTGGGACATCGGAACACCCTGATGCAATCATATTGGGAAATAATGATACATCACCAGGGGTGCCTGAAATTTCTATCAATTACATTGAATCTGGAGAATCATATGATCGAAAGTCTACACTTGTCGACAACTATTTCGCAGAATCAATTGCATAAATCATCCAAAATGATCCAGATCCTAAGACCATGGCAGAGTGCAAAAAGCGCTCGAACTGGAATCAATGGAAAGATGCAATTCAAGCGGAATTAACCTCGCTCTCCAAAAGAGAGGTATTCACTCATGCAATACCTACACCTCGTGGAATCTTCCCTGTGGGATTCAAATGGGTTTTCGTCCGGAAATGGAATGAGAACAATGAGGTAGTGAGACATAAAGCGAGACTTGTAGCACAAGGGTTCACGCAGAGACCCGGCATTGATTTCAATGAAACATATTCTCCAGTTATGAGTGGAATAACATTTCAATACCTTATATCTCTAGCTGTACAAAATTGTCTATCTATGCAGTTGATGGACGTAGTGACTGCATATCTTTATGGGTCACTTGATTCGAACATATATATGAGGGTTCCTGATGGAATCTCTATACCAGATCCAAACGCAAATCGCAACATGTATTGTGTAAAGCTTCAAAAGTCACTCTATGGCTTAAGCAGTCGGGTAGAATGTGGTATAACCGACTCAGTGAGTTCCTTCTGCAGAAGGGATACACAAAGAACGATGATTGTCCATGTGTTTTCATCAAGAAGTCTCGAACGGGATTTTGTATCATATCAGTGTATGTTGATGATTTAAATATCATTGGCAACCCACGAGATATTGATGAAGCACGCAAACATCTAAAGACGGAGTTCGAAATGAAGGATTTGGGTCAAACCAAATTTTGCTTAGATTTACAGCTTGAGCACCTTCCCACTGGAATTTTAGTGCATCAATCAGCCTATATCCAGAAAGTGTTGGAGAAATTCAACATGAACAAATCACATCCATCCAAAACTCCTATGGTTGTTCGATCTCTAGAAATGGAGACTGATCAATTCAGACCACATGATGATGGAGAAGATATTCTGGGACCTCATTATCCATATCTCAGTGCCATTGGAGCGCTTATGTATCTTGCAAATTGCACCCGACCTGATATGTCATTTGCAGTGAACATGCTAGCTCGACATAGTGCCGCTCCTACCAAACGTCATTGGACGGGAGTAAAACATATCCTCAGATATGTAAATGGTACACGAGATCTTGGATTATTTTTCCAAAGGACCCCAGATCATAATTTGATTGGATACACGGATGCCGACTATTTATGTGATCCCCATAATGGTCGATCTCAGACAGGCTTTGTATTCTTACATGGAGGGACAACCATTTCATGGAAGTCTTCAAAACAGAACATAGTGTCTACCTCCACTAATCACTCTGAAATAATTGCACTATATGAGGCTTCACGTGAATGTGTTTGGCTTCGCAGAGTGATCAACCACATACAACAAACATGTGGCATTGGGGCCATAGATGCACCAACCATTATCTATGAAGATAATGCTGCTTGTGTTACACAGATGGAGACAGGCTATATCAAGAGCAATATCACCAAGCATCTTTCTCCTAAGTTGTTTTATCCCCATGAGTTGAAACAAATGGGTGAAATCGACATCTTGCAAACCAAATCATGTGATAACCTCGCTGATTTGTTCACTAAGTCCCTGCCAGCTTCCTCGTTCTAGAAATGTGTTCAAGGAATTGGTATGCGACGACTTCGAGATTTGCAAGGTTCGGGGGGAGAAATTCCCTAGATATTGCCTGTCCAAACTATCATATTGCACTCTTTTCTTTGTATGAGTTTTACTCATAAGGTTTCTCATATAAAGTTTTTAATAAGACAATATTAGCATAAACATATGTTGTATTTCCTGTTTTCCCCCATTGGGGTTTTTAAGGAGATATCAATGACATATATTGTCCTCTAAACTATCTATGAGTTTTCTTCTGCAAAGGTTTTCTCATATGAGTTTACAATGAGACAATAATCATTATATGTTGTATCATTTTCTCTTTATTTTCCCATTAGGTTTTAAAGGAGTTTTAACAGCGTATCTATCAAGTATTTCTCCTCGTTTTTATCTTACGGGACTTTTTAGAGGATTAATACTATACATTAATCTAAAGATGGATTCGATCAAAGGGGGAGTGTTGCAACTACAGTTGCTATTGACCTCATCTTGGGAACTGTCCCACGTACACGCTCCCACTCCTGTGAACGAACCGTCGGCGGCGCCGTGGACGGTTGTCTGCGTGTCCATCTATGACGTCTGTACGACATGTATTTATACACCATATACAGATCAATGAGAACTAACTGTTCATTCGTCATTCACTGTGTTCAAGTTCCATTTACATTTAACACTTAGTACAGCAGCATAATCTCCGTGTGGCATTGGAAATGTGGAATGACACGACACCAGATGACACGTCACAACAGATGGGAGGCGGCTGGTGGACTACCGTGTGTACCCAGTACAGTATGAAACTTGACATGTGGCGGCATGGCTAAAGCGTCTGGAGCACATGATGCGCGCGCATACACGTACATTTTGGCAGTGAAAGGAAGTTACGAGGAGAGATCGAGCGACGAACAGTAGTAAGTACAAGTAATCGTAGGTGCAGCGAAATCTACACCCGTTCACACACGTGCGCGGTGCGTGGCTTCACGCGAAAACTTTTCGCTCAAGCATCAGGGATTCAGGGTGTGCTAGGTAGCAGCCAAGTATCCCTGTTCATTCATCGCGGCCAAGACTTGTTTGACCAGGCAATCCAGACAAGACCGAGCGAGCCGGTGCGCGCGGGCCGTCCGTTCGTCTCGAGTCCCCAGTCCCCACTGCCCGTCTGCGTAACGACGACCAGTCCGTGTGCGTGCGTGTCCCACACGCCTTTTTCTATTTTTTGTTTTTGCTAACTAACGCCGTCAGTTCCGTTTCGCGGACGCTTCCGCGCGCTCCCCGTCCCGCGGCCGGTGCGGCGTGAGGCCAGCACACACGCCACAGGCCGTGCGCGTTAAGTCAGACGACAGATCACAGAAGGTTCCCGTCCCTTTCCGCCGTTCAGACCCTTCCAGACGGGCAACGCCGGCGCTGGCTGACGAGACGACGAGTCGCCTAGGCGCGGTCGGACGCGCTCCATCCAGGATCCAGCCTCTTCTCGTTCTCTCGTCTGCCCCGACGTAGAGTGCACGTACGTGAGCTGAGCGTCTTCCTCCTCCGCTCCGCTAGTATATATATAATAAAGGCCAGCATGCACTCGCCACCAGAGCCATCAGCAACACATCCAGCTCCTCTGGCCCATTCTTGCGCCTCTCTCTCCCAACCTCTCGAGCTCGGCAGTCACAAGCTCGCCCAGCCCACCCTCAGGCACCTCCTCCGATCCATCCCCGGCTGGCCAGTCCGTTTGGTATAGTATACATGACGAAGCACCCGAGAGACGCCGGCGCCGCCATGCCGCTCTCCCTCGCGCTGTCCCTCAGCGGCGGCGTGGCCGCCGAGCACGGCATCAGCAAGAGGCACCGGCGCGCGGCGAGCGGCGGCGGCGGCGGCGGCGAGTTCGTCTGCAAGACGTGCAGCCGCGCTTTCGGGTCGTTCCAGGCGCTGGGCGGGCACAGGACCAGCCACCTGCGGGGCCGCCACGGCCTCGCGCTCGGGATGCCCGCGCCGCCTGCACCGGCCAATGACGCCACGACGAAGCCGGCGGCGGCGCCCGCGACGAGCCACCTTTGCCATGTCTGCGGGCTTGGCTTCGAGATGGGCCAGGCGCTCGGTGGCCACATGCGGCGCCACCGCGAAGAGCAGGCTGCCGTCACCACCGCGCAGGCGCCGCCCGTCCTCCTCCAGCTCTTCGTGTAGTAGACAGCTGTAGAGTTCTAATTTGCCCGCTACACGGCCGCAGAGGCCATGCATCTGGCGGGGCTTTCTAGTCTAGCATAGTAGAGGAATTCTTTCTTTGCGTTTCAGTCCTCGCTCCGTCTGCACATTGTAGATTGACAGTACGTACATTGATTGTTGGCATATTGTCCAATTGATTCATTCATTCATTTACTTGTATACATGTAAATCACTGATCATATATCATTCCTAATAATCTATTACCCGTGACTTTCATTTCGTTTATTATTGTTAATTTTTTTTAGTCTAAGAGATTGATAATCTTGGAATGTGCTGATGTATGCATGCATCTGCGGTGGATCCGTCACCCCGCGTTTGAAGAGCTGTGTGATTACTTTATGGTACAAACAACGCTCAAGCCACGCAAACAGAAAAGTATTGGAATATACGTATATAATAGTGTAGTCAAGCCCAAGGTCGGTCCAGGAATACGACCCATCAAGATTTGAAGCATTAATCATTGCTAGGGCAATTCTTAGTACATTACTCTCAAAATTTCTAAGAAGAGTTCTACCTTAGATTTATTTATTACCTACCTGGATTCATAAATGAAACACGTACGTATAGTCTCTCTCAATACAATACATAGTTCCATCTATCGGTTTCATAGATAGATAAGTTGCGGTATACACCACATGCATTCTCGATCAACCAAGCTAGCTCTGTTGTCTTCACTCATGCCAGCATGAAGTAACAACATTCGTGCTGTGGGAGCACAGCAGTTTCAGGAACCAATAAATATTTTTGCTTGATGGTAGTGGTAGGTAATATAAACAACAGCATTTTACCGCAACAATATGTACGTCCAGAAATGATTCAGTACTAGCACCGCGTGTAGATGAAGTGTCTCAAACAAAAGGAAGAGTAATGTTCAGTTGAGCAGCCATGGCACTTAATTAACATGCACTTAGCAGTTCCATCCATGTCTAGAAAAGGGGACCGCAATCCGGGCCCCGGCCTCGCGCAATCCGGCCTAGCTGTAGATGCAGCGTCCAGGAAGGACGTACGGCGAGACAATTCGGCCCAAGCAACGCTTGGAGGCTGGAGCTCTCGATGCAACCGCGTAACTCAACCCACACCCCGACACACACACACACACATGTTGGATGTAGATGTGGGTGTGCTCTCATGTGGATGTGGATGTGGATGCGGGTGCTGCCCAATTATTAATAGCAGTCCTCCAGCCGCTTAATCAGGAAGGGTAGGCACGCGCTGGCCGGTGTTTAGCTGTGTGAGCATACCGAACACCAATAATCACGGTTCATAGGCCGCGCGCGGCGACAAGACAGGACAGCCGACCGCCAAGTGTCACGTACAGGCGTCTAGAGCAAATTAGGCTCCGCCCTCCGCGGTGCTCACACGTGTACAGTACACCTCTTCGTCCCTCGACAGTGACATCTAGCTTTGACACGGCCGGCCACTGATCGATCCGGCAGGCTCGCAAGCTAATAAAGCAGACCGGGGTTAGATACGTACTACGGCCATTGACACGTACTGCAACACTTCTACAGCTACTTGCAAATTATTAAGCTACAAGCAGGCTGCTGCATGCTGTGATCGTCTCGTCGTTCAATTGGCTTGAATCTTTCGCTCTCCACGCCAGTCGGCAGGCCGGCTCCTCCGATCAGGACGACGCAATATGGTACGTGTACCCCTCCGGACGCTGCTGGATTCCCGGGCGGGCAGTGATCTGGACTCTCTGCAGGACCACACGTACGTTTCCATCTCATTTGAGTCACTCACCGCATGATGGTTGCATTGCACTGCAGGCGAAGAACGCGGCGTCCGGCGTGGCGGTGGCGGAGGAGTGCGTGGCGCGATTCCAGGTCCTCCCCGCCGACGAATGCCGCTACGCCGTGTACGACCACGACTACTTCACCGTCGAGGACGCCACCGCCACCGGGGGCGGGGAGGCGCCGCCGCGCAGCAAGATCTTCTTCGTGGCCTGGTCCCCGGAGGCGGCGGCCGTGAGGAGCAAGATGGTCCACGCTAGCTCCTGTGGGGGGTTCCGGAAGGAGATGGACGGCGTGCAGGTGGACATCCAGGCTACCGAGCCCAGCGAGCTGACCCTCGACGTCCTCAGCGACCACGCCTCCTGATGAATGAGGTCCATGAGGATGAAGTGCTTGCTTGCATCGTCGTCCATCCATTCCGTGACGTACGCGTAAATTGTTGTGTAGTACGTAATATATATGGTGATATATATACCGACGAGTCGTTGTTGTCGTGCTTGGATTGTTTCCTTTCCTGTAACAGTTGCTGCTACGTACACGAATAAACAAAACTGATGAATTACTCGGTCGTTTCACTGAATGGGAGATGATCATCATATGTACAGAGTATGACGGTTTCTTTTCTTTTCCCTGTGCGTGTGCGTGTGCGTGCACGTGGTGTCCAGGCTACTGAACAGCGATGTTTTGCTTCGACTGCTAATGCTCTGCTCACAAATCAACGTGCGTGCATGATTACTAGGACTACTGCTTCAAGGACGGCCTGACAGACATCTCACAAGACGCGACGACACGCTAGCAAAGCAGCCGAAAGAAAAAAAAAGTAAACAATAATTTATTAAAAAAAAAAAGGATAAGGCCGGTGCCACGGCCCGCGGTCGGCGTCCATCACCGCTGCCGCTGCCGCTGCTTTTCTCTGTGGACGTGTGGTTTTCCGCGTCCACTCTTTACCCCCGAATCCTATTTTATTTATATATATTTTTCTATTTTTTTTTATTTTCTCAGGATGCTCATTCCGAAATCCCTTTCACGAAAAAAAGAAAACGAACCAAAGATTATGAGAAAAGGCTCACGGGAATAAAAAAAAAAAGGCACAGCGCATTTCAACTATGCCGTGCACTGTGATCGCGGGGGCATCGAATACGCTTCCGGCGGGGATCCAGATCGAGTAACTTTGCTTCAGCAAGTCACGTTGTAATTTTCGCGCCATCTCCTCCGTCCATTCTGCATCTGATGACGTAAAGCAACTCCAACAAAAAAACACACCGCAAGAAGCCCAGACTTGTATTTTCGCGCCCCCCCCCCAGCCCAACTCGTTTGTGCTGGAAACGCAGATTCTGCCTCTGCGTCCCTCGCCGGCTCGACGTTGTCCAAGGCCGTAAGGTGTCGACACTCGTGTACTCCTATGGCGCGGCGCATACTTACAACGCTCCGTGGGCAAGGACGGTGCAGAGGCGACTGGCGTACGTACGATTCTGCACGGCCGGGGCAAGGGCGGCTCATCGACGCGCGGGCGGCTGACGCGGTGAGCTCGCGACTAGTGCGGCGAGCAGGCACATGCACCACGGAGAGCGGCGAGGGTGCTCTAGACCAGCGCGGCAAAGCGATGCAGAGAGCTCGCCAAGCTCGTTGTCGCTCTCCGCGCAGTCCGCTTGTCATGTCACTCGACGCCCCTGCTCACACTCGTGGCGGTCGCCGAGAGCTCTCGCCGTCCGGCCTGTGCGCACGCTTGCCATGTTCGCAGCGTCGCTCTCTGCGCATGCTGCTTGTCGCGCGGCCCTATGCCTCGACTGCGCTGTCGCGCACGCTCGCCGTGCTGGGAGCCAGCTCACTGCGTCGCTCTCCACGCCAGCAGCTCGCTTGTCGTGACGCCCTCCGCCTCAGCCATGCAGCTCTGGCAGCCAGTTCGCTGTGCTGTCATCTGGGCCGGCCGTGCACGCTCGCCTCGTCACCGTCACCTTCCCCGCTGGCTATGCACGCTCGTCACCGTGCCGAATGTAGACCACCATTGCTGGTGCAACTTGGAGCTCAGAGACAATGGCGTGCAGCGGCTCGGCGACACAAGGGAGAGCGCCGCGCGTGTGAATGGAGCGGAGCGTCCGCTCCTGCCAGCGCTGAGCGAATGGAGACGAACTGCCGAAAGAAAGAAAATCAAAGCCAAAAAGTGACTGACAGATGATCCCATGAACTAAGTGGAAGGATACCTTTGGATTTAATTTGAAGAGCTGAGATAGAGAGAAAGTTGTAACTTTTCTAAGCAAAGTCACTCGATCCCCCCCCCCCCCCCCCCCCCACCGCCCGGGGTAACGCGGTGGAAAACCCGGCGACCACATCAAAACACGAGGCAGGACTGGTCACTCGGCACGCAGACAGCAGCCAACCTCAGGCCCCCCCCTCGCCTCCTCTTTCCCCTCCTCGTTTCGCTTCCTCCCCGATTCCTCCTCCTCGTCGTCCCCTTCCGACGCGCGAGTCTCGCCCGAGATGGTAAGGCCCCCTTCTCCCCTCCGCTTCCCCTCCCCCCGCGCCGCGCGCTCTGGTTGCCCCCCCCCCCCCCCCCCCCCCCCCCCCCCAGATCGGCGCAGGGGCGTGCTGGTTCCGCGTCTGATTTCGGGTTTTTTGTTTCTCGCCGCGGGGGCGGTAGCGTAGCGCTTCGGATCTAGTTGGATTCAGGGGGGATCGCGGCTGCTCGGCTTGCTCGTGGGATGATCCGTGGTTTCCTCGGGAGGGAATTCTGATGGGATCGTGGTGGTGTTCATGGCTCCGTGTCTGTCTGTGGTGGGGATTGGGGGGAGGAGACGCTTGAGAGCCAGAATCCTGCCCCGCGTGGCAGGGTTCCGCGATCTGGGTTTTGATGTTTGGCGCTTTCGTCTAGTGCTAGCTCCACACCGTGGATTTGGATCCGTGGTTGTTTGCACCGTGGCGTGTGAAACCGAGCTGTTTAGATCTAAGTTATGCGAGATGTGGTGGCGGTGGAATCTCGATTGATCTGTGTGTCTCAGCGCCCGTGTAGCTCGTGTGACTGCAGTACATCTGCTAATTTGGCTCTTCACGTCTTAGGGTTGCACCAGCTGCTCTGGAATCTTGTTGGTTCTCGCCTGGATCTGTGGATTGTAGGTTCCAGGCTTGCTGCGCAGCTATGCTTGAATCTCTAGTGGTAGTATACTCTGCTGCTAGTACTCACTAGGCCTTCCGTGTTTAGGGACTTTGTGCACTCGTGTTAGAGTCAAGACTATGAGCTGAAATACCTAATATTAGCAGTTTCTGTACTGGTTCAATGCAGCCTCATTTAGAATGCTGGGGACAGTCTGGCTCTGCCATGCAAAATAAAACGTGTGAAAGCAACTGTCTCGTAAATTACTAATACCATAGTACTCTGAAGGGACGTTGTATTTCCATTTAGCCATGATTTAACTTGTGATGACAGGCAAATGCAAGATCGGGTGTCGCTGTGAATGATCAGTGCATGCTGAAGTTCGGCGAGCTGCAGTCGAAGAGGCTGCACCGCTTCATAATTTACAAGATGGACGACAAGTTCAAGGAGATAGTTGTGGACAAGGTTGGGGAACGTGCTGCCAGCTACGAGGACTTCACAAACAGCCTCCCTGAGAATGACTGCCGATACGCAATCTATGATTTGGACTTTCTGACTGCAGAGGATGTACAGAAGAGCAGGATCTTCTATTTCCTATGGTATTGCTTGTGCCCTTGTGTTTGCATCCCTTGTTGCTGTTTGCTGTGAAGCTGCTCATTCATGTAATGTTTTGCTTCTGAATTCCAAGGTCCCCAAGCAGCGCCAAGGTGAAGAGCAAGATGCTTTACGCAAGCTCAAACCAAATATTCAAGAGTGGGCTCAATGGCATTCAGGTGGAGGTCCAGGCTACAGATGCAAGTGACATCAGCTTTGATGAGATCAAGGATCGGGCACGCTAGGCGCACCACACCGTCATCACTTGTATGCATCATGGACTCGCCTACTACTGTGGATTTGTACGCCATTATAGACTTGGTGCTGTGAAAGACTGCTTGATGATTTGCGGGTTTGTTGCTGTGTAAAAAAAGATCCTCATGGCTTCCAGAAGACCATGAAGGTTTGGATCTATCATTGTACTTCCTTGTTATCTGCCAATTATGTATGGACTATGGTCTATGGGCATGTGTTTCGCTGTTCAACTTACTACAAATAAGTATTCGATATGTTCCCTACTCATGATTCGGTGAGGCGTCATCTGAGTTTCAGAAAATGTTCAAGTGTTCCTTTTGCCACAGTGGAGTAATGATGCAGACCTAGATTCTCTAGCAACATTTCCAGTGTTGCACAAAACTGAGTTTTGTGACTCGAACTTGAATATGAGGGGAGGGGATTAAATCCATGATTCGGTGACAATTGTCTGGAGAATATGCTGGGTTTTTAGCAACTTTTGAAATGTTTGTGTGATGGGGGAAAAATTCTATTGACACGAACTTGAAAAGAGAGGAATAAAACCATGATTCGGTGACAATTGTCTGAGAAGATTATGCTGAGTTTCAGCAATTTCGTTTGTGTGATGGTGAAAAAATGGCGTCGCCCGACTCGAACCGGTGACCTTGAAGGACGTGATAACCGACTACGCCACGACACGACTGTGTACTGACTTAGGTTTAACCATAATCAGCGTCTGTTCCCTTTTCTGATGTATTCACTCGTAGCTTCTGCGCGATTTGAGTTTTTCACTTCGTGGCATGGATGTCTCATCATGAAATTATGGTCTTTTGCATATGAATGGCTGGGCCTCAAGTCGAAGTGACCAATCCCAGATCGATTGGTTATTTGCCATCTCAACCGTGTGCTTGTGCATCCATTTCCCGGCTCAAGGGCACCACGGTCTCGTTTGACCCCAGCTGTGCAAGTCACATGCGAAACAATGTCTTTGAGCATCTCTCACATATTCAGATGGTAAAGCATGTGCCAATTGACAAACTGCCAGATCGAACCACCGATGTCACCATACAAATTTCACAGCTCTACATGACATTACAGTACAGTATAAGTGTGAAAACAGAGTATGGAAAACAAGCGTTCAAAAGACAGCAAAGAATGAACACAAGAGTTAAACATGACCTGGCAATTTTCACATGAGCCGTTACAGCACTGTTTGAGCCCACAAAGGGCTATATATCCTGATTAAAAGGGAAAAAGGAGTTTCATCCGCAGCACATCCTACAGAACCATCTCTCAACTACCATGGCAGAAGGAAAACTGTTCCAATATTGTCAGAAAGAAATGAAACATCCTGGTCAAACTCAACCATCAGAACAAAGAGGAGCCCTCCGTAAAAAAAACTCTCACAACCTGCGGAGCCCGCGATCAAATATCCTGGCCGACGGGCACTCATAAGACATGTGCCCCCTCCCTCCACATGTGTCACAGATGATAGTTGCCATGCAGTTCCGGCTGATGTGCCCTGGCTGACCACAGATGCGGCACAGGATATCACGGAATGGGCCACCCTGTATCTCTGAAGCCAGAGTCGTCTTTGGACAGACACGCGCAACATGACCAGAGAAATTGCACAGGTTGCAAACAGGATCGTTCTTGCACTCCCGAGCTATGTGCCCTGGTTGACGGCAGTTGTTGCAGGCCCGTTCATTGGTGCAGTCAACAGCGATGTGGCCTGATTTAAAACATTTATTGCATAGCTTAACGTTAGCCCCTGAAGTAGGGCAATCACGTGCCAAGTGACCTGTCTTGTTGCAGGTGTGGCACACGGCCTCATTCTTGCATTCGCTGGCAATGTGCCCAAACTCTTTGCAGTTCCAGCAAACAGTTTGTGAGGTGCATTCTGCTGCAAAGTGGCTGTAGAAAAAAAAAACAGAGTTATGGTCCACTGTAAACAAACATAAGAATGAAATATGGCATCTAGCAGGAATTATTAAAAAAACAGAGTTATGGTCCACTGTAAGCAAACATAAGAAGAATGAAATATGGCATCTAGCAGGAATTATTAAAATAATACTCTGTACCACAATCAGTCATAAATGCATTTAATTCCAACAAAAAATGGAATCAGTACAGCTATATTAAGAGTGTTGCTGGTTTATTTTACCCTGGAAGGTTACAGTTATTGCACGTAGGCGCAGATGGGCACTCCTTAGCGAAGTGCCCAGGTCTCCGGCAGTTCTTGCATACAAGATCCCTGCAAAATCATTTGTTTTTAAAATGTTTCATTTTCCATGAGCCTGGAATATGATTCACATAAAAAGATATTAAACATTGGCATAACTATGTATGAAGAGCAAAGCAATGTTTCCATTTCCATAAGATAAAGCTTATCTTGCTAAAAGACAATAACAATGTGTCAGTGCTAAGTGCCCCTCTTTCAGTGGTAAGCCATGGTAGTGTGCCTAAAGACACTCCGCACCAGCTCTAGGTCTTATAAGGTGGTAGACTGCTAGCATGAACCTTAGCGGATGCAATTTTTCCCAGGGTTCACATAGAAGAAAAGAAATACAAATCATTGTGCATTCTTTAAAAGAACGGTTAAGTGAAATACCTTGTACCCAGTGGCAGTATAATAATTAAGAACACAGTTAAGTAAGAAGGAATTTTCGTAAGCCCACAAATATTACAACTATTTTCATAAAGAAGTTTTCAACCTAGCCCCCCCCCCCCCCCCCCCCCCCCCCCGCTCTCTCCTCCTACACACACATAGAGGCTCAGATGTTATGACAGGTGCCAAATTCATTAAAAAAAGATTAGCAGAGGCACAGCAGTTCAAAACATCTCTTCCTAGATACCAGACATCAGTTCACTCTGATGTCAATGAACAGACATCAGTTCACTCTGATGTTAATGAACGTGCCCCTACAGAAGTACAATTCACATGCCAAACTGGTTTAGGTTTAGTGTTTGATGGAATAACCCCATGAACAATCTATTCTTTTTTCTTTACATAAATAACTACTGATTCTATTTCCTAAACATTGTCTCATGCTGACCAATCATTCATGTACTTGACAATTACAGGAGTGGAAAAAGGAACAGATCATGGAAGCATACCAAACATTGCTATTTCAAAACAGAACTGACCTCCACATAACTTGTGGAATTAAAAAAACACGGATACGAGGGAAAACTGTGACATAAAACGACTGTGAAGCAGCCATTGATATGTTACTTTATGTATGGCAGAACCATTGGGGATACTGCAGCATTGATTGATCATTTTAATCTAAGTGATGGAGAGAGCTTGGACATGTACATAAGAAAACTAAAGATACACTACTTGAGATAGGGAGAGGCGAAACTTATCACTCAAGTCAATGCTGATATTGGCATTACAGTTTATCACTCATGTAACAAATATACATACAAAAAATAGATCTATTGTCAGCATAAGATCAATTGAAAACAAGTCATTGAATAAAGACATAACTCGGAAGCATACCTGTAGCCGCCACGCCGTTCTCTGCGACGTTGTGGGCTGCGGCTCCTGCTGCGACTACGACTGCGGCGAGGTGCACGTTCACTGCGCAACCTATCTCTTCGCCGAGGACTGCGGCTCCTGCTCCTGCTGCGACTGCGGCTCCTACTTTTGCTCCTGCTGTTGCTTCTTGATGAAGTCATCAAAAACGAATCCTAATGTAGAAGAAAACAGCTAAATATCACAACTGGTAAATGGAAATTAGAAACCGAAATGCTCGTCCCCTCACCCGATGTCTTTTCTTGCAAAACAATCGAGTTTAGTAGAATAATACATGCATACACACTTGCAATTACAGTAGATCAGATCCGAAAACAAATAGTAAGTGAGGAGTAAGTTAGGGTTTGGGTGCTCGGTTTCGCACAGCAGGAAACGGGGAGACGAGGTGTGGGCGTACCTGGTGGTGCTCGTCGCCGGCTAAGAGCCCGAATAAGAACTCGGCACCTGGCGTAGGGCGGCAGCGACGGCCGCCCAATCGTCGCCACGAGGCGCGGTGGGAGGCGGAGGCGGAGAGTGAGAGCGCGCACGCAGGGCAATGGAAGAAGAAAGAGAGGCAGGTTGCAGCATATAGACAGACAGGGGTCAGGGCTTGTTTGGGTGTCCCAAACCTCACGGGGATCCCGGAAGATTCCCCTGGACTGATGCGGCCCGGTGATTTTTGTTTTTTTTTACGAGGCGGCCCGGTGATTTAATTCTCCACCAAACCTCTTCTGCTGTTTTTTTCCCGTAATATAACCGTGCCTAATCACATTTTTATATATAGTTATTAAGAGAAAAAAAGGAGTTATAACAGTACAAAGAAAATAGTATCTGAACTTGCGTCTCTATGTTCACATTTTTTCCCGTAACCGTGCTTATAACAATGTTCGCATCAGTTTTTTTTTTTACTATTTTCTTTGTAGTGTCAAACGTCACCTAGGGATGTAAGCGACATCCCGCATAGCCCACGTATAAACTTATTTTTATGGAAACCCGTAAAAATTAAGTTTATATGTGGATTCACGGGCTAACCCACTTGCGCGCCCCCTCCGAACCATATTTTCACGCATGTCTTCTTCCTCCTCCAGCTCTCCCCTCCCCTCCCCTCCCTCTAGCGATGCCACCCCATATACACCTCTGCCACTCCCCTTGCCGCTGAGCTCAACATTAAGGTTAAGGACACCCTTCATGCTCCCATCATCGGCACCGCCCCTTTGCCTCTCCCCTCGCCATCGAGCTTGACGTCGGCGAACCCACCCTTTAGCTCACCGTTGTTGACGCCCTCCATGGCGGCTCCATGCTTCCGCAACTCTTCCTGGCACATGACTTGGAACATCGGACTAGCGCTTCACCATATTCGCTAGAGCACGAGCCACTCTTCGCCTTTCGCTCACTCTCCATGGCTTTCGGCCACTGTGTTCACCAGCAGCGGTTGCAACGTCAACTCCACCTACATTGAGGAGGTGGGAATGGAAAAGGAAGGGGAAGGCGAATGCGACCATGGTTTTGGACGATGAGGCTGGCGAGGGAGGTGACAACTTTGACTTACACAAACGAGAAATCACATTGCCCTACTACAGCAAACCCGCTAACAAAGACATCGAACGTCTCAAATTGAACCGTGAACCAACATTTGCCACACAGGATATTATTAATCTGCGCTAATATTTGGAGACAACACTATATGGCGTTCTGACGACAAACCAAGAAGTAGTTACCAAGGAAAACAACACCCTAGCATCCTAGCAGCAACACATGTATGTATATATACTCTATTGCTCAACTGATAATCTAGCATCTACTATAGGAGAGTAGGCGATTCCATAGCTCTCAGGCACTGGGCGGAACAGATGCAGGGTCGTTCATCCCAGCCAGAAACGCGATGAAGATGCACACCATCAACAGTCCGATTATCGCAGCCCTGATGGCATTCTCGCAGCTATAAGGTGATGGGATCTCTTCTTCATCAAAGTCTGTATCAGGTGATCCATCATCAACGCTGATCAAGCGAGGCTGGTTCTTGCTCCCTTCCCCTGCCTGTATCATGGAACTATTACGAGGCTTCTCACATTGTGGGCAGCTGCATTTACCACCCAGAAACGCTGGCACAACCTGCAAGAACTCTGCTAATGTCTTCTTGTATGAATCTCCCTCAAAACGTAACTTCTGCTTTGTAGATGGATTCAAAACCTGTGTAGAATTAAGCTATAAGTACCATGTGATGTTGCAATCTACCAGCGAAAAGTTATTAAGTTAAACTGATCCTTCCTACAGGATATTTTAACTTGTAGTCAACCTTGGTTGGTTCGTATCCTGATTAGATTACCAACTTTGGTAAAAAAAAAACAAGTGTTGCAGGAATCAAACAAAAGTTTAAGTGGATAAATAGTAGAGTTTGAAAATTTTAAACAGTGTTCATGAAGAGGTACCAGTCCAATTAACCATCACTGACCAAACAAGACCATGAAAAACTCATTAGTATTATCTTATCTATACAACACCGCATGATATCTATATATACGAGATGTCCACAGTTGATAACAGGTAGATAAAAATACAAAATGCTATCTTTACAAATATTTGGATCCCCCATAATATACAAGCATCCATCAGGGTTTGGGATTAAGACAAGATTTTGCTGGTCATCACCATTCCATGTTAAAATATAAGAGTGAAGATTTCATATGTGGCCACTAGATTTTGTATATCCATTGACCAAGCATATCTCCACGAACTGGCATGCATGTTTAGAACAAAGATACTGTGTTGTCAAGAAAACTGCAGGTCTTACAATGCATTGACGCTGCATCATCAATAATGCACTTCTAAACATATTAGAAGAACATCAGTTGTAGTCAAAATATTTTGTCACCTTAACATAATAGACATAATTAAAGTAGGTCATTTTAAAAATATTCGTCACCTAAATAAAACAGGCGAAGTGGACACAAAAGACAAAAACCAGCAGCATGAGATGCCAAGTATGGTGTAATAATTATCTTACTTGAAGAAATGTCTGTGCAATAACTCTGACAACTGGAGGAAGGCGGACAACAAACAATACCCCAAGACGATTAGGGTAGTTTTCTTGAAATACAGTGATAAATGACCTCATCATTTGCATTGGAAATTTGAATGGAGAAATCCCATGGCAATCCAACAAAACGGTAATTCTTGAATCTTCTTCATTGGTCAAATTTACAACACCATGGTCAATTTGAGAAACTGAATTGAAAGACATTAGTGAGATAGTAGTCACAATTAGAGGAAGCAAAAGGTGAAAACAAATCAGCAATAAGTAAACTAGGGGAGAGGGAGGGAGGCATAAGAAAGATCATATGCTAGCATGGTAGCGTTCATTTTGTTATACCATGTCTACCGAGTTACAGGGATCTTTATCGATTTGATTTTTGACAGTTACATACGACTTTAATTCAAAGAAACGTTTTCAACTAATTCCTGGAGACCTATACCAAATACCAAAAAAGAAACAAAGAGAAGGATGTGTTTTTTTAAAAGCACTATAATGCTAAAATGAGCCTAAGAATTCCATTGATACAAGATATGTTGCTAGCAGAAAGATCTATTGAAAGAAACAGATTACTGCAAGCAGGAAAAACATTGCCCACACTACATGTGAGTTTGACTACCCAGCTCTAAACTTTGAGGCCATAATGACACTATCACATAGAGAATGATAATCACCAACAACATAATTAAATTTACAGACAGAACAGTTTGGGAAATTACCTACTGCTTGCCCGAAACAGGGTCTATCACGAGGTGGTATGCTGGAGCATGCAAGTCCAAGACGAATTACTAAGCAAGGCCGAAGCATCGTGTCAAATCCATGCCAAAAGACCAAGTGAGACCATCTATCAAGTTCTTGCAATGTAAGTATGTGAAACGTTTCCCTCCAACGAATTGTCTTCTTAACCGAAGAGAGTAAACTTGAAAAGTCACCATTTGCAGCGACATAAAATCTGCGTAACTCATCTTCAGTAAACCTGAAACATCCATCTAGACTCAGTTGTGTGGAACCAGGATGCTCATTTCAGACATGTGCTAGCTTCCTAATTAAGGCAGCTTGATTAAAAGACTACTGTGCACTGTGGCAATAGCATTCATAAGTGAAATGATCTTATATATCTTCTTTATTTATAGATAATAGCAATGCTAGAAAGATCAAAAGATTACCAACATAATATAACAACTACTGTGTAGAATTCATTAAATTGAGAACTTAGACATAGATAACATAGACAGTAACATATTTCTGCACTTCTATCAAAGTTCTCTTCTTAAGGATAAAATGATGTCCCCATATTCAGAAACACAGTAAAAAAAAAACGATGCAAAATGTACAATGAACATTTTTGCCTGCTGCATAATGTTTTGTATCCTAAATCAAGGACAAATACTGCAACAGTTCCAAATATGATGCACATCAATAGCAAAGAATATAGCAGAAAGTCACCTGTCGGGCAAAGTAATGCCTTGCTTTTCAAGCTCCCTGAAAAGTAACACAAGCCAGTTCTCTTGCACCATTTCCTTTGTGCCATCAGCAGCCTCGCTAAAGCAAGCCAAACCCACCGTGTTATTAAACAAGGCAGACTTCTTTTTGTTAAGGGTATATTTGTTAGTTAGGATTATAAATGAGGTATTGACATAAGTATCCAAGGAGGTGTCTTGCCCCCCAAGTCTATGTAACCCATATATACTACCAAAGAGGGTCAATGCAATACATCCACGCATTATACACAATCCTTCCTGCTGCTTACACTTTTCATACCACTATCCAATTGCTGTGATATAGGATGCCAAAAGAACTAGACTAGTATGATATGTCATGGGCAGCCAACAGGCTGCCAGGCGCGGTTGTCCTAGTTGGGCCTTAAGCCCATTAGTGTTAATTAGTGTCTCTCTTAGTTATTTATCTATATTAGAGGAAATAGGAATAGTACCATATTGTCTAGGCACAAGAGGTGTTAGTCCTATGTACCCTTTATAATCAGCCCATGGGGCACAATAGAAATCAAGCAATGAATTATGAATAAACAATTCTAGTCCCCCTCAATCTCTCAAGCTCTTGGCAAAACATAAGGCCTCTCAAGCTTTTGGCAAAGCATAAGGCCTAATTATCCTCTTATCCCTCGTTATGAACCAACGTTCGTAACAGATATCATGATTCAACGACAAGAAACCAGCAAAGCACTGTAAAACTAAGAGATATTTATTGGCTTATTTCTCAAGTTTTAACCAACCTTGTGCCAGAAGTTGATGCCAATTCGTTTGTTTCAGAAGGTGTCTCAGAATGTTCTGTATCTGCATTGTTATCTGGTTCATCATCACGCTTGGAAGACAGCTCACTTACTGTTGTTGTGACTGACAGAAACAACAGTGGCATGGATAGTTTCTGCAGTAGAGATCAAATCATCAGTTACTTGGAGCTCTTTTTTGGGAAAATAAAATGCCATGTCGAAATGTGTTATGCAACCTATTCAAGTATCCAACAATGCATCGAAGAAGGGAAAATATACAAATGAGGTTTGAATTTTGATTGACATCTACAGTGCACTCATCACATGAATTTACCTGGGATGTTCCACGGTTAGTACAGATTATCTTTTGAAGTGCTACGATGTACATTAAATAAGACATCCATTTTTTGTCACTGCTCTAAAAGGTAGCTGCATAACCCTCTTAATGGTGACTATGAGCTAAGGTGCTACCTCGCATAGCGCTTACCACATTTTAGGAAAATGATTTTTATTTCATAATCTGTCTAGAAGCCTAGGTCTTCAAGGAGCCGACTGTGCAAAACACACAATGCCCCAAAACAAACTCCTAGGCTTATGCCAGCTCTAAGCTAAGTAAAATTATTCATATATTAACAAGAGTGTGAGTCAGAACATTTCACTACAGATTAACTCTGGACCCGTCATGGTTGGACTTGGCATGGGCTCAAAGGACGGATAGAATGTTTGTCAAGGCTACAAAAAATGAAACATGCAATTGAGCAAACGCCTAAAACATTGCTCTTGTTGCTGTAGTGTTAACTAAAAAAAGTCTGCTTAAAATATTCCACAATGGAAAGAAAATTTGAGCATCCTAAGAACCTATTGACAAGATAATGCTGCTGGATCTATGTTAATTTCTCAATAAAAATGTTCCAGGTCACCATGTTTGAAACACAAATAACTAATATAACTTACATCAGAACCGAATGATATTAAGATTGCAAGTAAACGAGACAATGTTGACGTACTACAGTACTATGATCAATTCAGTAAATGGAAGGTAGCAATGGATAATAAAATATCATTCCCTCTCCCTCATCTATCTTTCATCTACGTCAAGGAATAATACAATATCTAAGCATATGGTATTTGTTAAATCGCTAACAAATTTTGAAAATAAAGAGTATCCATTTTGGAGAGCTGAGAAATCAAATAACCTGAATTCCCTGGACCAGAAGTTTGAGTGGTGCCCATCTTTGGATCCAACTAAATGGAGGATACACAAGGACTTGCAATACTTGAACAGAATTCCATATGAAAGGGCATCTTGCTTTAGAAACTCTTCTGACTGCCTCAAGAACAACGACCTTAATCAGAAATGACGCCACATGGCCTATTGAATCCCCACCCAAGATCAGTTGCTTTGATGGCACAATGCGGTTCACACACTTAGGTGAAATGGCCTTTACTGGAGAAGCGACCAACGTGCCCTGGTACTTGCTATCATTGCCTGCTTTGTTTGATGGTTGCAAGTGCTTGCTTGCATTCGCCATTGCTTAGAAGCAAAACCTGAGACAGAAGACAGACCCTGCTATTCACATGTACCACCAGCTTCAGCAAAAAACAAACCAGGGTGCCTCTAGCCACTGCAGAAAGATTATGACCAGGAAATTTATGTTAACATAAGACATGAGTAGTGATAAGCAGACACAATGCATATAAACAACTGAACTGGTAACCCAGAAAAAACATATTGAATACACCTAAGTACCTAACTATGATGGCCAAAATAAACAAGTAATAGAAGGTGTCGATTTCAGGCCTAAACGGAGCAATTTCAATGCCCTAGTATAAGCAGTGCGGTTCACACGACCCACGCGACTTCCTCAGCACACGGGAAGGGCGGACTTAACGAGGGAAATGGGGTTTCAGTTAGTTGAGTTGAGCGCCCCAATTTATTTGGAAAATAACAGCTATGACAAACCCACCGGTCACCATCCATCAAACAAACAAATGCTTAGCTAACCGCACTGATGGATGGATGGATGGATTGGAGTATTCATCACAGCAAGCAAGACTGATCTAGATTCGATCGCTGGTCATAGCCTTACAGCGTATATACTTAAGATCCTAGTACAAAGCCAAAATAACCATACCATCCCAAGCGATCCAGCTGGTCCGTGCTGATCCGTGCTCTTACCCACAAACGAGCAAATCAATCCAAACACAGCTCAACCACTCCGGCCTCCGCGCCGCGCCGCGAGAGGAAGCGAGGAGGAGGAAGACGGCTCCAAGATAAATTCCCTCCAGCTGGTCCGCGACGGCGGAAGGAGGCCAGGCCTGCTCACCGGCCGCTTTAGGGCTGGAATGCCCCCTCACGTCGCGAGGCGCGTGGATCGCGAAACGGGCGCGGATCTGAGGGAGTGCCGGGAAGGAAGCGGGAGGAGTGAGGAACACGAACACTTCCGCGGCCGCGGGAGAGAAGAAGAGAGAGATCCGTGGGTGGGGCAGAAGAACAGACAGAGACAGCTCGCGGCTGAGAGGAAAACTGTTGAGAAGTGTGCGCTCGTGTCCTTTACGCGTGGGCGTGGTGGTTCGTCCGTGGCCGCTGCGCCGTGGGCCCAGAGGACTAGACCAGACTAGACAAACCACTGGAGTGAGTGCGGGCTCGTTTGGTATCCAACGAGGCTGAGCGGCCCATTTTCACATCCGCAGGCCCAAAATCGCGCTCCCACCTCTTTCTCCTGTCTCGCTCTCGCACGCAGCGGTCTGACGGTCTTTCCCCCGAGCCCTGATTCCCCAATCCTCCCCGAACTGACGAAATCAGAACCCTAACCGGCGACTACGAGCGGCGGCGGCGGCAGACAGGAGTGCGGAGGCAAAGCTGCACGGTGCACGGGCCACGGGCGTCGGCCGGCGCTGGGTGCAGCGCGCAGGCAGGGGCGCCACCGCGCTGGCAGGGCTGCAGGGGCGGGCCGCGGGCGCCAGGCGCAGCATTACAGCAACCAGCAAGCACTAAACTGCCTGTAAGTTGAATTCTGTCTTCCCAAACCCCAAATTCATGTTCAATTTGTTACTTGTTAGGGTCTTAGGAATAACAATTTGTCCCCAAATTACTTAGTCTAGCCTCTTGATTTAATTTGTAAGTTTTATTGTCATTTTGATGTTGCATATCCTCTACATGACTATTATTAGACTATATATTCCATAGGCTGCCACTTTGGTATGTTGAACTATTGGTACCTTTTCATGTTAAACAATTTCAGTTTATGCTCAGATTCTTGAATATATGAACTTGTGCTCAATTATGTGTTATATATTTTCTATATGTTAACTATACGGCATTATACATGCCAAATATTAGCCATTTGGTTGTCAATTTTTTTTTTTGGTATCTCTATATATTTTGAATACCCAGCCCTAAAATTCTGGACCCGCCACTGAGCGGCGTCCATCCTGCGTGAGAAGGGAGAAGGAACCGGTGAGGGCTACTTTTTTCAGCTCCTCCATCTCTCGCAGTTCTCTCTCTCAGCACATTTTGTGGATTTTCGTTGGTGGAGCTGGTTGCTGTGAACCCGTTTGGTAGCAAGGTGCTCAAAACAGCTCCTGAAGCTGCTCAAGAATCGCTACCAAACGGGACCATCTTCCTCACAGCACCAGCACTCCATCTTCCGCTCCCTCCCCCACTAACGCTCAGCACGCACGTGACACCTTCGTTAGTGGATCCCCCTCCCGCCTCGCGCCCTTGCCTCTGATCCTCCACGCACCCGTCAGAGACCCTGTGTGCGCACCTCCCGCTCCCCTCCTGCCTCCAGTGGACCGTCGATGGCGCCCGGCCCCAGCAGCTGCGCTGTACATGGCACGCTGCTCCACCAAGGCGTTCACGCCGCTTCGGGAGCACTTATGCCCCAAAGCGAAGCGTTACCTGTCAGCTTAGCGACCATTCTCCGCATAAATAGGTAGGTTTCCTACTAATTTATTAATTTTTCCCACCACAAATACATTGCAGGATGGAGTTGACACACCTTTGCAGCTCATATTCACTCCTGTATGTTTCCTGTCTGTGTTCCGTAGGTGTTTCTAGTTACGGATGCAGGTTTGCGGGCTAGCCCACTTGCATTCTAGTATATCTGGTGTAGTTTAAAGTCTCCTACGACCTGCTGGTCCTACGACCTTCCCAAGCGGATCGCTTCGTTTGGAAATGGTCGTCCGACGGCAGATACTTGCCCTCGTCTACCTACAGGGCCTTCTTCGAAGGCTCGTCATCGTTGTTGGGAGCTACGGAGCTCTGGAGGGCCAAAGCTCCACCTTGGGTCAAGCTTTTCTTCTGGCTGGCCCTGCACCGTCGTCTGTGGACTGCAGAACGACGGAAGCGCCATGGCCTCCAGGACGACGATGGTTGTGCTCTCTGTGGCCAGCACCCTGAGACAATCGACCACCTGTTCCTAGGGTGTGTGTTCTCCAGGCAGGTTTGGTCTGAGGTTCTAAGGCCGCTTCATCTATCGATGTTGTCGCATGTTCGTGAGGAGCCTCTTGCTTCCTGGTGGTTGCATCAGCGGGGCAGAATCGACCACTCGGCACAAGCTCTGTTCGACTCCATTCTGCTCCTAACATGCTGGACCATCTGGAAGGAGAGAAATGACAGGGTCTTCGAGCGTGCGGCATCCAGCGTCAGGCTTGTCTCCCAAGCGGCGATCAGTGAAGGTGAGATTTGGGGGCTGGCCGGCTACTCCACCTTTGCCGTGCTCTCTGATATCTGGTCGCGTTCCGCTAGACCCATGTAATTTCGTTATGTTTCCGGCTCCTGCTCCGGCTGTAGCTTGAACGAGTGGGAGGCCCCTCGCTAACCTCTCTGTTCTTGTTGTAACCGGCTGTTTTAAAAAAAAACATTCCGCTCCCTCTTAATGAAATACGGGGGTTAAACCCCCGATCGCGAAAAAGTTTAAAGTCTCCTATAAGTATATTATTTGCCTGCTTGGTGTTTTCAGTGAGCTAACAACATAACATTAACACAGAGGCAGTGCCATTTCCTGCTTTAGCTAGTTTTGGTCAGTGACAATGGTCAGTCAAGCTACAGGAAAATTCTCCTTTTTTGCTGGTGTGTTTGTTTTGTTCCTTTCATCTAAAATCATGAATCAGAATACACAATGACAGATAATGGTATATCCTATATACTATAAAGTTCCTGAATAACACATGGAAGTCAATATAGTTGTTACTACTCCGTACTTGTTAAGCCTCAAATCCCTTTCACTCTCTTTCCATTTCTTGAGCAATCGTCCATTGGGATTGTAGCCAATATTTGCCCATGCTTGGATTTTAGTATATTTGATTAGTCGTGGATTTCTTGGCACTGATCTGGTGAGATTTCCACGTATGGGATTCTAGACTGGTTACTTTCCTTGCATTAGAAGATACATATATTCTTGGCACAAGATATGGTAAAAAAATGACTTCCATGTAGCTTTATTGTTCCTTTTAAGCCCCGTTTGACAATTGGCATGCATAACCTTATGGCTACTGCCTAATTTTACTGGATTACACACCTTCTGTTTCCTCCATGCATACTTTTCTGTTTTAATGGATAAAGTGGTGAAATTTGTTGCTTTTTCGCATCTATTTTGTGGTTGCTCCTGTTTGAATTTCTTGTTAATTGCATCATGTTACCATGTACGTGGCCATGTTAGCCCCCCCCCCCCCCCCCCCCCCCCAATAAAAATAAAAAAGATGCACCATATGTCTTGGAGCATATGGGCAAGGTTGAATATAGAGCCCAATAAACCATAAAAAACACATGTCTCATTTTTTGAACATCTAAAAGCCTATAAGCTCTTTAGTTACAGTTTGCTCTGCCACATCCCATGTGGAGCTCTTGCCTTTTAAACCTAATTACTGATGAATTCTGTTTCTTGAAGCTATATTTATTATCAAAAAATCGTACTGATTGTAGTATGCTAAAAAAAATTTAGGAACACAAAGCTTTCATATAGCTTAATTGAAGCTTATGCTGATCTTGCGTCGTGGATGTAGAAATGCTTCAGTACTGGGATAAAATTTTGCTCTACACATTGTCAACGTAGCTAATTTACAAATAAGACGTAGTAGAGTACTCTCTCTGACCCATAATACTTGACCTTATAGCATTCTAAAGTTGTTTCAAATTAGTCGTCATTCTCACTTCCCTATGTACCTTTCTTTTTTTTCCAATACATCGCTACCTCTAACTCTCTCCTTCTCGTTTTTTTGTGCGCTACATAACCTCTTCATAGTTATTTGTTCGCAGCAGAACATATTAAGGGGAATAGCTCTATGCTGCTTTGATCATACAAGTTTCTTTTTAGCCTCAGTTAAACACATTTTTGTTAATTATTTAATTATCTGTTTGATGCCCTTGTTTGAACTATTGCTTTACATAATTTATTTTCATTCATATTTAGTTTAAATAGTAGCATTTAGATGGACACCTGATCATTAATGTTTAAAGTATAATCCCAATTTTTCTGTACAATATATTTAACTTCTTATGTTTGATTATGTGCAGGCTTCATTAGTATTGTTGCTTATTGCTGCAATATTATCGTGCACAATGCCATCAACCTTACTTGATGGTCTCCCTAATGAAGTTGCTCTCCAGTGCCTTGCACGGGTGCCATTCTTGTTCCATCCGATGCTTCAGTTGGTTTGCCGCTCTTGGCGAGCATCAGTTTGCAGTGGCGAACTTCTCAAAATTCGGAATCAGATTGATGCGACAGAAGAGCTCTTGTGTGTGTTGGCGTTTGAACCAGAAAACATGTGGCAACTTTATGATCCCCTACGAGACAAGTGGATAACTCTCCCTGTCATGCCATCTCAGATTAGGAACATAGCCCGCTTTGGAGTGGCCTCAGTTGCTGGTAAGCTCTATGTAATTGGTGGTGGCAGTGATCGAGTTGATCTGCTTACTGGAGATCATGACAGGATCTTTGCAAGCAATGAGGTTTGGTCTTATGATCCGCTCCACCGAGTGTGGTCCCAGAGGGCTCCTATGCTTGTGGCTCGAGCGATGTTTGCATGTTGTGCATTGGATGGGAAAATAATCGTTTCAGGAGGCTTCACTAACTGTCGCAAGTCGATATCAAAGGCTGAGATCTATGACCCTGAGTCTGGCCTATGGGAGCCTCTCCCTGACCTTCGTCTGGCTCACAGCTCTGCATGTACTGGACTTGTCATCAAGGGTAAGATGCATGTATTGCATAAAGGTCTATCGACAGTGCAGATTCTGGAAGATGGTGGCAGTCATTGGGCTGTTGAGGATTTTTCTTGGCTGCAAGGCCCGATGGCGATGGTTGGTGGAGAGCTGTATGTGCTGAGAAACAGCTGTATTATGAAGCAACGTGGTGAGAATTTCCCTGATAAGATGGTGTCATGCGCATCTGAGTTCCAGAGCAGGATCGGTTTCGGGATGATTGGTGTCGGTGACAACATATATTTGGTTGGGGGAGTGATTGGACCTGGGCCGAGAAACCAATGCATCAAGCCGCTATCTGATGTTGATATCTTGAACGTCACAAGTGAGAGACCAACCTGGAGACCGGGGTCACCGATGACACATTGTCGAGGGAGCATCTGCGGCTGCGCCTTGTTGAGGATTTAGCCTGCTCCCAGTGCGATAATGTGAGTATTCCACCATTGCTGAACTGATTGGATTGGAGACGTCCTAAGTTATATTTTATTTTCAAAAGAGTTGTTAATTACGCTTTCCCTTTGGATCCCCTGTTGTAGCATTGAGGGCATGTCTCAATGTGTGGATTACCAACGAGATATATATACTATATTGTCATGATTGGTGTTCCAAAGCGCATTATATACTTCATTCAATCATTTTCATATGGAATATACATGCTTAGGTGATGTTTAAATGACACCTTGCTAATATGAATCGCTTCAGCTGCGAGATCCCTCTCCCATGTATTCGCCCTGCTCGCTTGATTGTTTCGGTGGCTGATAAGCTTGCTGATGTTGTTTTTGGTTGTTTTGTTGTGAGAGAAAAACAATGTTCCGGTTGTTGGAGTTGGAGACTTAGAGTGGCATTATAGAAGATGGTAATAGGGTGCACAATAATTCTGCGTGACTTCCTGTTCTCTTGAAGGTTTTGTTTTTGTTGAAGGTTTCTGCGGATAATAAACAGACTTATTTTGTTTTATTGTTGTGAGAGGATAATACTGAACCATAGCTTATAATTTAGTGAACGTTTAGCTTTTGCGCGTTTTGTTGTCCGATCCGGGATGGCAGGGGAGTCTATGTCTTGTTGCCCGATCCGGGATGGCAGGGGAGTCTATGTCTACGACCCAACAAATAAAATATGCATCTCCTCTAATAATAACATCAGGCGTTATGAGACTATTTAAAGCTAGTCTCAATGCAATGTTTCATTGCGCGTTTTCCTAATGGTATGAAATTTAATATGAAATGAATCTCTCTCTTAATGAATAATTTCATTGTATATAATATGCATCTCCTCTAATAATAACATCAGACGTTATGTGACTATTTAAGACCAGTCTCAATGCAATGTTTCATTGCATGCTTTCCTAGTGGTATGAAACTTAACATGAAATGAGTCTCTCTCTCAATGCATAGTTTCATTGTATAGTTTCATGCGGTTATCAGTGTCTCTATCTTTCTTTTCTCTCTCATCTCCACCATACATTTGTTTTGCATGCATCCTATGAAACTAAGAAAGGCTCTCAATGGGGATTTCACACGGTTTTCAACGTTTTGGAAACAACGTTGTATAGTTTCATCACCATGAAACCTTCTCCCTCTCTCTCCTCATCATTTCATGCAAAAAGTGCAAATCTGCTGATGTGACACCCTATTTAATGTGCATAAAACTCTCCATAAAACCCCATTGAGACTGACCTAAGTACTCCATCCATAATTTCAAAAAAAAGTCCCTCTATATTAGTTGATGTTTTGAATAAAGTTTGAATCAAACATGGAGAATATAGATCACAAATACCTTTTAAGTTATTAAGTTTGGAAAAATAAAAAACATATCAATAAATTTATCTTGAAAAATACTTACATAAAAATATACATATATTATATTTTAATAAATATTTTTTATAATATAAGCAGTCAAAATATGTTTTGAAGACTGTGTTACTGTCATAAACGTAACTAATACATGT
The DNA here is from genome assembly GCA_022036555.1 of Microstegium vimineum. Lineage (NCBI taxonomy): Eukaryota > Viridiplantae > Streptophyta > Magnoliopsida > Poales > Poaceae > Microstegium > Microstegium vimineum. The sequence goes on from CM039124.1 coordinate 65,144,612, forward strand.
ATGGAGAGAGTATTAACTACAGAGTACTAAGCGAAGCGAAAGCAACCATTAGTGTTGCACTCGCGGGCGACGCCCCCGCTATATTTAGAGCATCTCCAAGAGTTGCCAAATTCTAGTTAACAAAACATGTGATTTGCCAAAACATAAAACAATATGACAAGTAAAAAAAGACTCTCTAATAGCATCTCCAACACTTTATCAAAATTCACTTGACAAATATCGTGATTTGACAACTTACTAGAATATACTTCCTCCGTCCCACATTAAAGAACGTTCTAGCACTTCATTTGCATGTCCAGGTTCATTTGGAGTTCTGTGTATCTGGCCACAAGCAATGTCCTGATTTATTGAATGACTGATGTACTTGGTTGCTATCTAAAACGTCAATCAATGTGGGACAAAGGGAGTATGGTAAGTGAAAAAATGGACTCTTTCCTACAGTTTAACATAATTATTTGGCAAACTTGCATCAAGAAACCTAAAAGTAAAACAAAATTAGTTTTATACCCTTCCACCTCTGGCAAACTTGCATCAGAAACCCTGAGAATGAAACCAAATTAATTTGTGTCCTTCCACCTCTACGTATGCCGCTGATGGTTTGCGCACATATATGTGCGTGGAGGGGAAGATTTCCCAAGTTGCTAAAAATTTTCAAGTTGGATGTCAAATGTTGGAGGGGTGATTTTTCTAGTTTTACCAAAAAATAAAAGATAGCAAGTGAGTTTGACAAACTGTTGGAGATGCTCTAAGAGCTTGCTATTTTGGACTTGGCAAATAAAAAAAGACCTTAAGTTTATATTTAAATATCATAGATAAATACAACAGTAAAACCATTCTACTGAAAACTATCATATTATTATTCCACTCTATAGATCTACTCATGAGGATTAAAAAAAATCTTCATTTGCTATTTTATGATTTTTCTATGAATTACTCCAAATTTTCAGTTATTTAAATATATATAAACAAAAAAGATAAAAAAAAATAGTTTTGCATCGAAACCTTGAACTTCTGAAACCAAATAAGTCTACATCTATAAACTCTTCTCTCTAGCACTTTTATAAGGTGAACACAATAAAGAGTTTCTGTTTACTCGCGTGTCAGGAGGAAAGATTTGCTAAATTTCTATTTTTTCCAAGTTAGAACTGCTAGAGGATGTTTTTTTTTATGTTTTGCAAAAAGTTTATAGATGGTAAGTTAATTTGACAAACTCTTAGCAACAAAGAATCACCTTCGCCTCGGTTATGGGCCCATTTGCAGCCAGACAAAAGACCCATCACGTGGAGAAAGCAAGTATGTTCTACGGGGCCCACCTGCAGAAGCTGTAGTCTGTAGAGTTCGAACTGGGCTCTGGTTGGGCCACGCTCCCCCCGCAATCCTTTCCGGAGGAGACCAAGCCAACGCGGTCGCGGTGTACAAATACACACCACATCGGCACCTCCTCCGCATCTGAAAACCGCAGCAGCAATCGACTCTGCTCAAAGCGCAGCCGCAAAAACCCTAACCCCAGCTGCCTCTTTCTCATCCCTTCTTTGTTAGACGCCGCCGCCGCCGCCAGCGATCTAGACGCAGCAATGGCGCCGACCAAGGGCGAGGGACCGGCGATCGGCATCGACCTGGGCACGACGTACTCGTGCGTCGGTGTGTGGCAGCACGACCGCGTCGAGATCATCGCCAACGACCAGGGGAACCGCACCACGCCGTCCTACGTCGCCTTCACCGACTCCGAGCGCCTCATCGGCGATGCCGCGAAGAACCAGGTCGCCATGAACCCCATCAACACCGTCTTCGGTAAGCACGTCCTTCCTGCTCCTCTGTTTCTGATGTTATACGACGAATTGTTTTGTGTGCGCAATGGTGGGTTCAAGTCTGCATAGATCTGATCTGCAATGCTGTTTCGTTTTCTAGTCTGTTCACATTACATACATATGATTGGACTAGGTGATAATGCACTGACCATGTGTTGTTTAATACTTGGCGGTTATTAAAGTGTCGCAAATTCATCTGAAAAAAATAATTTATATTGGATTGGGCTATGTTTGCTGTAGAAATTCATCTGAAAAAGGAATTTATATTGGATTGTACTATGTTCACCACATGACCACGATGATTTGTCTTTCTGTTATTGTAATTTATGTTCACTTGGAGAATTGACACATAAAATTTTTGGTGACACGTCTGTGAAATCACTGTTGCTGATTTCTGGACCGTGCAGAAACTGCTCTTGACAAATTAGTCACTAATGCATTTTATACTTACACACAGAACAGCCTTCTTTTATCATTGCCAGTAGCGAGGACAGATTTTTCTTTCTGACTTCGTTTGTGCATTGATATGGTCTGTGAGGACAAATTTGTCTTTATATTATGGCAAATTGAATAAATGTTGGTTTCATTGCATGGTTGTAGGGTACAGTTTGTATTGTTGAAACATGCCAATACGTTGCTGGTCTGACTAAGCACTCAGTCCTAGCACCTAGGTTGCAGACAAATTGTTTTTTGGAAATTATTTGCTGTGAACATAGCTGTTGTACTAGGAGTGGTTAATTTATATTTTATATGCATTTGAAAATGACCTACAGATTTGTAGCTGCCTTTTTTATGTGTATACTATATAAGCATGCACACCCTCCTTTTGAAGTTAGTAGGCCTATTTCTACAAGGCTTTGATAATCAATTACTCTTTTTCAATATGCCATTTATGTGATACAAAATCATAAACATTTTTCAATGTGGACATCAATTTTATGTTGCCAAACCATGTATCATTGTAGATAAATGAAATGCACCTGCTAGTTTCAAATGGAGGGAGTATTAAATTAACTTTGATTATAAGCTGTTCTGGGTTATACTTTGTGCCATTTTGTTATGTTTGTTGTAAGAACAGTCATGTTGGTTGAAGTTGCCAGTTTAAGTATGAATTAACATGGGCATCTGGTACTTAATTATGTATCTATATTTTTGATATGATATAATAAAAATTTATGTTTCACATGTACACCTAACCTATGTTAGATTCATTCATTAGGTACAGATCACACACGATGTTATTGTTCGTGCATGTTCTTTTTCGGTTTGCATATACATATCAAACAAGCTGTGGAAGTATTCCATGATAATTCATACATTTTGAACTGTTTTGGGGCGTACTTTGAGATCTTCTTTACCCATGATTTTATTATAACTGCCCATTGCTTCAGAAGCTTAATCCAATAGAAGGCATATTGTAATGGTATTTTTTGAACTGACACTTTATTTTCTGCTGATCTTGTCACTCATGCAGTTCTTGTTACTTTAATTATAAAAAAATTGTGGGCAAGAATGTAGTTATATAAAGCAGAGACTGAACGTAACATAATCCAAAATTTGATTCTAATGGTGCTTCTTTTTATTAAATCATGCAGATGCTAAGCGGCTTATTGGAAGACGGTTTTCTGATGCCTGTGTTCAGAGTGATATTAAGATGTGGCCATACAAGGTTATTGCTGGCCCAGCGGACAAGCCTATGATTGGAGTGCAGTACAAGGGTGAGGAAAAGCAGTTCTCAGCTGAGGAAATTTCTTCCATGGTTCTTATCAAAATGCGTGAGATTGCTGAAGCTTACCTTGGATCAACTATTAAGAATGCTGTGGTCACTGTTCCTGCTTACTTCAATGATTCCCAGAGGCAGGCAACTAAGGATGCTGGTGTCATTGCTGGTCTCAATGTCATGCGTATCATCAATGAGCCTACTGCTGCTGCTATTGCCTATGGTCTTGACAAGAAATCTACTAGTGTTGGTGAGAAGAATGTTCTTATTTTCGACCTTGGAGGTGGCACTTTTGATGTCTCACTCCTCACTATCGAGGAGGGTATATTTGAGGTGAAGGCCACAGCTGGTGACACTCACCTTGGTGGTGAGGATTTTGACAACCGCTTGGTGAACCACTTTGTTCAGGAGTTTAAGAGGAAGAATAAGAAGGATATCACTGGGAACCCCAGGGCTCTGAGAAGGCTTAGGACTTCATGTGAGAGGGCTAAGAGGACACTTTCTTCCACAGCGCAGACTACAATTGAAATCGATTCTCTTTATGAGGGCATTGATTTCTATTCCACCATCACCAGAGCCAGGTTTGAGGAGCTTAACATGGACCTCTTCAGGAAGTGCATGGAGCCTGTGGAGAAGTGCCTGAGGGATGCCAAGATGGATAAGAGCACTATCCATGATGTTGTACTAGTTGGTGGTTCGACTAGGATCCCCAAAGTTCAGCAGCTGCTGCAGGACTTCTTCAATGGGAAGGAACTCTGCAAGAGCATCAATCCAGATGAGGCCGTTGCCTATGGTGCTGCTGTCCAGGCTGCAATCCTTAGCGGGGAGGGCAATGAGAAGGTCCAGGACCTTCTCCTTCTTGATGTGACCCCACTGTCTCTTGGTCTTGAGACTGCCGGAGGAGTCATGACCGTGCTTATTCAAAGGAACACCACCATTCCAACCAAGAAGGAGCAGGTGTTCTCCACCTACTCGGACAACCAGCCTGGTGTGCTGATCCAGGTTTATGAGGGCGAGAGGACCCGGACCAGGGACAACAACCTACTTGGGAAATTCGAGCTCTCTGGAATTCCTCCTGCACCTAGAGGCGTCCCTCAGATCACTGTATGCTTTGACATAGATGCCAACGGTATCCTGAACGTCTCTGCTGAGGACAAGACGACTGGGCAGAAGAACAAGATCACCATCACCAATGACAAGGGAAGGCTGAGCAAGGACGACATTGAGAAGATGGTCCAGGAAGCAGAGAAGTACAAGTCGGAGGACGAGGAGCATAAGAAGAAGGTGGAGGCGAAGAACTCCCTGGAGAACTACGCCTACAACATGAGGAACACCATCCAGGACGAGAAGATTGCTTCGAAGCTGTCGGCAGACGACAAGAAGAAGATTGAGGACGCTCTGGAGCAGGCCATCAGCTGGCTGGACAGCAACCAGCTCGCCGAGGTGGAAGAGTTTGAGGACAAGATGAAGGAGCTGGAAGGCCTCTGCAACCCCATCATTGCCAAGATGTACCAGGGCGCTGGTGCTGACATGGCTGGCGGAATGGAGGATGAGGCCGCCGCAGCTGCTGGCGGTGCTGGCCCCAAGATTGAGGAGGTCGATTAAATTATGCTCACCCCCGACCATCATTCTTGTTCGTACGTAGTAGTAAAAGATAATACGTACGTAGCTCTTTTGTTTCTTGCAGCCCCAGGTGGCAATCATACCACTTGGGGGTTATAATTAGGTGTACGCTGGTTGTGCTTGTGCGTGCGTCATGAACAATTGCTTTTCGGCTTGGGCCGCTTTGAAAGGGATTCTATTCAGTATTATTCTGTTAATTTGGGTATTCTATTCAGTATTATTCTGTTAATTTGGGGGCAAATTAAAGCCAAGAATCCGGGGGGAGGTGAGGTGTCCGGTGAAGAAAAGGTAAGTCGCATGAAACAAACCCAACAGGCAGAGGCAGGATCTTTAATTTGCTTTCAAATTTCCCCAGCTGAAGTACTGCTGCCCAATCCTTCCCCCGCGCCCCCAGCTGAGCGCGCGCCTGCCTGCCCTTGGCTTTAATCGATCAGCTCGCGATCGATCGATCGTCAGCCATGGCGAAAGCGGCGTCCCGCCGGCCCCTCCGACTCCGATTCTCGATCCCCCACCACAACTCCCTCTCTCTACGCGGCTAAAGCGTCGGCTGGCCGGCCAGTACCAGTCTACCAGTGCCAATCATTATCGCCTGAGTCGGGGCCGCCAGCCCCCCGTCGTCGCTTTGGCCGTCCCGCTCCCGGCCAGGGCTGGCATGCTATTGCCTGGCGCGCTAGTACGTACTATTGCTGATGCTGCGCGTCGGTCGCGCACGATGGCCTCCCAGGTAGATGCCGCTGCTGCCGGGTACCTGCCGCGGCCGGACACCGCGCGCGTAAAGATAGAGAGGCCACCACTAGCTAGGGCCGTAGGGGAGGGGAGCCTGTGAGGTGAGGTGAGGTGAGGTGAGGTGACGAGCCGGCCCGGCGTTTGCCTGCCCGGCCCCTTGCTGCCAGTCGCCAGTCGCCAGTGAGTAACTTTGGTTGCCTCCTCCCGGTGTTGGGCCCTGGCCGGGTTGCGCTTTCCACCGGCCGGCACTTGTTCTGAGTTGTGACGGACGGCTTGATTGAGACCAGGCCAGGGGCCGGGGAAATAATCAATCGTATATATCCATGGCAGTGCAGTGCAGTGCATGCGTTGGAGCCGGCCAGGCGATCGTCGAGGCCACCTAGCAAGCAAGCTACGACTCGATCCTAGGCCTAGGTTCATGCATCCATCGGCCGGTCAGCTTGGCCGCGCGCCGCCATTGACAAGCTTTAATTTCTGCGCCTCCGTCATTCTGCCTTGCTGCGGCTGGTCCATTGCAGCATGCATTATTCATCCGTCCATCCATCCATTCAATTCGTGTACTACTGCTGTTACCGAACTGCATGCATGCATATGATCTATCTATCCATCCATCCATCCATCGATGTCTCTGCTGAGAGATCTGAATCCATCGTTGCAGTTGCAGAACTCCATGTCTCTGAATGAAAATGAATGCATCGATCTCTGAAATTCTGCAAGTAGCTTCACTTCATTAATTTCGTTCTCCTGCACTCTCAGCTGTTTTTCACTTGTATGTACTCCGTAGTACATATATAATTTGACTTACAACACATGTGAATCGTGGATCTCTTAGCCCCAAAGGAAACGCATTGCAGATGCAGATGCAGGCGCGCAGTCGGTTCGGTCCACCCAGCTGCTGCTGCTTCAGGTTGAAACCAAACGAAACGAGACAGTAGGATAGTGCGCACACAATCTTCAGTGAGCAAAAGCGGTGCAGAATCTTGGACTACTGCTAAAGCCACTGTCGTCTATACGCGCGCGCGCCTCCAAAGCTGAATCATGAAACCATGTGTGTGGTACCGCCGGCCACTGCTAGCTTATAGCTGCTCATGATGCATGCTTGCACCCTATATTCTTTTCTTCTATTCCGCTCATATCATAATCATATAAACAAAAAAAAGAAAACTGCTGGTGCTACTCATGCATTCATCGTCGTCTGGTGGTTCAACTTTTATACATCATATACATACATACATATATGACACTTGACAGCCATCTTGTTTTGGACACTATCCTGGAGATGTTTTTTTCCCACGATCGTGCCTTAGCATGTACTGTATTTCATTAAGAGTGGATAGAAAAACCGGATAGAAACAGGAAACCGTCCGATCCAGTCGGTAACAAAGGTTTCCATCAGCAGGAAGAACATGCCAGATAGTAGACGATGGATTGAAGCGCGCTGTACGTAGTAGAACCTTGACTTCTGGTGTTCTAGCTAGATCGACCAGTGTATATTATATTACATCGCACGCATTCATTATGTAAAGTAGTAGTATAGTTCAGGTGAAATTAAACTGAAGGTTCTCACTTCTTAGACCGCGCAATGCATGCAACTAACCGAAGCAAGGCTCGTGCGTTCTGTAGGTAGGGAGCAGCGCTAGCTGCCTACACTGGACACTCACCAGTATGCTAGCTGCATTCTGGGTTCTGGCTATATGTACTGTGACCACTGCCTGATCGATGCACTGAATATCTGAAACAACGAGTAACTTAACTGAATCGAGTACTGTGCTGTGACCACTCGATCACCAGTCTCCTTGAATGAATAGTAGCTATAGCTAGTAGCTCATCAATAAATGGGAAGGCCGGGTGCACTTCCTACTAGATCCTGCCTGCTACCCTGAAAGAACCGAATTGTTATCTTCTGTCTAATCTCTCTAGCTACTAGCTAATCAATCATAGGCAAGAGCTAAGCTAGCTAGGTAATAAAGTGGGTCGTTTCAGGTTTATTTATTTAATTGGTACCCTGCTGACAAGGCAGCCAATTTGGAGAATATATAATGATCTAATTATAAGACAGTACGTGAGCACAAATAATCCCTTTGTGCTAGCTCTCACCATTAGGAGAGAGCAACGTACGATGCATCACGCCAGGATGGATTGATGGATGGATGGGCCGGGAGAATATATGAAAGCAAGGGAGAGATTTCACTAGCTAGTAGTATATATATTATATACTATGTCATGCATAGGAAGACACTTGATTATTTCTAGTTATCGAAGGACCCGAATAGAATAAGAACCTTGTGATTTGCCCAGAGATCTTGCATGTACAATTCGAATGTGGTAAAGCCCCATCATGCATAGTTTTAGTATAGTATTCAGGATGACATGTTTGCTTAACTCGTTCAACAAAGCCATCGATCAAAACGCTGTCTAGCTTTCATATAGATCTATCTATCTACTAGCTAGAGCTAGTAGCCTAAACCATAGACGATGCTTCATGTTTGCGCTGAAATTTTCAAGCACTGTACTTTAGTTGAGAATTGCGCTAGCATCAGTACGTACAATACGTGTATATATATATCAGGACCAAGGACAGGTGTGTTCAACTACAGGAGATAGAAAGGACTAGTGGCTGCAAATTTGGAATCAATGGCTATGTACTCTCAAACACTGTTCCCTGTGCAAGCAAGCAAACAAATAAATTGATCCCTGCTATCTCTCTCTCTCTCCACCTAGCTCTTCTTCCCGGCCAGCCACCTCTCTACTCTACTGTTCATCTGTACATTGCACAAAGACCTGCTGTCCAAGACGTACGTACTTTATTGCTTTATCTACCCCTATATGTACTTAAAGTTGCCTATTCATATAGAACTGTACATACATGAGAGCACTGTCTACTTGTCTAGCTATACTTGTTAGCTTTGTTGGTCTTTGGTTGGAGAGAGAGAGAGAGAGGTAGTAGTAGAACAGGAATTCTCTACACCAGCAGCACCAGCTAGCCAAGAGTCCAAAGAGAGTCGTAGCAAGAGTAACTTTACCACTGATTGATCTCTTTCATCAATATGGACATAAAGTTGCACCTGCACAAACACTAGAATGACCCCCTGGACTGGACAACTTGTATTGGTAGCTAGCTAGCTCATCTTGGTAACCACTGTTGAACCCCGGCCTCCATCTCTCTATCTCTTCTTGTGCTAGCTAGCTAGGTAATCAAGCAGGGAACGAAGGAAGAAGGAAAAAATAACCCGCAAAGAATGAACACGCACAACAAGACAGCCTTAGCTTCCAAACAGTAGATGAACAACAGGCATCACCACCTCTTCTTGCTGCCTCCCTAGGGTTTCCAACTTTCCTCATGCATAAAAACCGGGCCCCCCTTGCTATTCTCTCATTACCCTGTCGCTCCCACTCTTGCATGCTTGCTGCTAGCTACATCCATCCATCTCACACATTGCATCTATCCTTACGAGCTAAGCAATGAAGTCTCTTGTGTACTTTGTCGTTGCCCTCCCATATGTTTCACATCCCATTATATATATAATGCAAGGCCTCCTCCACAACACCACAAACAAACCAAAAAAATAAAATATATAAAGGGGCCGGGGCCGGGCCGGGAATGAACAAACCCCCATTCTCCTTTAATTTTATTCCACTCGCTTTCGCCCTCCCAACCCAACGATCCCATCTCTTTCTCCGGTCCCTAGCTTAGCTTTAGTTTCTCCTCCTCTTCTTCCCCTCTCCTCTCCTACTCTTCTTCGTCTTCCGCTTCGCCGTCATTCCATTCCAGTCGTCGAGAGAGAGAGAGAGAGAGAGAGAGCTCAGCTCTCACTAGTGGATGTTATTCTCCGATCCACCTTTATTATCGATGCACCCGGCCGGCCCTCCTCCCCCATCCTTGCATGATCCCCTAAAGCGCCTATATACCCTTATCTCTCAAAGCAAGAAGAAGAGGTGCGACTGCGCGAGGAACAAACAAACCAGCAGCTAGCTGAAAAGAAGCTCCTCTCACTCACTCACAAGTAGTAGCAAAAGATCAAAAGAAATCAATTCTATACCATGGTCTTTTCTTCGGTTCCTGTCTATCTTGATCCACCCAATTGGAACCAGCACCAGCACCAGCCGCAGCAGCAGGTAAAAATTTTCGCCCCCGGCCCGGGCCTAAATCTCTTCCGCTTCTTCTTTTGCTTTTTTGGTTTCGTCTCCGGCCTCCTTGTTGGCCACCATAGCGCCGAAAACTTCTCCATGAAAAAAGCAATAAGGCTGCTGCCGAGAGAGAAAGAGGGGACGACGAAATGGAGAGGAAATATTCTTAAGCTCTTTTGCGAAATCTTTCTTCTCTGCTTGAATATACCAGGCCGCGCGCGTCTCTTTTGGTTTCATATATTCTCTGATATCAATTTCGCCTCGCGCGCGCGCCTTTATTTCTTCTCTTTAATTTCTGTCTGTATACGTGCATACCCGGCCGTGTGTTTGATGATTTCGAAATGATCCTGCTTTCAGCAACAGCAAGCTCACCACCATGGCCTGCTTCCAAGTGGCGGCGGAGGCGGCGGTGGCGGCGGCGGCATCGACGCGCATGCGCATCATCATCACCACCATCATCATCAGCTGCCGCCGATGCCACCCCCTGGCGGAGGCGGAGCTCTCATGGCTCCTCCTCGCTCTGACATGGCGGCTGTGGTCGCTGCGAGCGGCGGCGGTGGTGGCGGGCCGACTGGTGGCGGCTCCGCTATCCGGCCGGGCTCCATGACCGAGCGCGCCAGGCTCGCCAAGATGCCGCAGCCGGAGCCGGGGCTCAAGTGCCCGCGCTGCGAGTCCACCAACACCAAGTTCTGCTACTTCAACAACTACTCGCTCTCGCAGCCGCGCCACTTCTGCAAGACGTGCCGCCGGTACTGGACGCGCGGCGGCGCGCTCCGGAACGTCCCCGTCGGCGGCGGGTGCCGCCGCAACAAGCGCACCAGCAAGTCGTCCAACAAGTCCAACAACAACTCCTCATCGGCCGCCTCTGCTTCCGGCGGCGCCGGCGGGACGTCGTCGTCCACCTCGTCCACTGCGACCGGCGGCAGCAGCGCGGGAGGAGGCGCCATCATGCCGTCGTCTCATCAGCAGGGGCACGGCGGGCAGCTGCCGTTCCTCGCCTCGTTTCACCACCACCCTCTGGCCGGCGGCGGAGGGGATCACTACAGCACCGGCGCGTCAAGGTTAGGGTTCCCCGGGCTGATGAGCTCACTGGACCCCGTGGACTACCACCAGTTCGGCGCTGCCGGCGGGCTGGAGCAGTGGCGCGTGCCGCAGATACAGCATCAGTTCCCCTTCCTAAGCGGCCGCCCCGACGCCGGCGTGCCACCGACAATGTCTGGCATTTACCCGTTCGACTTGGAAGGCCACGGCGGGGACGGTACCGGCTTCGCCGGCCACATGCTGGGCGGCTCCAAGGCGCCCAGCTCAGCCGGGCTGATCTCGCAGCTGGCGTCGGTGAAGATGGAGGACAACCCAGCGTCCGCGGCGACGATGATGGCGAACAGCTCGCCAAGGGAGTTCCTTGGTCTCCCTGGGAACCTCCAATTCTGGGGCGGCGGCAGTAACGGCGGTGCAAATGGCAACAATGGAGGAGGCGCTGGCAACGCCGCCGGTGGTGGCGGCGGCGGCGCTGTCGCTCCGGGCAGCAGCTGGGTGGACCTGTCAGGATTCAACTCGTCTTCGTCCGGGAACGTGCTGTGACGCGCCCTGTACGTGTGATCTCTGCATGCTAGCTGTTGGTTGCTGCACACAAAAGGTAGAGCGCCCTATTATTTATGCAAAGCCCTGATCGAAGCTTCATTTTAGTCATGGCTTCTGAGAAAGTTCAACAGATCAAAAGGAGTTGTGGTGCAAGATTATAGGGGCGCTATCTATCTATCTGATAGGATCTGCGACTGCGATGATCGGGTCGATGGCGGAGATGGTGAATTGGTGTCTAGAAATGGTAGGCAATCGAAATTAGTTTATGTTATATTCAGTTCTTCATGTGCTGTTCTTGTTTCGGCTATCTAGGGGGTGCATTATATTTCTATATTGTTGTCCATTATATTTCAGGTTGATCTATGATATGTAAACTTGTAACACATGCATGCATGTTGCTAGGTTTACTGCTTACTAGCTAGCTTTGGTGTGCAAATGGTGCAAGGTGATAATATATATGTATACTTATGGGAGTACTTGATCAAAGAGATCGAAAGAACTACTAATCGATCAGCCTGTTTCTAGCTACATGCATGCATGGTGAATTATTCATCTCTATTTGAGACAGTTAATTTGCAACAATGGATGCTTCTTGTTACTAATGATCACTTATATATTGTTGTGTGCTTGTGTGTATGTGTATATATATGTATCATCAAAATGCATTGGTCTAGTTCGTATAATGGCATTCATGCTTGCGGCTAGATCACTAGAAATAATATGTGAGTTATGCTTATGCCTCTACTGATCTCTACTCTATATCATGAAAAGTGAGGCATGAATCCTTGCTGTGAGGTAATATATGACATATGTCTATCTATCTATATATCATGGTACGTGCTCAATTGCACCTATCATTTGGAGATGAATAAGCAAGGCCGACATTACCATCTCGCACAATGCACCATATATAATCAAGTTCATCTCTACATATAAACTATATATAGGATTCACATCCGTGTGTATATATATATATAGATATGTGTGGTCATTGCCTGTTATGTACTCCCTCGGTTCGAAACTATAAGACGTTTTGACTAGAAAACCCTAAACGTCTTATAATTTGGAACGGGGAGAGCACATGTTACTTAGTTATCTCACGTGCACATATGCATACTCTCTTCAACCCACAAAATAACACCCATTCCAAGCACTTAACAAAAGAAATTATACCTATACATTTAGATGGAGAGGGACAGGATGCAGGTACTTCTTGAGTGCTTATATAATTAAGTAACTAGCTAGCTAGTAGCTAGCAAGCTATTTAACACATTGAGTTTACTAATTGAAGCTAATAAGGCAAACAATGAAACACATATGATCCATTGAAGCTCTAAACTAAGTCCAGTCGTTCTGCTCTTTTGAGAGATCACATTTCTGATGGTACACATTGGTATATATATACTTATATATATAGGCAGTGCAACAAGAGACCCAGTTCTCCATGCATGGTCCTCACTAGCAGAAGCGGTGTTGGTTTCTAGGTTTCCATGCACCAATCTCCATTCAAAGCCTTTTTCCACTGCCATTGTGTAATCATGGCATGCATGTCCCACAGCGCAGGCAATTTATTCATGCATGTCCAAGGAATGAATGCATCATGCAGTAGGGAATGGCTACTGGGCTAGCATGCAGCAGCTGCAATCTCCTTAGTTGTGCACAAAGAATTTGTTCCTATGTTTCTTTTGGTCCTTTCGCGCCATCTTTACCTTTATCCAGCAGCTTCATCGGTTTCGAGGAGTCATTGCACCAGAAGCTTTGCATTTCTAGAGGTTTGAAGCCAACCATGTCTGACACCATCAAAGTGTGCATCATCCCTGACGAAGCTGAAGGTTGCCCAGCCTGCCACATCTTTCGTTCCCTTGAAACAACCAATGTTGATGCAATTTTAGCATACTAATGCTGAGTCAAACCATATTTAGATTTAACTAATTTATGTAAACAGATATTAATATTTACCATACTAGCTATTTGGAGTCATAATAAATAATGTTGATGAAATTTTCTATAAACTATTATGTGAGGAAGGTAGTATATTCCTAGTCTGTCTCCATATGTCCCCGGCCGTTTAGTGGAGCTCGGGCCACAGCTCTTGCTCTTCTTTCTAGTTACCCTATAAGGAGTTATATTTGTTCTCAAAATAAATTGGGAGCCGACGAAGTCAGATTTTTTTTTTGCTTCAGCGGTTCCGGATCCTCCACGCATTGTAGCAAGAAGTCGAGCCGAACAAAGCCGTATCAAACATACCCTATATATATACTCACATGCTCGAACCAACAATGTTTTCAGAAAATACATGAATAATATATATATACTAGAAATCCACAGAATAAGATATGACCTTTAGTTGGCACAACCTCCAAAAAACTAGAATCATTTGTCTCTAAATTTCTCATATGACGCAATGTTTTTAGCAATAAAGTCATAACCATAGGAAAAATACTTCTAAGTATTAATACAACAACATTAGTTTAGAACAAATTTAAACAATGTGAGGCACTTTTTTTTGGAAAAATATTATAAATGAGGTGTCAAATTTGCACTTTATATTTTAGGACAAAGGGGATATGACTGGGCTTTGTGAAACTGATATGCATAACTGGTCGTGTTTTGAGATAGAGGGAGCACAACATTGCGAAGGCTTGTAATATTTAGGATTGATAAGTAACTGATATGAGGAAATTGAAATGACATTGCATGTTTAGATGAAATTGCACACATGAGACAATGAAAGATGGTGGGTTCTCTTGGTTAGTTTTCCCCTTTAATGACAGATGTGAAAAATACAGAAATAACAAACCATGAATATTGTGGTGCTTTGCTTTTTATTGGTAAAATATAAGAAATTATTGGGCATATTTAGGTTAATTGTTTTATAATAAAATGTGGGTAATTTAGAAACATGTTCATCACATCTATTAAGTGTTATTGTCAATGTTGTATAAATAACTCCACCATAAACCTGAATATTTATAGCATACCTTTATTTGCGAGAATCTATGTATGTATCTTTTATTTGGCACACCTCATATAATGATTAGCATGTGGATGCACTAAAAAGAGTCTCTAGATACCAATCGTACGACAATCCATCTCTACATCTTGTATTAAAGAGCCAAAATTTCATCCTCATTTTTTTCTGTTCCGGTTTTTACTTTCCAACATGCACTCACGTCTGTGTATCTCGTATGTGGTCCAAATTGATGACCCATGACCAGAGGAGTTAGAAAAAGTCACGTCTAGTGATGATCGATATACAAACTCCCATATTGGGTCGCGACCTCTGTCCTAGAATCATGACTCGTGCTTATACGAGTTAGAACACAACAAACTCCCATATTGGGTCGCGACCTCTATCCTGGAATCATGACTCGTGCTTATACTATCAAGCTAATCATGACATTTAAGACGTACAATCTATAATTAGTTAGTAAAAGTAACTATATATATATATAATTAGCTTGTGGTTATGTCATATATTATTTGAAAATCTAGGGAGTATCGAAACTCGGTTAAAAATAACTACAAAATTGACGGCGACACATGCTAGCACATATAATACTACTCGGTCCTGTTCACGATCGATGATGAACTGGCGACATGCTAGTGCATGCATCGTCTTCAGGTTAATTTTGCCCTCCAGCCCATTTTAAAGAGCTAGCAGCTAGTACACATACAGTACGTACCACCGGATCGATATATGAGCTTTTGATGACTCATGACTATACATATATAAATATAGCACAGTACTTTATAGGGGACGCACGATAGCCAGCTCTTGCAGCTGTGCTGACTTGTTTTTCCCTCCCGGCCTGCTGGCGGCCCTCGTGTCTACGTACAATGAATAATGGCGACTACAGGACGACGTACACGCTTTGAGCGAGAAAATACAAACAGAATAGTATTTTACATCAAATACGCCAACATTTATTTACATGCACGCACAATTAACTAATATATAGTTACCATAAAACTCGAGGATATATACAATTGCTATTGTACACCCTAGGTCATCAAACTATCATACTGAAAAAAATCAGTATAATTCAGTAGCTATATATTAATTAGTATCATTCAAATTTCATGATAAGTCGGTTTTAGCTACTGAATGTAGAATAATATTTTACGATAGGTTATTCTACATTGTAATTATACTACAACAAATTATTATACTGAAAAAAATCAATACAATTTGATCAGTAGCTACATGTCAATAACAATTTAGTATTTTCTAGTCAGTTTTAGCTGGGTGTAAAATAACACTGCCATGTATATATGATGTACATGCCAATATCATCGATCGGATCATCAGCGAGTTTATTCATTTTTTGTCACTTTGCAGTGTGAGAGTACAATATATATATACAAAAGCATGCAAGCTTTGCATTAGACACGCGTATCAACTTCGTTCTGATTGCCCATTGCTTTCACCGTAATCCGGTTGATTAAGATCGATACCCCGTGCACCGAACAGAGCATAAAATCAGGAGAAAAAAAAGGTAATAAAGTGTTTGTCTGTTTGCACATAGAAATAGGTACGGTGCAAGCAAAAAGCTAGCTGCTAATACGTATAGTCAGTAGAGAAACACGATATATAGTTATATATATATACTACAAAGTTCGAACTGCACTGGGTTTAAATTAAATAAATTAATTAAAAAGGCAAATTAAAATTGTGTGATGGTGAAAATGCATAGCTATTATTGCTAACGCAGCGGCATATCCATATATCTGACCACCATGATCTCTCGCTCGTTTGTTTACCCGTCGTTGTCGGATGGAATCTAAGTTTTCGTCTGCTTTTGCGTAGTCCAATGCAGTCTCCCCCTCTTGGAGAGGGAATAAAGGCACTAGGCCCCTCAATCTGACCCCATCTGTTTTTATTTAGTTCTATGGATTTAATCAAATATAATCACAAATTAAGCTAGAGATGAAATCTGAAACATAACCCTTGATTTTTAAAACCATAATAAATTTGACGTTGATGGTGATATTATTAGCTAGTTTTATGTATGCTAAGTAGGAAATCTCAAAAAAAAAATGTATGCTAAGTAGGAGTATGTGGGTACATAAAAAGAGTGAGCGAAATTTTGTTGTGGGACACTTAACTTATCCAAAATTGGTTGTTGAACATTGAAATATTTTTCCTTTGTTGTGGGACACAATTTCATGTGTTGTGGGGAACTTTTTTCTTTGTTGTAGGACATGCGGTGTCCCACAACAATTTTGGAAAAGTATAATGTCCTGGTGCAAAATTAAAATCCCCAAAGAGTAAATTATCGATGCCACGTGGTTGATTTGGATATATATGAGTCCCGACTTTCACGAAGGAAACGATATAGGAAGATACGATGGACAATGATACTACAATCTTTCAATTATTGATTGGGTCTCCTTTTAGAAATTTCTTTTAGAGGCAACACGCTAATAATTCTTCATATAAAAGGACATAAATCCTCCATATAAAAGTATATCATTCTTCAACCATCGATTTCATTTGGTGAACATGTTTGTTGTAACTATTGGGGTGTAACATGTTTCTAAATTATATATCTATACATTTGTAAATATGATGAAAAACCTAACCTAGAGAGTACTGCAAATATATACATGCTTAGAAAACAAAATACCCAATCGCAAAAAAAACCCCACCTATGAATAAATAAATAATTAACTCAAAGCATCCAAATATTTTTTATAAATTACCCATATATGCATTATACAAAAAAAACTAATCCAAATACTTTTTATCCTTGTTTCGGAGTATATAACAAAATTAGCCCAAAATGTTGACGTCTTGTTTTCTTCGCATAAATTCATCAATTTAAATCTCTCTTTCTATCTCTCTGGTATGCATATTGGAGATACCGGAGACCAAACCAATAGATAACAAAGAAATCATTTTTCTAAATTATAAAATCTTTTGACTTTTCTAAATGCATTACTTTCTTGTTAATGGACGTGTTCTCGGAAAAAATAGATGTATTATTTTTGTTGTATACTACTTATTAGAGGTCGATCATCGACCCCACCCACATTCCTATACGAACTCTCACCAGAACCAAACACAACACCAACCACTCACTTGTCTGATCAACATTTCAAGCAATCAACCAATTCACCTAGAGTAGCCCAGCTAGTTCTAGGCCTCGGCTCGCTCTGAGCACCCCCGTGTAAACCAGCTTGTACTGCCCCCTGTACGAGCACTTCGGTACAAGATAATACAGTACCCCCTCCTCTTGCTGGACGTAGGGCCTTCTTTGCCCGAACCAGGATAAACTCTGTGTTCTTCTTGCATCACATCTGGAAGAGGGAGCACGCAATATACAAATTTACTAGTTGGTGATCGACCCCCTGGGTCGAAACACCGACAGTTGGCGCGCCAGGTAGGGGGTCTTTGTGTGTCGATCAACTCTCAATTAATCTTTCAGATGGAGTCCACCGTTCCACCACTTCCGTTCGCCACCATCATTTGGTTCGGGAGCCTAGAGTTCCTTTCCCTGGGCCACGGCCACGATATGGTTCTACTTTCTGGAGGTGGTGCGGATAGCAGCGGCTCTGATACATCGAGGCCAGGGAAGACCTCACGACGGTCCCACCACTCACGCCTTTCGACTGCGGCCAGGAGGAGGCGCGAGCAACGCCGCCGCAGCCTTCGCCGCGCAGATGACGTGACACCTGACGCCACTCCCCCGGTCTCAGCTGGCGACACAGTTCCTCCCTTCGGGAGCCTGTTTGACCCATGCTTGGAGATCGGAGGAGACCGCCTCTCCGAGCCCGACTCCGGCTTCGGCATACAACCATCTCGGAGGGTCCCCAAGGCCTCTCCGACCGCGTCGGCCGCTCCACCACGTAACCTACTTCCGCATAGGCTCTACAACAACGTCAGACTCTTCTCTGCCTTCGTAGACTCGCGAATGCGAGCACAACACGGGTCCCTAGGGGACTTGCTACGTGTGACCGTGAACCTCAGCGCCACTCCTCCACCAGGCGAGTACCTGGAGTCGCGACGAACCCCGACCCTCGGGTACTACACCTTGGGCACGATACAACAGCGACTGGAGGAGGAGCGTAGGGGATCTTTCCCCAACTTTTACCAAAGCTGCCCTGATCCAGACTCCCCTGATGAGGATTACGATCCCACGCGGGAGTGCTTCCACCTCGACGGACCAGTCGGCTCCTAGGACGACACCATCGACGCTGCAGCCGCGAGAGTAGGAGGAGGGGGCAACGCTACCCCAGCACGAGGCGCCAGTCCACCGATTCCGAACGAAGCCGCTCCGCCTCAGGACACCGAGATCGCGCAGGTCCAAGAGCTACTCGCCAAGCTCGAGGAGGAACGCCTACGACTTCATCAGCTCGAGCATGCCCTCGAGCAAGATCGCGAGTGCCCACAGGGTGGAGGGGCTCGCGCCAGGGCCCGTGACGTCCATCAGCGGATCGTTGAGGAAGGAGCAAACGAGCCCCGTGTCTACAACCGCGCCAGTCAGAATGTCGTGGCAGCCGCAATGCTGTTCCGTGACATGCCGGCACCCCGACACCCCAAGCGCAACGTATTAGAGATGAAATCCAGGGGCTCCTCCAGACCGTGGCCGTACAACAGGCGGAGAGCTCGGCCTCAAGGTGCAGAGGAGCTGCTTCCGAGCGACAGGACATACCCTCTCGTCAAGACCAAGAAGCGTTTGTCCACCAGGACAAGGCGCCCCGAGGCCAAGCAGGGCGACAACCGGTTCGAGACCGCATCCTTGACAATCGACAACCACGCAACGCATGACACGACATCAACGACAACAAACGACGTCGATACGGTGACGCTGAGGCTTGAGGTTACAGTGCTCATCGAGGTGGGCGCTACGACAGCGACGAGGATCGACGTCGGTCCCCTAAACCACTGGGGCCACGAGTCTTCAGCAGGACGATTCGGCAAACCGCCTTACCGAGTCGCTTCCGTCCACCCGCCAACCTGGTCAAATACAACGGTGAGACCAAACCAGAAGTCTGGCTTGCTGATTTCAGGCTAGCATGTCAGCTAGGAGGTGCCGACAATGACCACGTCATCATTCGGCAACTCCCACTCTTCCTCTCCGACACCGCTCGAAGGTGGGTCGAGGAGCTCCCCCCTGACTTGATCCATGGCTGGCCC
The DNA here is from genome assembly GCA_022036555.1 of Microstegium vimineum. NCBI lineage: Eukaryota > Viridiplantae > Streptophyta > Magnoliopsida > Poales > Poaceae > Microstegium > Microstegium vimineum. The sequence continues at coordinate 65,164,341 of CM039124.1, forward strand.
GACCTGGTCAGGATCTTTGAGGGGAACTTCAAGGGCACCTACGTACGGCCGGGAAATTCTTGGGACCTCCGCAGCTGTAAGCAGAAACCAGGAGAGACTCTCCGTGAATTCACCCGACGATTTTCCAAGCAACGAACCGAACTACCCCACATCTCCGACCACGACGTCATCATGGCGTTCGTCGTCGGGACAACGTGCAAGGAGTTAGTTCGGGAACTAGGGCGAAACACCCCCAAGACCGCCAACGAGCTCATGGACATCATCGCCAACTATGCAGCCGGTGAAGAGGTCGTTGGCGCGTTCTTTTGTGGATTCCCAGACAAGGGGAAAGCCAAGGCAGACGAGCCTGGTGGCTCGAGCAATGGGCCCAAGAGGGACAACAACAACAACAAGAAGAAGAGCCAACGGGGTCGACATAACATCGATCCTGACGATCTTGTGGCTGCGGCAGTCCGGAAGAAGCCTCGAGGTCCCCCTCCAGACGGGGGCATCTTCGATAAAATGTTGAAAGAGCCCTGCCCCTATCACAAGGGGCCGACCAACCACAGTCTCGAGGACTGTCGCATGCTCAAGAAGTACTATGAGTCTCTCGGCCTCAAGAAAGACGACAAAAAGGAGGACCCACAAGACAAGGGCGATAGCAAGAAGGAGGGTTTCCCCGAGATTCTCGACTGTTTCATGATCTTCGGGGGACCCTCGACCCGACTCAGTGTGCGTCAGCGTAAGAGTGAGCGTCGGGAAGTCTTCTCCGTTCGTGCCCGGGGCCCTCGATACCTCAACTGGTCGCACGTACCGATCACCTTCGACCAGGACGACCACCCCAAACACGTCCCCGACGCAGGGGTCTACCCACTTGTCGTCGACCCGATCATACTCAACACTCGCCTCACCAAGGTACTCATGGATGGGGGGAGCAGCCTCAACATCATCTTCGCCGAAACCCTCGACCTCCTGGGAATCCCGAGAACCATGCTCCTGCCCAGCGCGGGGGATTCCACGGGATCGTCCCAGGGAAGAAGGCACTCCCGATCGACAGCGTCAAGCTGCCTGTCTACTTTGGCACCGCCTCGAACTTCAAGAGCGAGGAACTGACCTTTGAAGTGGTCGGATTCCACGGCACCTACCACGGCATCATCGGTCGACCTGGGTACGCCAAGTTCATGGCGATCCCAAACTACACCTACATCAAGCTGAAGATGCCGGGGCCCAAGGGAGTCATCACCGTCGACACCTCCTACGAGCACGCCTACGAATGCGACGTCAAGTGCGTAGAAAGCGCCGAGGCGGTCGATGAATTGTCCATCCTCGCGGGCCTCGACAACTTCTCCAAGGAGATCCTCGACGCCAAACGACGCGCCGGCAACTTCGAGCCCGCGGAGGACACCAAGATCATCCCGCTCGACCCCAACCACGCGGATGGGAAGGTGCTGACGGTTAGCGCCACTCTCGAGCCCAAATAGGAAGCCGTGCTCATCGACTTTCTCCGCGTGAATGCTGACATGTTTGCGTGGAGTCCCTCGGATATGTCGGGAATTCCGAGAGATGTCGTCGAGCACTCCTTGGACATCTGAGCTGGATCCAAACCGGTGAAGCAACGGCTGCGCCACTTCGACGAGGAGAAGCGCAGAATCATCGGGGAGGAGGTCGACAAGCTTTTGAAGGCTGGGTTCATCAAGGAGGTTCATCATCCTGAGTGGTTAGCTAATCCTGTACTGGTCAAGAAAAAGAATGGAAAGGATAGAATGTGCGTAGATTACACTAGTCTAAACAAAGCATGTCCTAAGGTTCCTTTTCCACTACCACGTATTGATCAAATAGTTGATTCCACTGCGAGATGCGAAGCTCTTTGCTTTCTCAACGCATATTCTGGCTATCACCAAATAAAGATGAAGGAGTCCGATCAGCTCGCGACTTCCTTCATCACCCCTTTTGGCATGTTTTGCTACCTCACGATGCCATTCGGCTTGCGAAACGTCGGGGCCACGTACCAACGATGCATGCTCCATGTCTTTGGACACCATATAGGACCAACTGTCGAGGCCTACGTCGATGACATCGTAGTTAAATCCAAGAAAGTCGAGAACCTAGTCGAGGACCTTGAAATCGCGTTCGGGTGTCTCAGGGTTAATCGTATAAAGTTAAATACCGAGAAGTGTGTCTTCGGGGTCCCTCGAGGCATGCTCCTAGGGTACATAGTCTCCCAGCGCGGGATCGAGGCCAACCCTGAGAAGGTAGCCGTGATCACTAGGATGGGCCCGATCAGGGATCTTAAGAGCGTACAAAGGGTCACAGGGTGCCTCGCTTCCCTCAGCCGGTTCATTTCGCGGCTCGGGAGAAAGCACTTCCCCTTTATCGCCTCCTTAAGAAAACAAAGCATTTCACATGGACCGTCGAGGCCAAGGAATCACTTTCCAAACTCAAAGCCTTGCTCACCTCGCTGCCTGTTTTGGTGGCCCCAATCCCCGTTGAGTCCCTCTTACTCTATGTTGCTGCAACTACCTAGGTAGTCAGCGCAACTATAGTGGTCGAGAGGGCGGAGGTGGGACACACCCTGCTGGTGTAGAGGCCCGTCTACTTTGTAAGTGAGGTACTCTCAGAAACCAAAGTGAGATACCCCCACATCCAGAAGCTGCTATACGTCGTCATCCTCACTCGACGAAAACTCCAGCACTATTTCCTGGGCCACCCGGTAACTGTGGTTTCGTCTTTCCCTCTCAAGGAGATAATCCAAAACCGGGAGGCATCAGGAAGAATCGCTAAGTGGTCGGTCGAGCTCATGGGGGAGACTCTCTCCTACGCCCCTCGGAAGGCCATCAAGTCTCAGATATTGGCGGATTTCATCGCAGAATGGACCGACACCCAACTGCCCCCGACACAAATATAGGCCGAACTATGGACCATGTACTTCGACGGATCGTTGATGAAGAAGGGAGCGGGCGCTGGACTGCTGTTCATATCTCCCTTAGGAAAATCCACATGCGCTACGTCATCCGCCTTCACTTCGCCGCCTCCAACAACATAGCCGAGTACGAGGCCCTCGTCAACGGTCTGCGCATCGCCATCGATCTCGGAGTCCGACGCCTCGACGTTCGAGGGGACTCGCAGCTGGTGATTGACCAAGTGATGAAAGCCTCGAGCTGCCACGATCATAAGATGGAAGCCTACTGCAGAGAGGTCCGAAAGCTCAAAGACAAATTCCACGGCCTCGAGCTCAACCACATCGCCCGCCGATACAACGAAGCCGCTGATGAGCTAGCCAAAATCGCATCCACTCGAGGTATGGTTCCTCCTGACGTCTTCTCTAGGGATCTTCACGATCCATCGGTCGATCTAAGCTCAGGGGCTCTCGCCCTCGAACAAGAAATCGACCCCTCCCCCTCGACGAATCCGCCCTCGAATGGGGATGAAGTCATGGAGATCGATGGAACGATCGCAACCCCAACCTCCTCGACGGACTGGCGCGCGCCCTACCTTGAATATCTGATACGAGGTGAGCTCCCAGAGGACCGCACCGAAGCCCAACGCATAGCCCGACGCGCCAAAACCTACGTATTGTACGGGGATGGCCGCGAGCTGTATCGACGCAGCCCTACTGGTATACTCCAACGATGCCTCACCATCGAGGAGGGGAGGGCACTGCTAAAGGACATGCACTCGGGGGGCTTGTGGCCACCATGCTGCACCGAGGACTCTAGTAGGGAACGCCTTTCGACAAGGCTTCTATTGGTCGACAGCTGTCGCCGATGCCACCAAACTCGTCCGATCTTGCAAGGGATGCCAGTTCTACAATAGGCAAACATACCTCCCGACCCAAGCTCTATAGATGATACCCATAACTTGGCCGTTTGTTGTATGGGGACTCGACATGGTCGGCCCCTTAAAGAAAGCAAAAGGTGGCCAAACCCACCTCCTCGTGGCCATAGACAAATTCTCGAAATGGATCGAGGCTCGACCCATCACCAATATTCAATCCCAACAAGCCGTGTTGTTCTTCACAGACATCATCCACCGCTTCGGGGTCCCCAATGTCATTATCACCGACAACGGCACGCAGTTCACTGGCCAAAAGTTCTTGAACTTCTGTGATCACCACAACATCAGGGTGAACTGGTCTGCAGTTGCCCACCCTTGAACTAACGGCCAAGTCGAGCGCGCCAATGGCATGGTTTTGCAGGGACTCAAGCCAAGGATCTTCGACTGACTAAACAAGCACGGCAAAAGATGGCTCGACGAGTTGTCCTCTGTCCTATGGAGTCTCAGAACAACGCCAAGCCGAGCTACGGGGTTCTCCCCGTTTTTCTTGGTCTATGGGTCCGAGGCCGTCCTCCCCACTGATCTCGAGTACGGGTCCCCTCGATTAAAGGCCTACAATGAACAAGCCAACGCAGCAACCCGAGAGGACTCCCTCGACCAGCTCGAGGAAGCCCGGGACATGGCCCTCTTCAAGTCAGCAAGGTACCAACAGACGTTCTGACGCTACCACGACAAGCACGTACGCAAAAGGGACCTCGATGTCGGCGAACTCGTACTACGCCGCCGACAAGGCAACAAGGGGTGTCACAAACTGACGCCACCATGGGAAGAACCCTTCATCGTGGCAGAAGTGTTAAAGCCAGGGACCTACAAGCTGAAGAACAGCAAGGGTGAAATCTTCACCAACGAATGAAACATCGAACAGCTACGTCGCTTTTACCCCTAGGGCCTCGAGGCCTTGTACATTTTCTGCATTATGTACATTTATCGCATCATGAACGAATAAAGTGTTCTCGAAATACATTTCACGTTCGTTCATAACTCTGAGGTAGCCTCGACTTCGCTCCTGTAAAGTCAAGCCTCCCTCGGGGGCTGACAGGGGGGCCCCTCCCTAAGTCCCTTAAAAACCCGAACGTTTTTTCAAAACTCGACGCTTCCCTCTCCATCTTCACCCCGAGTACGCTCCATAACTAAGCTAAGAACGCCTCGAACTCCCTAAGGGTCGAGGGCCATCGAGCCGGGGGCTCTCCTACGCCTCCAGGCTATGGTACCCCCACTTGCTCCCCCCTCGAGGGATACAAGCGCGCGTCGAACGCTTAGTCTAAAAGCACAAGCTCAGGCAAAGAGAAACAGAGACGGCTCGAGAAATAAAAGCACCCAGATGCATCTCAAATAAAATGCATTAAAGGTTCTGAAGCCCCTAGGGGCTCGACATCGAAGTGTTACAAAAACTAACCTATTACATGGACCTTCTTGTCCAGATCTGGCTCACAGGCCGTCTCCATCCATCGGGGGAAGCACCTCAGGCTCGAAGAGCTTCGCCAACTCACCACCAGGCACCTCTGCGGCATCAATCAGCTCATGGCACCTCGCCATGTTAGCTTCGTCATTCAGCTCCGGGTCGACGACAAAGCCATGAGCGACGACGCTGAGGTCGTAGGAGTAGCCCGAGCGGATGACTGTGAGCACCCACTTCACACCTACGTGAAGAGCAGCACGGACCTGCTCCGTCACCCCACGGGTCATGGAGTAGAAACGACGCAAGAGGGAGTCTCCTCGCGCGTCGCCCGCAACCGACGGCTCCGGCTCGACCCCCATGTCATCACAGAAGGTGGAGATGGCGCCCTCGAGCCTCTCGTTCAGGGCTGCCTCCGCCCAATGGAGGCTCTAGAGACTAGTCAGATCCTCATGGGCTTGGGCCTTGTCTTCCTCGAGGGTTGTCGAAACAAATAAGAGACTTCATCAAAACCAAAAACAGGGAAGGGTCGAGACCAAGCAAGCTCAGTAATGATTCTAAAAAACTCACCCCGGGCGTGCGTTTCCAGGGTGACGTAGGCCTGCTCGACCTCTTGAAGTCGGCGGCTGGCGTCAGCGAGGGCCGTGGCTTGGTCGCTCCTCTCAGCCCGAAGGTCCTCGATAAGCTTACATGTGCCCTTGAGGGCCCTTGCCTTGGCATCCACGTCCTCCTCCAGGGTGGCAATCCGAGCCCGTGCATTCTGCTCCGCGACGTTCAGCGCGTCGCGGTCCCGGGAGACGGCGTCGACGTCCGACTGAAGCCCCTGGACCTGCTCCTCGAGGGAGGCGCGGTTGGTGGCCGCCTCCACCAAGTCGCCCTCGAGCTGCCGGGCACGGCCCATCGCCTGGACCAACTCCTCCCTCAGCGCGGCGGCCTCCTCCTCAACCTTACGCTGGGCCTCCCGGGCGGAGTCCCGTTCTTGCCCAGCCTCGGCGGCCTCCTTGAGGGCGGCGTCAGCCCTCGACCGCGCTTGAGAGGCCTCCCCCTGGGCGGCCTCGACCTCCCCACGCGCGGTGGCCACCTCGGTCCTCGCCTGGGCGGCCTCCGCCTCCGCCTTCTCCAGCGACGCGCGGAGGGTGGGGAGCTGCGTCCACTGCTCTTGCGACTGGAGGATGAATTGGGACTTGTCATACGACCTCGCCCTCAACATCTGACAGGGATAAAAAGGAAGGTCATAAAAAAAAGAGGACAACAAGATAACCAAGGCAAGATCAGAGAGAAAAGAATGAGGCTTACCTCCATCCCCCGGCACAAATCCACGGAAGCGACCTCCGCCGACAGGCGCACCACATGAGTCAGCCACGCCCGGAACTCCTCCATGTGCTCCCACTCCCCGAGCTCGGCTTGATAGTCGAGCTTGAGGAAGGTGCGCCCTAGGTCTTGGGGGTCGGCCAGCTCGAGGGGCTCCTGCCCCCAGAACTTGCTGCGGCGGTCGATCCTATCCCTGACCGCCCGCATAATGCCCTGGCCCATCTCGAGGTCACCCCCGTGGACCATCACCCGCTCCGTCAGAGTAGGGAAGGGGCTCGCCCCCTTGAGCTGGGCACTCCGGGCCTCGAGGTCGTCTTGCGGCATCGCCGTCGACCCCTCCGGATCATCGCCTCTAGGCGGAGGAGGTCCCCGCTGTGAGAATAACCCTGTGCGGTGAAGAAAACACACGTTAATACCAAGGATGGCAAGCTCACCGTGGTCCCCTCCCTCCACATCGACTAGGGAAGGGGGCAGAGCACCTAGAGACGACGACTGCCCGACTTCGAGCTGAGGCCGAGCTAACGCCTCGGACATGGCTACGTCCGGCGCACCACTCCCTTGCGCCGCAACGACTATCCCTTCTGGTTCCGACCGGGAAGCCGTCACCGCGGCCATCTTCGCTGGGTCCACCAGCTCCGCCACCATCTCAGCCACCTCCTCGTCTATGGCCTCCGCCGTCATCGCCGCCTCTCCCGCGCCCGACGAAGGGGCAGCTGAAGTCGCGAAGGATAGGGCCACGACACGATCTTCCCCCTCAGACAACGTTGACTGAGGGAGAGGAGGGCTCGGTTGTATGCCTCCCTCCTGTCGCGCCTTCTCCTCGCGCTCGAAGGCGCGCCTCCAGTGCCACGAGGCACTCGGGCCACCGCGACGGCACCGGTTGTGCCAGCGTCTCCTCCTCACCGGTGGTGATCAGGTCCACCACCTCCACCTTAGCGAAGGGTTGGGGCTCGACCCCCACCACCAAGGCCACCTCTGGCGCCGATCCCGCACCCATCGAGCCCGCCGGCTCGACCTCCTCCGCCACGGCCGCCGCGGGCGCCGGCCCCGTTCCCTCCAAGGTCGCAGGCGCAGCCTCCTCCGATGGCGCGGTGAGCACGGCTTCACCCGCCTGCTCGACGGACCCGGTCGAGGCGACGGATCAACCCGCCTCCTCCGCCGCTCAAGCCCGCTCCGCGGCCGCCTGCGCATGCCCTCGACCCATCGCCTCTCGCGCCTTGGTCACCCACTCCGCGCTGGAAGTGGGGACCGATGGGGACGGGTCAGCAGAGCCGGCCCCAGCCACCATCCTGGACGCGGCCTCCACCCTTAGCTTCTTGGGCGGGGTAGGGGGCGCAGCCTCCAACGAGCGCTTCACCCTGAAAAAAGGACACACTCACAACGGTAAACGCAGAGTATAACCGACACAGGGAAAATCCGAAACCAAAGGAAAAGGGTCTTACCCCAGCGGGATCATGGGGGCCCGACCAGCAGACCTCAAGCCGCTCGGGGGCTTCTGAGTGGCACCTCGGGAGCCACTTCCACCGCCACTACCGCCGCTGGCCACGACGGGGGCTGTTGACGCTGCCTGCGTCATGGTCTTGACGGGGGTCGATGGTGCCCTCGTCGCCGCCACCTTGGTCTCCTCCTGGGCCGATGGGCCCGAGGACCAGGCACTGGACCGAGCAGGGGCCGGCGGCGCACTCGATCGGCCCCTCGATGGGGACTACGACAAACGGCTGCGCGTCCGCCGCGCCACCTCACCCTGGGAAGCCGCGGGGCGCTCAGCCCCCGACTTGATCCCAGCAGTCGGGGCCGACCTCGATGTCGACCCCCTCTCCTCTCTGCTACCAGCGGTCGCCCTTTGCGCGGGCGTCTCCTCCTCCTCCCCTGACTCCTCTTCCTGCACAAAGGTGACATCCGTCAGAATCGAAGTAATGGTCGCATCCCGATGCCACTACATCATGCCGCTATCCTTAATAACCTCGCCACCGCTTGACTCCTCATCCTCATCCTCCTCCAAGGGGGACTCCTCCTCAGAGAGGCCGGCTTGCCTCTGCCGTGACCGACGTTGGTCACGTGCCTCTCTTTCTCGGGCCTTTGTCCCCCTCTTCTCCTTGGCCTTGTCTTTGTCTCTCTTATCCTGCTCATCCCGTAGGCGTCTCACCTGGGAGTCGTCCCGCTCCTCCTTCACTGGTGGCAGCGACTTTCGGAAGACGACATTCCCCTGAGGAACACGAGGCGGTTGGGGAGCAGGAAAGGGAGACAGACAGGACGGACAAAGTGGACATTGACAGAGGAAGAGACAAGGTACCAGCTCAACGTGGCCCCGGTCCGGCACCATGGGGATGCTGGCGATGTGCCCCACTTCGAACGCGCCGGCGAAGGAGGTGCGCACCCGACGGACCACCCTCTCGAGGGGCAACACATCCTCCACAAGACGACACCCCTCGAGATCCACCCCAGGGCGCATCTCGTCGAGGCGCAGCGGGCGGGCCATCAGCGGTACGACCTGCCGCTGGTGGAAGGCCGACGCCACGATCGCCGCCGTAAGCCCCTCCCGCCTCAGGCAGGAAATCACCATGAGCAGGTGGTCGAGGCGCTTCTGCTTCCTCTGCGGGACGCTGTATTTCCAGTTGAAGGGCTTCGATTCAATTGTCCGCCCGGTGTAAGGGGGAAGCAGACCGTCGTCGTTCCTCAGGTAGAACCACCTGGAGTGCCACCCCGCGTGGCTCGACTTGATCTTCACCGGGATCCAGTCTTCTTCTCTCTTGAGGACGATGCTGCAGCACCCCGTCCTCCATCCGCAGGTACCCCTCGCACACGGTGGTGAAGACCGCCGCGTGAGAGATGTCGTTGGGGGAGAGGTGCTGGAGCTCCATGCCGTAGTGGTCGAGGATCCCCCGCAAGAGACGGTTGGGGGGGATCCCAGCCCCGCCCGGTGGAAGGCCTCGAAGCTGACCACGTAGCCCTCCGGTGGGTTGGGCTCGTGATCCGACTCCGGCGGCGCCATCCACTCCGGACGGTCCGCCGAAGTGACAGGCCGAAGAAGGCCGCTCCCCGCCAGCTCTCCCAACCGCTCCGCAGTCGCCGTCGAAGGGAGCTAAGCATCGGGGCTGCGCAGGGTGTAGTTGGCCATGGTAGCGGGGAAGCGGATGCGTTCGGAGGCAGGTGTTGAAGGTGCGTTCCCGATCTTTTCTCTCCTCACTCACGCGCGCAGGTGCGAAGCTCAGGGGACGACGAAGGCAAGGGCGGGAACGAAGAGGTAAGGAAGGCAATGGCAAACATGAGAAAGCCAAAGCCCTGTCCCCGTATATATGAACGGAAACGCAATAGGCAGATCCGTCGAAAAGGTAGGTAAATCTCTGCATTAAATGCGCCCACCTAACTCTCCTCAGGGATCCATAGGGTAAGGGACACCTGTCACAATGTCGGGGTTCTCGCCGCCCTCCACGCCCGCCGCGCACAGACAAAGGGACATCTCCTAAAAAGGCACGCCCACGACCAACGACAGAGAATGTGGAGCGTTACCTTCGGAGGAAAGCAACGGACATCGACTCGTCCCTCGAAGCCTCGAGGGTCGATGGCTAGCCCCACGGTCGTGGGTTCGACAGTCACCCTCGAACGGTCCTTCCCAGAGAAGTAAAACGGACTCCGGTCCACCCCTAAAATCTCGAGGGGGCGAAGGTTGGCCCTCGAACAGGGTTCGACAGCCGCCCTCGAGTACCCGAGTCAGGGATGACCCAGGGGGAGCCAACACAAGGCCCTACTCGAGAACGAACTCTCGAGACCCCCCGGGACATATCCAAGGCAAAACCTGGTAGTACCGAAGGATCCCACCAACGGGAGGCATCGAGCCACCGACTCTCAGCGAACAGAGTTGGCACCTTGGTAACCCATACGGTTTCGCTTAAAGAGGACGCCTCAGGGATTCTATCGACCCCTATCGAACGAGGCACGAGTTCTCACTTGGATTCCCCGTTACCAGCTCACAGCGGACTTCGAGGCTTGTCCGAACGAGGATAGCTCGACGCTCTTCACCCCACAATCCGAGCACAAGGATCCGTGGAAAGGATGCTAAGGGGTAGCAACGCCCAGCCGCACGAGGCTCGGGGGCTCGACTACGCACGGCAGCCCTCGACGAAAGAGGGACGAAAATGTCCAAAGCCTGGCAGACAGAGTTGACCTCCCGATGGGGCACTATGACTCCAGTTAACCTCATTCCCTCCAGGTAAGCCGCAAATCAAAGATCCTAGAGGAGTCCTTAATCACTCCTCAGGGGCCTCGGGGCAACCCCCGCGGGTTGCGCTCGCGCGCACCCCGCGAAGAATCAAACCATATACTAACTCTGCAGATCATCGCTAAAAGCCCCTATGTGGATTCTTCTTATTCGCATAGAGGCTCAGGGGCTACTGTCGGGTACAAAGGTAAGGGGTACCCTAACCTGTAATAATCTAATGCCTAAACATCCAGGCGGAATCCGACAGTCGACCAAGCAATGGAGGAAGGCCCGTCAGGCGAAGGCCTACCCCACCTGCAGAAAGGGCAGGCCATGGGCCAGCCCATTACCAGAGGGATGGTAGGTGGAGTGACCTTCGACCTCGATCCCCTGAATGACGGAGAAGGGGTCGAACGAACGACCCTCGGCCGCGACCCCTCGACCGACTGAAAGGGGGATCGAACGAGCGCCCCCGAACCTCGACCCCTCAGATGACGGAGAGAGGTTGATCGAATCCCCCTCGACTCCAACCCTCCGAAGTGACGGACAGGGGGTCGAACGAATGACCCCCGAACAGGAGGCTCGATCAGCTCACCTGCTCCCGGTATGGGATAAAGGGAATCCTATGCTGGGATTAGTCCCCGCCTAACGCCATGGGTGCTCACTACCTCGGTCAAATCCATCAAGTCATCACCCATACCCGGATAACCTGTCGACTGTACAACTACTGCAGCCACGCCTCGAGTACAGAACGCCCCCTCGAATTTTGGGCAAGGCAGCCCTCGACCGCATTCTCAGGAATGTGTCAGGGTCACGCAGGCCTCGATAACCCTCGACCCGGGGGCTCGACCCTCATCCCCAACTATTACGGCATGGGCCCGTCCGATCCGTCCCGCTTCAACTGTGGAGTTCGCAGGTTCCACGCCATGCCGTCCGGCGACGACCAGTTCGCCATCACCATGCCTCAGAACACTAGAAGTACAGGAGGAGCATGCCGCTACAGCGAACGACGTCTCGTCACGGACATGGCGCATGGACACGCCTCCCATACCGATACGAACTAGGCCCCTGTACTCCTAAGCCTCCCCTTGGCCTATAAAAGGGGACGCTGGGATAGTAGAAAGAGGCTAGAGGCTAGAGGGACGAGGCTGGGAGAGAACACGAAGAACACGAGGACGAAGAGGTCAATCATCGACCCCACCCACATTCCTATACGAACTCTCACCAGAACCAAACACAACACCAACCACTCACTTGTCTGATCAACATCTCAAGCAATCAACCAATTCACCTAGAGTAGCCCTGCTAGTTCTAGGCCTCGGCTCGCTCTGAGCACCCCCGTGTAAACCAGCTTGTACTGCCCCCTGTACGAGCACTTCGGTGCAAGATAATATAGTACCTCCTCCTCTTGCTGGACGTAGGGCCTTCTTTGCCCGAACCAGGATAAACTCTGTGTTCTTTTTTGCATCACATCTGGGAGAGGGAGCACGCAATATACAAATTTACTAGTTGGTGATCGACCCCCTAGGTCGAAACACCGACAATATCGTAGCAAAATCCAAAATCCATGTATCTAGAAAATTTAAATCGTCTTATAATTTGAAATAGAGAGAGAAATAAGCTATCTCAAATTTATGACTTTTCAGCAAGTTATTACGTCAGTGTCCGATCAGATCCATTTGGATTGTATGCTTGCTATGTCGTTTTCCCGTTGATCCGTATTGAGAAATTGGAATGAATACATGGAATGACAAACCTTTCTCGCGCCGGGCGCGACGACATCGCATGTGCAATAATACGACGTACTGACGACATTTCTTCGGGGAAACTCTCATCGGTGTGGCCGTGGGCCTTTCATTACTCAATACGCTAGCCTTCTCGTCGGAACTTGGCAAGGAGCAGCGAAAGCACTTCTTCACTTGTTGTAGCAGAGAGAGAGAGAGAGAGAGAGAGAGATGCATCAGCATGGAATGGTAGCCCAGCAGGAGGACAGCAGGTGGTCGGGGGTATCAGATTCCTGTCAGATCGACTGTACTGCAAATCACACGAATAGGCCTAGAGGGATCACAAAAAATGGCAGCTTTAGCTTTATACACGTACACACACCAGCTGCAGGCCCCCCTCCTTTTTCCTCTTTGTGGTCCTACATGTACTATACACAAGCCGCTCTCACTCAGCATATCCTACTCCCTAGCTACCTAGCTAGGCCCTCAAAGAGAGAATGCAAACCAAACTTCTTTAAATTTAAATTTAACTAAATTTATGGCTCTAAATAGGTATATATATATATATATATTATAAAAATATATCCTATGAGTAATCCAATAGAACTTTTTTACTAGATTTGTTCAAATTTAAAACTATGCTCACAATAAAAAATGACCCTGTACTTAGAACATATTATCAGCATTGTTTTCATTCATGAAACAATGTTTTTCTCTCATAACAAATCAGTTGCAGCTACCTCTACTCTCTCTAGACAACAAATGGAGAGCGGTGACTTTCTTGCCCATCTCTAGATTCTCCTATACCCTTTTTCCAAGCTAAGATAAAGTAATTTACGAGATAACGATGGTACGGTAAAGCAACAACAACGAAACAGTAGTTTTCATAGTTACTACAATTATTGTATGTATATCTATCTATGCACCTCTCACTTTCACTGTATCTGATCTCTGCGTTTGTGAGAGGGGTCGGGAGGGAGACCAAGATAGAGATTCTTCGTGCCTTTCCTCACGTTGCATCACATGCATGAAAACAATCATGCATATGGGAATGCATGGACCAGGAGGCCATGCATACGTATGTAATTACACGATGTGCATGCATTATTAATTAATTACCTTGAGATCGAACAACATACATTCTCCCCTGTGTAGAGAATACACATACACCTAGCTATTAACTAAATATATACTACTCCCTCCGTTTCAAATTATAATTTGTTTGACTTTTTTAACCCCAAATTTGATCGCTCGTCTTATTCAAATTTTTGTGCAAAATATCACTTCTTTTATTATGACTTGCTTATTTGATAAATGGTCTACAAGAATGACTTAAATTTGACTATGTTTGCACAAATTTTTTGAATAAGACAAATAGTTAAACCTAAGGTCAAAAAAATCAAACGAATTATAATTTGAAACGGAGGGGAGTCCATACTAGTATATATGCTACTCTACACGTGGGTCAGTGTGGGTGATGAGCGTATATATATGCCTAGCTAGCTATATATAGTTATATATATCCATCTTTATCTGGACAAGAGGTCAAGGAATGCGCATGTTCCAAATAGTATGTTAATGAGCTGGGGTAGCTAGCTTAGCTTTGATGCGGCCGGCATCCATATATATATGCAGAGATCCCAATGAGTGCCCAAAGAATCTGATGCTCTTTTGGCTCATTATGCAACGTTGTTTGCGACGATCAGTGAGAGATAGATCTCGATCGAGCATGCATGCAGTAGTCTATAGGTACGTATAGATAGTTGGGAGCACGAGCTTGCTTGCTTGTCAGTTGCATGCTTCTGATCTTGCTCCCTGCCCTGTACATGCATATTAAAGAGTGAGAGTGATAAGGGATACTGGGTTTTTGCTGCATGTTCAACGATCAATATTATTAAGTGGCTAATAGCCTGGCAAGCACGCACTACTACTGAAAGTGGCCTATACGCGCGTAGACCCGGCCCATTCCCTGATAAATCGATTTCTAAAGTTATTTTTTAAGTTTGACCGAATTTATAGAAAAAACGTACAATTACTTATGGCACAATACCAAATGAGCACATAATTGAAATATAATTTATGATGTATCTAATGATAAATCTTGATGCTCTTTTTCCATAAAATTGGTCCAACTTTAAAATTTTGACATAAGAAAACACTGGGAATTTGATTTATTGAGTGACCAAGGGATAATAAACTAGTTCTATGCATCTACGAGAAAAAAATTAAGACATCCTAATTGTGTTTTTTTATTGCCCTTTGAACCCAGCATGACCTACCCAATGCATGACCCCTCATTACCATCCAACCTAGCTACACTACATTACTAAAGCCACATATATGGAGTTCTATTCCATTTTGTGTCCCATCTTATTACACTGATGAATGAAATGGTTAAATCATTGAAACCATCTAAACAATTTAAATAGAATCAAGTTGAACATACATAATTAAATAAGCTAAACAATCATGTAATTTAACATTTAGTCATAGAAAGCACCTAGACCATTAATATCGTTAACAATATATGAGGTGGAGTGAGATTTAGTTTTCTTTCAAAAAGTATTCAATAGAATATAATTATTTTTTACATATGTTAATATGTACATATGTGATTTTTACATACATAAATACAAGTATATTGTAGTATTACTATACACAAAACCATTTAACTCCATCTAAACATTGTCTAAATAATGGTCTAAACGCTAAACAAAGGGTGAAGATCGACACTTTTTTTATATTACAGTGTACAATGATACTGTAGCCTTTTCTATGAGTAGTAATTGATAATATACTAAAAATTTGAGTCGGCAATACTATACTATGGGCATGTTTGGATATGATGCTGCCCTGGGAAACAGTTGCATGGACTGGACATTGCCTGTGACATGCATGTATCTTGTTTGGTTGCATCCCTGAGCTTCAATCCTACTGCCTGGCCTGGTTGATAACTAGAGTTGGTTGCCTGGCTCCCGGCGAACGTTTCTGGACGCCCGGCACAGGCAACCGCATTTGCCTGGCATTAATGGAAGTGATTAGCACCATCCACCCATTCTTTCTTTTTCTTTTCAAAATAAATAACAGACAATGTTTGTTGTGATAACATAAATAAATTATTTGATTTAATTATGTAGAATTGATAATTATAGCAATATACTCTCAATGTTTCTGAATAAATAGATCGCAGAGTTACCTTAAATCATTTTTTTAGATTTTAACTAAATTTGTAGAAAAAAACATTAAAATTTATGCTATCAAATTAATATCATTAAATTTATCATAAAATCTATTTTCATACTATATTATCAATTGAGAAAATATATGAATAATTTTATTTATTTATTTATTGTTTATATATTGTAACTGTAACCATGTATATTTAAACATGGTATTATACTTTTTATTAGCCTTTTAAATACGGTATGATATCTTGTATTATCTTTCCAGGCACAGGCTTACAACCAAACAAACCATCTTCTAACTTGGTCAGGCAAATTAGATCGATTTTTCAGGCAACAGTTTTTACCAGATAAGTACTTGATCTAGACTTCCATCCAAACAGACCCACGGGAACTGATGAGGATATACTATATCTCTAGACGTGCAGTGTCCCCTGCACGAAACGATCGATCAGGCACGCGTAATAATGCATGATTGAAACAGTTCGTACACGACAAGATTGAAGAATTTTAAACATGATATATATGACAATGGACAAGCATATGCAGCCATCAATTACATGAGGCGGTACGTAGATGGTCAGAGATGGATCGGGTACTATTTGTGCACATATATATGTTGGCTGACATGCATCTGGCTACTGCAGCTGCATGCATGCATTTTTTAACGTGGTGTATACGTACGTGTGCATGCATGCATGCACGTTGTACGTACGTACGTAGACCAGTCAACACACGTACGTACAACAGGTTGCCCGGAAACGATCGACATGCATGAACGACGTACTGCATCAGGCCGGGGGGCCATGCATGCATGCATGCTGCACGTACACTACTGAGAGATCACGTACAGGTACAGTACAGTCCGGCCTGTCCTGATCTGATTGGACGTATACTGTTGTTGTTTATTAACCTGTGTATACTGTTAGGTGTGACTGGTATGGCATGAGTACGTATGTTTTTGTTTTTTTCTTTTGCGAGGACGATTCGTGTGTTTATTACTCTTACATGTTTAATTTCGACAATAAAGTGAAACAGTGCACGACATGCATGCTATTTACTACAGTAGCATGTATATGGATGCCCTCGGATCCGATTCGAGCTAGGAAAACAAAATGTGAAACGCAGATGGATGATGGATCGCTGTGTCAGGTACGTACGTGTGGAACTTCTGCTGCCTAGCTAGCTAGCTTAATGTACATGACAGTTGACAGCAGATGACAGATACTCTCTCCGTCCCAAAAAAAATAAAACACAATTCTAACTACGAGACAAAGGCTGCTTGTTTAGGTTTATAGCTAGAATTACGCTTTTTTTTTAGGACGGAAGGGAGTACAAATAATGTACTACCACTGTTGCACACGTACGGGTGTGTATACATATGCATGCAGATCAAGGTCCTTGCCCAACCAAGACATGCATGCATGGTCAAAGACGGTGAATGAACTAGTAGAACTGTTGTAAAAAAAAGGACGGTGAGAACTCAGCCGGATACTACTGTGCGTCTGTGCCCAGCGCCCAGCCGCCCATGCATGCAAATCTCTCTCTCTCTCTCAGGGCAAGGCCAAGGCAGGCATGCAATCCAACAGGGCAACAACAGACGAACAGAGCAGGAATGACAGACAGAAAACATGTCCTCTCCGTCCGACTGTCCGAGTGAGCACGGCGTGCGTGCGTGCGGACATCCCATTCCTGCCACGTCTGCATCATTATTCATCCAATAACCGCTCGATCGATGGACGTCCATGCATGCATGCATGGATACAAGTACGTACTACTACTTACGCAGGCGCGGCAGGGCCCGGCCGGCCACGTCTCTTTGCCACATCTATCGTGCGACAGTGACAGAGATACGTACAGGCCGGTCTCGCTCGCCACATCGGATCGGATCAGAAGCCATGCATGCATGAACGACGATTGGTTTTGGTTTTGTCCGGACTCTTGCGCTGCGCAGCGACTAGCTAGCGGCAGGCAGGCAAGTACGTACTGCTATCTAGCTAGGATTCTATACTAGCCGGCCGGCCGGGTTAGTTTTGTCGCTTGCTCGCGCGCACTGTTGTTTCGTCGTCGTCTCGGCTTGCATTGCATGCATGCATGCTGCTGGGAGCTAGTACTGTCTCGTCTCTAGCTCGTGTGTGAGTGAGTTGCTCTGCTGCTCGCGCCTGCGGCAGGATCGAGCATGCAGCAGCAGAACTGATCCAATAGTTAATGCTTCGACAGCAGAGACGGGCAATGAGTGTCCGTTATCGCGCGTACGTACAGTAGGTCTCTAGTACAAGCATATACAGTATATATCAGCAGCATGCATGTTTCATGTGCTCCTGCTGCCTGCTGCAGACGATGATGTTTCATGGTGGTTAATTCAAGCATGCATGCATGTGTGCGCTTTTAAAAATTATTTAGGTATATTAGAAACTTTTTGGGAAAATTATGGGGTAATACAATTGACGCAAGTGCATGCGTAATTAACCCTCAATTAACTATAGAGAGACTTTGTGCTTGCCATATGTTGAGTACCTTATTATAATTTGGGCACACATGTGATTAAGACGGTTAATTCATTTACAGTATATACCTTATAATAATTTGGGATAGATTTTGAATGATTTGGTACCTTATATGTTCCACGACGGAGTGGGTAACCAAGTTCTTGCTCATCTGATCACCCGCCAGCTAACCTTTGCTCCGAACACACAACTACTAACCCACCAGATGCTTTCACCTCTCCGAAACGCCTAAAAGGAAAGCCATTTGACCATCACTAATGATCTACTTTGAGCGGATATTTGTTTCCTTTTTTTTTCTTATTGTCCATGCTTGACCGGTGCTTCGAGGGCTTCCATATTTTCCTTAGTGATCGGATGATCAAAGTGTTGTGTGCAAATTGTTCAAATTGATCAGCAGCAAATGGCTCCAAGTCAGGAGATAAATCACCAAGTTTCTTAACTAGAAGCTCCTGGACCAAGGTAAGAAGGTGTTAGATAGGAGAAATCTTATTCATACTAGCTATACGATGAATAATATAAGGGCAATCTTTTGGAAGTGTTCTTAGATGCCTAATTTTTTTTTGGGCAGGGGGAGGGGGGTACATGAACATATGTAGATCAATACTACTATTTTTCTTCATTCTTTGACCATAGTTTTCTTCAATGTTGCATTGCACAATCCATCTATCAGTGCGCTCACCCCATCCCTGGTAGCACTACCACTAGCAAAGTCGATATACACCACCCCTATCATGCTAAACCTGCTTCATTGGTGCCATCACAATCGCCGCTACGTGTGCATGCCCTTTCCCTACCACTTGCATTCTCCTCATCTTCGAGATATCCACACGGCTCCATGCCGCCCCACCTCACATGCCCACTATTATCGCCGACTTTGTGTGTTTCACACGACTTTCTCAGCTATAGATGGCGATCAAAGGAATCTCATTGGAAAAAATCACACCATTCCTCTAAATTGTCATTGAATGAAATCAATGTCATATTTAGGAGACTAGAATCTAAGAAGCGTACTAGAAAAAATGTGTGTCATACTTGTAGTTTTGGCAAATTTATATACTTTCTCCACCATTATGTGAATGCATACAAGGGCTTCTTGGATTTTTAATATAAATAAAAGAGAGAGATGTAAAATTGTTTAATTCTAATTGAAGTGGAAATATAATGTTGTACTTTTGAAAAAAAAATATAATGCTATATTCTGTATATATGTGAGCTTTAGATTGCAATGCATCTCCAAGGGTCTACCTAAAATTTAAATCATATCTCCTAATCTCTCATATTTTTATAGATCAGGTGAAAAACAGAGCAATTCAAATTTAAGAATGATGATTTAGGGCACCACTAAATTTAGGATGTTGAATAGGAGCACAGTTGGAGGATATTTTTTTTTTCATAAATCTTATTTTGGACTATAGGATATTCAATAGGGGCACTCTTGAAGCAGGTGCTCTTAGAACCTTAATTTTTGGTAAAAAATAATTAGTTGATGACAACCACAAGCGTCATATTATGTTCCAAATGTATGTAGATCAACAATGCCATTGTTCTTCATTGTTTGACAACAATTTTCTTTAATGTTGCATTGCAAGATATGCATGTATCGGCACACTTGCCTTGTACCCGGTAGCGTTGCCTCACGCTAAACTTGCTTCATTGGTGCCATCACAGTCACCACTATGCGCGCCCACTCTTTCCCTTCCCACTGACATTCTCCCCATCGATGCGATACTATATATCCATGGCGGCTCCATGGCACCCCAGGCCCCAACCCCACATGTCCACTACCGTTGTCGACTACTTGGCTTGGCGAGTTTTCCACGTCTTTCTCAGCTATGTATGGCTCGTGATCAACGAATTTTCATCGGGAGAAACCCTGCGATCCTCAAATTATCGTTGCTTGTAAGTTGTACTCAATGTCATATTTAGTTAGACTAAAACCTAAGAGACGTGGTAGCTAAAATTGGGGGCCATTTTGGCAACTTTTATAATTTTTCTTCAGCATTTATGCATCTCTAGGCACTAGCTATATATATGATCTCTACTTATCATCGACGCACTTGCTAGTCGATCGTCGTACTCACCAACTCAGCCATAAGTATATTTCTGAAGTCCTACCACCAATGCAACACCATATATACTTGACATTTATATAGAGTGATATGACGATGCTAATTAAACGAGAAGAGCCCGTGTATACTCCCTCGATCGATTCCAAATTATATATGAGATATTTTGAGTTTGTACATACATACATAGTTTTTGCTATACACTTAAATAATACATTATATATGTCTAAATAAATTATACTAATTATTTTGGAATGGAGGGAGTACTATATATTTGCATGACAAGGGTTAGTCGTCAGTTTAATTAGTTTGTGAAGCAATACAAAAGATGCGGTGCATGAGAGTACTGGACGGATCTCGGATCGATGGGAATGTATGGTACACTAGTACCAGGACGTAGCTTTATGCTCCTGGCTGGCTTGGCTGGCTGTTGGGTATAGTGGCGTCGTCGTTGGTGGGATAAGGTCCGCTTTGCTGCCGGCCGTCCCGGTCCTGTACGTCCCTGCTAGCTGCAGCTGTCCCTGCGATTTGACCGCGGAATCTCTCTCGGTCTCGGCGCGCACACAGCATGGATCGATCATCACATGCAACCAACCCATGGCATCTGCATGCATGGGCCGCCCGCGCGCGCTCGCTTTGTCCTCGACCCGGCCGTACGTCCAGGAGATCGAGAAGAGGCGGCGTCAAGCGGAAGCCTCTTCTCCTCGTCCTCGGCGCTTGATTGCCTTTCTTTCACACCAGATTCGGATCGTCCCTGTCTGCCGCGCCCCCGCCTGGCCTCGATCCCCGCGCGCGCTCACAGGGGCCGGCTGGGCCGGTCCGTGTGGATCCACAGCTCCAGCGGTCCAGCCCCACCATGTACATCGACGACGCGGCCGGCCGGCTACCTAGCTAAGCTTAGCTAGCTACTATAGCTACCCCGGCCCGGGCGGCCCCTGCGGTCCACCTCACCTTTGCCTTGCCCCTCTTTTCGGGTGGTGTCATCATGCATCATATATATATATATATATATCGCCGCGCGCGTCTCCGTCGTAGTGGGGTCGCCGGCCGGCCGACGGGATCGGACATGCATGTGGGCCGTCGCGGCGCCTATCTATGGATCACCAGCAGCAGGCTGAACGGCCTGGAGGAGGGCGGCGACTGTATACAACGACACATGCAGACAAGCAACATAGCATATGCCACCAACGCCACGCGCACTACGCACGCACGTAGCTAGCTAGCTAAGCTGCCGTTGGCTAATGCGATGGCCGTGACGTCGACGCGTACGCCGCCGCCGTCAAGCAGCAGTACACCTTAGCTAGCCTGGCCGGGGCGCGCGTCGCGTCGTCGCGTGCCCATCGATGATCGATCGTTGCGTGCCGTGCCGCGCCATCTCGCCATTCGGGATCTCGATATATCAACGCCATCACCGAGAACGATCGATCGACAGCCAGAGCCAGGCTAGGCTAGGGTAAGAAGGGCGCGCGGTCGACTTCGACTCGGCTAATAAAGCAGCGGCAACAGCAACGTCGTGCACTACACACACGCCTCTCGATCGGCGATCGGCGTGCACGCGCACGCGCCCGCCGTTGCGCACCACCCGGCCCCAACGGTTTATCACTCCCTTTTGATGCGATCCGGTCGCTCCGGATGGATGATAGCCGCCGATCGCTGGAGCAAAGCGAGCCGTTGGAATAGATATCGAGATTTGAAAAAGGCATCGATGATCCACCGTCGTCTCGGTCTCGAGTCTCGATCGATCGGCGACCAATCTTATCTTTCATCCTGCTGGGCGACGTGCGGCGCGCGGAACGGACAGCACGGCGCGGCGAGGCGGCATGGGCTAGCTGGTGCGTTTTGGGCCAGCCAGCTGCGTGCAGAGTGCAGACCGCAGAGATTCTGGCCGGCCGGTGTGTGCTACTAGCTGTGTGCAGACTGCAGAGCAGGGCGCGCGTGGCCACTGTGTACGCTTTTGGCGTTTGCTGCCTCGCTCGCTGCTCACCACCTGCCTTCACGCTGCATGCAGTGTGTGTGACTGTGTGTGATGGACATGCTGGGGAAAACGCCAAATACATGCAAGACGAGCTACTACTTCGTTTAGAACTGTACGTTTTAGGGAAGACCGGAACGTACCTCACGTACAGTACATACGTAAACCGTACAGCCATCATATCGTTCGCTAGAGAACAAGTTCTTCAGCGTGGGGATTGACTGAAACTGACCTCTGAATGATCGGACCGGGTCTGTCCTCTGCACTGTGGTTTCTGTTCTGATGCCAGTTTCGTACGCAAAACCTTGCATATGCATGTCGTGGCACAAAACCAGTATATACTTATACAGACAGCTCGTCAATTCAGTTTTTGAATCGGACGGTTTGTGGAATACTAATTACTAATTACAGCTGAAATAAACTGACTACGGCGGCCATACTAGAAGTCAGTATGCGCGATTATGCGAAACCCTGTCATCATCATCATCAAAGAAATGGAACACATACGGAGTATATGTGAAGGAGTAGGGCATGCAAGAGCCAATACTGATACTGATGATGTAAGCAATGACATTTGTAGCAGTGGAAACAAAAATCTCTTGTCATGATTATTATTTCAAACTGGGTAACCAAGACTGTTGATTGTATAGCTTCTGCTAAGTTCCAATTCCTTCTTCACTTGATATGTGTCGTCAAGCAAGATATCTTCCTATATATATCATATAACTAGGAATTCCAAAAACTTCTATTTCTAATCATAACTGCGGCCGGGGACTCTAAAAGTTCTCAGCATAACCACAACACTTCTCACCACCAATCTATGCCGCTTAACGTCTCATATCTGTAGACAAGATCATCAGGTGTTAGCTGCACTGTAATAAGACTATAAACAAGAACAGTCAAAATTGCAAAATTATCAACACAACAAGAACAGTACATCGATCTACAACTCATCGGTTCAAGTTGCTAACAACTTTATGGCATTCAATCAAGAGTATATATAGCTACTGCTATCAGATTTGGACTGGAATAATTCAGCTGTACGTTGGCTCCAAAGTAGTTCCACCTTTCCATCCATCCATATCCTCAAGGATACAAGAGCTAGCCTCCTCTCAGACAGCTGTGGTAGCCCCGGCTCCATCAAGGTGTACCACTACGGTGGTTCTTATGATTGATTGATTGCCGGATCGAGTAGATAATGACAGGAATTGTGCAGGTTATGTGATGTCAACAACCAACACGTACACAACGCATGACCTAAGCATCCATTTGTGGTGAAACGTATGGCAACGACAGTGAAGGGTAGCTGATTAGGTAACCTTTTTATACTTTAATTATTTGTTCCCAGGCTAACACTTCTTTGCACACGATGAGTGGTACCTTGCGGCCCCAGTCAATCTTTTTTTTTGTTTCTATGTTTGTTAATTGCTTCCATAGTTACATATGTGATACTATGTTATGGGCTATGGCCTTGCAGTTTTGACATTTATCTTTGCTCCATGTTAGCAGCTAAAATGCACAAAATTCTGAATCTGATGCAACCATTGGAATGACTGCATTTAGCAGATTAACATGTAACCTTGTCCTTTCTGAAACTAATCAACAATAATCAATGTGGAATCCTGCAAAGAGACATACTGCAGACAGGGAAAAAATATGTCTATACAATACAGAGCAGAAATGAGAGAGGCATAGTTGAGCACTACCAAAATGGTGGAGTTTTCCTAGTGTTTTTATTAAGTAGTAATAAAACACTACACTAGTCATAGACTCATATATAGCACATGGGAATCCTCACTAGGAGGCATTTAGTAGGGAAAGTTTATACTAAAATTTGAATACTAAACACTAGGATAACCCCACATCACTGAGAAATTTAAAATTCTGGTTGTGGTTGCACTTGTACATGCAATTATCAACTATTCTTATTGTCCATAAAACCTTGAAAAAGGTGACTTGCAAAGCTTCTGTACCACAGGATAAGAAAAACTAAGCGATCAATATAAATGTTGAGTTTCCAGCTAATAAGGTCACGCTATACTGCATCAGACATTAATTCTAAGTAAGAAAAGAACTATGTTCATAGTTTGGCCTACACAAATGAGTGTTCTTCTAAAAGTAAAATGGATAAATGGTGAGCACATCACACAATTTACAGACGGCCCTTAACCTTGTAGCTAAAGGATCTTGACAAAGGTGGCCGGAGCAACTTTTAGGTAATTGGGTCGCACCACGTGATTTAATAGGAAAACTTTTATTTCCGCCAACAAAAGCAGGTTCTCTTCAGAATTTCTATAACAAGTATACAAGAATAAGAAGTAGAACTGTAGAAGCGTACCTCTTCCTCCTAAGAAGATTGATCATCTCTTCCTGCTTCTTCTTGGCTCTCTTGTGTGTTCCAAGCTTTCTTTTTGCCACCTTAAGAGCATGCTTGTCCTTACAAACCCTCAGAAGTGAAGTGATGCGCTTCTCATATGGTGCTAATCCAGAAATTTCCCTAATCACGCGCCTTACGAAACAGGCCCTTATGGTAGCTTTCTGAAATACCCCCAAAAACAATGTGCTCAGAAAACTAATAAAGTAAAACGTAACATTTAATGGTTAGTTCATCACAGATGTTCATTCCACAAACATATATGGAGTGGAAAGTTGCAGTAACTTGTTTAATGAAAGAAGTTGAGTTAACCAAATTCACACCCAATCGTGCATCTGTTGTCTGGTTAACTGCATAATGTCAATTAATGGTAGTGACCTGTGCTAGTTTTACATGGCTAAAATGTGATTTGCCAGAAAAATAAACTAGCCAAGCAGACATGTGAAATTTCTAGGCTAACTACTAAGTGACTGGTGCAATAGTTTCACGTCGAAAGCTAAGTCTGAAGAATGCATATGTCAGAATTGAACTTGAAGCTGACACAAAACACTTCTATAAAAAATATTGACAGAAGAGACTCTTCTTTCAAGCCTTCAAAGGAAGAACCTCAAACTATTGCAAATCAATTCTGCAGTAGACAGACAAACCTCTGTGTGTGTAACACTCTAGATAGCACTTGCACGTCATGTGCAAAAGCCCATATATATAGACATATAGTCATTGCAAAACATTCTCGTTTCACAATACCCAGTAACTTGAGGTTTTGCTAGCATTTCACTATATAAGTCTACATCTGACAAGAAGTTCTGAGGGAAACCATATCATGTTACTACAATACTACCATCATTAAGTTGCATCAACACCTATACTTCAGTCAGTGAGCAATCCCTACATTTACTTGCTCAATTACATGCTTCAGAAAAAGTTCCCCGGGTATACCAAAGTATAGTACTGTACATCATTAACTGTCAGGTTAGGTACAACCAAGATTCAAATTTTTCTCAATTCCACTACGAAGCTAGGGAGTAAACGGCGGCACGAAACCATCACACAATACATACAGCACAAACTATGACACATTAACTGTCAGGTTAGGTACAACCAAGATTCAAATTTTTCTCAATTCCACTACGAAGCTAGGGAGTAAACGGCGGCACGAAACCATCACACAATACATACAGCACAAACTATGACACGGGACGCGCGAAACACCAATCTACTCAGAAGGAACAGAAGGGATTGAACGATCATTGCAGCATTGATGCTTACTCCTTTGTGGGCGGAAGGGCGAGGTGGGAGCTCGCGCTTGGTGACGACGTGGCCCTTGTTCAGCCCCACGAACAGCCCCGTCGTCTTCGCCGGCGGCGGCTCCATCTTAACCCTAACAGCACAATAACCAAGCGAAAACTCCCAATCAGACACTGAAAGATACGCAGCCTCCAGATAGCACGGTGCACTTCTATAACATAGGGGCACCTTTGAGGAGGAAATGGCGGCACGGCGTAGGTCGGCGGTCACCGGTCAGCGTCCGGCGGTGCTAGGTGTTTATATGAAAAAAAAAATGTGGCAAGGTTTTGGAAAGGTGGACGCCGGTTAAATAGAAAATTATGGTTGTGGAGGACCAGATTAGAGAGGCTTTGGGCCCATGGGCTGGTCAGGCGCGTAATGATTGGGCTGTATCTGTTGGCATGCGGCCCGTATCATTATTTCGCCTACTGCTCTGTTTAAAGTCCTGTTTTCCTCTTTCAACTTTTGCGAAAGTCTATTTTACTCCATGAACTTCAAAACAGGAAAAACCATCTCCCCTAAATTTTAAAACCATGTGCTTTACCTCCCTCACCCTGTTATAAGCGGTTTTGAAGATGGTTGTCTTTTTTTTTACATATTTTGGCTATATCTTTAAAAAGTCATAGTAAATCACAGAAAAATAAAAAAATAAAAATCTAATTTTTTTGGACTACACATGAGTAGATCTACAAAGTGAATATACAATATTGTATGCATTAGTATTTTTTGCTGTAGATTTAGATCTATTATTTTTTATAATTAATCTAAATAATTTATAATTGTAGTTTCTATGTTCCAATTATTGTTAAATTTTTATGGTGGCCTAGCTATT
The DNA here is from genome assembly GCA_022036555.1 of Microstegium vimineum. Taxonomy (NCBI): domain Eukaryota; kingdom Viridiplantae; phylum Streptophyta; class Magnoliopsida; order Poales; family Poaceae; genus Microstegium; species Microstegium vimineum. The sequence continues at coordinate 65,191,003 of CM039124.1, forward strand.
GTATACTTGACGTATAGTAAAAATTTCATACTCATTGAATCATGTATAAATTAGTTATAAATTTATTTAGTGTTTATTATTGTTAAATCTAAATAAAGCAGTAAATAATTTATACCTGATCCAATTAGTATAAAAAATTACTATAGTTCAAGCATATAATAACTAGGCCATCATAAAAATTTCATAAAGACTGGACCATAGAATATGTAGTTATGAATTATTCAAATTAATTATAGAAAAGAATAAATCTAAATCTATAACAATAAAATTGTACTAAAGTATATCATTTTATATATTTACTGTGTATATCTATCTATATGGATTCCAATAAAATTTATTTTCCATTTTATGATTTTTTTTGTGATTTACTATGTTTTTTAACAATTCAGCCAAAATAAATAGAAAATGAAAAATAAAACCACCTTCAAAACCGCTTATAACCGGTCCAGGGAGGTCAAATGCACAGTTTCAATAGTTGAGGGAGGTAGTCTGACTGGTTTTGGAGTTCATGGAAGAAAAATAGACTTTTACAAAACTTGAGGGAGGAAAAGTGGACTTTCATCTCTCAATTTTGTCATGCGTTCTTTTTTATCTCTGAACTATAAAACAAGAAATATTTTCTCCTCCAACTTTAAAAAAAGTTCGTTTTATCTCCTTGACCAGTTTTAAACAATGGTTTTGCTCACTTTTGCTAACGTAACAGGTTTTGTCGTTATTGTTTTTTATTTATTTCACATAAATCTTTAAAAAATATAGGGAATCAAAGAAAAATCATAAAATAGAAAATCCGATTTGGTTGGTCTCCACGCGATTAAATATATACAGTGAACATATAATATAATATGCTTTAATACAATTTTTTTCTAATTAATTATAGAAAAGTATACATTTAAAACTATAATAAAAAATTTTTACTAAAATATATATCATATTATATATTCACTATATAGATTAAGCCTGGGCACATTACCTGTTACCCATTACCCAAACCTAGATTCGAAATAGCCGAACCCGAAATACCCAGTCACTAATTCAGATACCAACTCTAGAAATCCGAAATTATTTTGAGTAATACATGTTTTATGCCTGGGTACCCAAACTACCCATATAACCCGAATTGTAGCTATGAAAGAACTAGTTTCTATGAGATTATCTTTATCATGTCTATCAATTCTAGTCTCTAGAAATATTATCAAAAAAATGTTGTTTATTGCTTGTATATTTTTCTCTAAGAAATGTTGTCAGAAAATGGTTATTTGCTGCTTATTTGTTATTGAAAAATGTAGATTTTTTTTTGTTAAAGCTAATGTTTTTGTAACTTTGGGTATAACCCGAACCCGAAATTAAATTTTGGCTACCCAATAATTCGAGTAATGATATTTTGAAACAAATATCAGGTAGCCTTTTTGAAAATCCAAATTACCCGACCCGAACTTTTCGGATAACCCGAATGCCTAGACCTAATATAGATCTATAGCGACAATGGTTTTGTCTTTTTTTAGTATTTTAAAAAAATCATAGTAATAGAAAAATTATAAAATAGAAAATTAAATTTTGTTAGACTCTTCATGAGTAGATCTACAAAGTCAGTGCATTAGTACAAAGTTCTTGCTACGAAGATTTTGTTCTTTTCTTTGTTTATTTATTTGGTTGTTTTTTAAAAAAAAATCATAGTAAATCATAAAATAGAAAACTATTTTGGTTATAATCCACATGAGCATATCTACACTGTGAACATATAAAAAAGAATGAACAAACGAAAAATTAGTTTCCCTCATTCGAAGTCGTCTCCCTTATTTTCAGCTGTTAGCATCTCATTTCCTTACAACTTAGTACTCCGCACAAGCCAAACAGACAACCATATCTGGTACATCAGCAGAGGTCCGAGGCACCCAAAACAACTAAACAGAAATCAAGAGCACATTTGGCCCTTACAACATTGGCATCACAAAATTCTTTCACAGAGAGTTTCTTCACAGTAGTGATTTCGGCCACTACCTGAAACACTAGTTCAGTCTCATACAAATGTTAGCAAGCATCAGTAGAAACAAAAAATAATCCATTCAGCTAGTGAGACATACGTAAGACATCAGTTCGAAAATGTCATACTGACAAAAATGGTAGGACAAAAGGAAAAATTTATACTGTCAGAAATCATATTAGCTAACAAGTTCCACAACAAGGACTAATTCAGAGAAGAAAATTAAAGTTGTTGATAAACTTCACTACTTCAGCTCTGTGCTAGGCAGAGAAACTAACAAACAAAACAAGCACGTGAGGGCTCAAATTCAAACACAGCTCATAAATAACCCCAACTTAAACTTGGACTATGCATGAGCAGTCAGAGATCACCAGTGGTTCTTTTCCCTTGCAAATGGAAAAGGTCTGCACAGCTGCTAATGAGCACGAGGTTACAGTTCGACCATACGCCTGAACCATGTGCTAGGCAGAACATGAAACTAACAAACACAGAATAATAAACTTAACTTCAACTTAGACTATGAGCAGTCAGAGTCACTTAGGGCCTGTTTGGTATAGCTTATAGCAGCTTCATAAAGTTGTTGTGAGCTGTTTTTTTGCCAAACACCTTTTTTCAAAACAACTTCACCCATGAAGTTGTTTTTCTTCTCCTCTCACAAAGATATGAAGTTGGATGAAGCTGAAAATAGTAGCTTATCACAACTGTCTCCCCCCCTTTCTCTCTCACATGCATGCATAAAGTTGTTGGTGTGAAGCTGTTTTGCCAAACACTTTTTTCAAAACAGCTCAGCTTCACCTAGAGAGTTGTTTATAAAGCTATTTTCTAAAAAACAGCTTCACTAGTAAAGCTGAGCCCACTGGTGAAGCTGAGCTGTACCAAACAGGTCTTTAGTTGTTGTACTACAAAAACAGAATGGAGAAAGCCTGCACGGTGGATAGCTGCTAATAAGCATAGGTTGCAGTCCCATCATCTGCCAAGTGCCTACAACACAAAACGAGATGCTAAATTTAAATTCTAGAGGGCACAATACCAGCACAAGTTGCAGCATAAGCATCTGCGAGGCCAGGAACAGAGTCCTTGTGACAGGCGATGAACTTCGATTTGAAAGTCTCCTCTCCTAATTTAATTATTGTGAAAAAGCTTGTATTGGTATTCAGCAATCTCTTTCCCTGCAGTACTTTCATGACATTATGCCGCGGCACTAGCCTCTTCTCCAGGCTGTATGTGAGAAGGATAGGCCTTTGGACAATGTACCGTGGCTCCATTGCAGCCTCGTTGACAAGGAACTTAATCTTGTGAAGAAGAACCTCATCAGATAATGCTATTATAGTAGGCGTCTTGGACACTGCAGTGGAAACCTCAGACTCCGAACAACCAAGAGTCCTCTTGAAGAACTCAAGCTTGGCAGCAAGCTTCTCTTCGGGCAAACAGGCAATGACGGCCACTGCTTGCCCGAACAGCCCCGAAGTGGGAGGCACCCCAAGCTTTTCCGCCCGTGGCAGAAACTCTTTCACGCGTTCCGTGTTGTAGGTGAACACCCGCGGATAGTTCAAAGACACCTGGGCAATATCTCGAACACCCCACTGACGAAACAAAGCTATGTTGGGATTGATTAACCTCTCAAGGCTCGCGATGAGAAGGTTCTGGTTCCTTTTTGAGGCCGCCAGAACCTTATCAAACGAGCCGTAGAAGGAGATGAAGAACTCGAGGCTAGGAACGAAGTCGCAGCAGCGGAGAGCATATGAGCCGACCAGGAGGAAGCGAGCGATTTGGGGAGTAGAAAGACCGATACGGTCGCGGAGAGCATGAATGCGGGGGCCAATGTTCTTCACCGAAGCGCGGAGGAGCAGCGGGTCCGCGGAGACGACGGCGGCGATGTCGTCGCGGGACAGGCCGACGCCGGAGAGCAGGGCGATGATGGCATCAGGGCTGGAGGCGGACTTGAGGCGTGGGGAGGGGAGCTTATCCGGTGTTCTACTGGATCCCGTGGATAACTCTTGGGGCGCCTTCTTGGAACGCCTTCTTGGATCCTTGCATAGATCGCGGAACGCCTTCTTGGACACCTCGCGAGCTTGGGCGGGAGCGAGGCCGCAGGCGGTGACGAGGTAGTCGTCGAGCGAGAAGGGCGCGGAGTGGGTGGAAAGGAAGCGCCACGCGCAGGGGTTGGTGGGGGAGGGTAGCTGGGACTGGGAGGCGGCGCGGACCAGATAGAGGAAGCTAATCCGGAGACGCAGCATAGTGGCGGCCGGCGGCGGCGGCGCCGCGGACCAGGCAGAAGAACAGGCTGCACTACACGGGGAAAGGGAAGGAGAGTATGAAGTGATCATTGAAATTGGGCTATTCCCTCCTCTATTGGGCTTGGGCTATGTTCACTCAATTCTCAGTTTGGGCTAGCCCAGTCCGTGCATACTCTTCGCAACGTTATTTCTTCATAGATTGGTTATTGTTAGTCCAGTTTTCATTTCTCAATTTTTTCATGCATTCGTTTTTCTCTCCGAACTAGAAAAAACAGAAATATTTTCTCCTCTAATCTAACTTTAAAAGCCTCCTTGACCTGTTTTTAACAATGGTTTTGCTACCGTAACAGGTTTTGTCTTTTTGTTTTTTATTTATTTGATATAAATCTTTAAAAAATGTAGAAAATCATAGAAAAATCATAAAATAGAGAATCCAATTTGGTTGTACTCCACGCGAGTAAATATATATGGTGAACATATAATATGATATGTTTTAGCACATTTTTTTCAATTATTTATAGAAAAGTATACATCTAAAGCTATAATAAAAACTTATTACTAAAATATATCATATTATATATTCACTATATATATATCTACAGTGAAAATGGTTTTGTATATTTTTTATATTTTTTACAAAAATTATAGTAACAGAAAAATTATAAAATAGAAAATCAAATTTTGGTAGACTCCACATGAGTAGATCTAAAGAGTCAATGCATTAATACAAAGTTCTTGCTACTAAGATTTTGTTCTTTTCTTCTTTATTTATTTGGTTGATTTTTTGAAAAATCATAGTGAACCACAAAATAAATCATAAAATAGAAAATCTAATTTGGTTATAATCCGTCCTTTGGTAAATCATAAAAGTCTCAAAAACCATGGTTCTTAAAAGTCTCAAAATCATCAAAACCATGATTCCTCTTCTGGAAAAGAATTCGAGCCAACAATATTTCGTCTCTCTTCTGCATGCCCATGGTGAAAGTCATTCGATCAAAAACAAAACCCTGTCATACCATAATTTAGCCCCACGAACAGACACACAGTTGCGGATCTAGGATTTCAATTATGGGGGTACGAACGAAAATGATATAGTTCAAATGTTGTTGTGCAGTTTGAAACTAGGCTATTGTTAGACCTAGACAACAACGTTTTTAGAGGGTTGGGACTGTTTTATGAGCGAAGTAGGCTAGCAATTGTATTTAGCAACGTATTATACATATACAAAGTAGAGATTTTTTACAATACTTGAGGAAATATTCGACGGCTCACGTCGACCGATCCGACGGCTATAAAGACTGAAGGAAATGAGAGGAATTCTAGAGAGGAAATGAGAGGAAATTCTGATGTGTATGACCAATGGGCCATATGTGCCAAATTTTCTTCCATGTGCGCTAAATTTCTTCTCATTTCCTTCAAAAATCAGATGATTAGGACTCCAAA
>CM039124.1:65204965-65298951 GCA_022036555.1 Microstegium vimineum
TCCGGAGGAACAAAAGTCGTGAGAAGAATGTGTCTTGGATTCGAGTTTGAGAAATCACGCAGTGATACCGTTGTGACGAGAAACAAGGATGGGCAGTACGAAAGAACGAGCACGTGGCTTCCAGAAAGTCAGAGACTATATGGCAGCGTTTTCTGGGCCTTGCACAGGAGACGGACGCGACGCGTGCTGGTGCTGCTCAGACTTGAGGGAGAGAGCTAGCTACAAAGATCCTCCTCAGCGTGCCGGCGGGGACGATCGAATCCAGCGCCGCCCGGAACGAATGGCCGTCTGGAACCGGCGCTGGCTCGGCAGCCGGGGCGTGTGGGTGTGGCCGGGCCTCCCGACGACGACGCGATTGCCGCGTGACCGAAGCCGAAACCGCACGGAACAAGCGTGCGCTACCGCTCCTCCTCGTCCGCGCGGGGGCAGGTGGGGAAACCGGCCACGCCACGTCCCCTGGTCCCTCGGGGCTCTGGCTCCGGTCGGGTCGGGTCCGGTCCGGCGGAGTGGTTGCGGGCGGACCGCAGAGAGCAAAGCCGGTGGTCAAAAAGTGTTGCTTGGAAATTCAATGAAATCTATCTGATCAGGCAAAAAGTGTTGGGTCGGTTTGGATGGAAGCATGGAGCACTTGCTTGTCAAAAAGTGTTGCTTGGAAATTCAATGGAATCTGCCTGGTCAGACAAGTGAGAAGATGTTTGTTTGGTTGGAAACCCGTGCCTAGAAAGCCTAATAAAAAAATATAATACCATATTTAATGACTATTAAAAGCTAAAAGGTACAATACCGTATTATACGATTATACAATTATAATGTACAAACAATATAAATAAATAAAATCATCCATATATTTTCTAAATCAATAATATATTTGAAATTATAAATAAATTTAATAGATTTTGTAGCTATTTAAAATGGCATGAGGAAGAAATATAATTATAATTACATTGTACACACGGCTAATTTTAACGTGAAAAATATAAGCTGAAGAGAGAAATAATAATAGAACAATAAAATATACAAAAAGTTTTAACACATGCACCTAGAAAATGGAAATATAATATGCCTGAGAAGTTCAATTAAAAATAAAATATATTTTTCTTCTATATAAAATCTTAACATCGTTAGATTAATATATATTATTATATTAGGAAAATTAATATAAACAAACCTTTACAATAAAGTAATAATATAAAATACAAATGTTTTAATATATTAGTTTCCTAATAATTCATACGTATAATTAAGGAGTGAATAGAATAAAATATACTACATATATTTCTGTTACATCTATCACCAGTGAACAATAGAAAATAGAAATCAGAGTACTCACTCATTCACGGGAACTACGACATAATACAACAAAGTAGTAATTAATAAAGAAGGAAAAACAGTGACAAGACAACATTACATTACAATAGTTCAGCCAGGCAACATCGGCGCTCTGCCCAGGCTCTCATTTTCGGTCGCCTGGCTGCGGCAGCCCTTGCCTGGCCCAGTCACATATTCAGGCCAGCCAAGAACCAACCAACCACGCACGCCGCAGGTCAGCGGGGCGGGTGGAATTTTTTTTTTGCCCCGTAGTAGTAGTAGTAGGAGTACGTCGCTGGAGGAAGGAAAAGGCTGCGTCTTCGTGCGTGCGGAGGCAGGGCTGCCGTTTTGGGTGGATGGAAAAAACGAGGCCCCACAACCACAAGGTGACGACAAGGTGGTCCCGGCGTTTGAGTTGGTCGCCGGTCGCACGCATGTGTGTGGCTGCAATTGCATCGCATACGGGCGTCGCACTCGCAACCTTGGAGCAGTGCAGTGAGTTCTCGTCTGGACTTGGACTTTTTCCCGGCGCGGCAGCGGCAGTAGCCATACATCTGACTGTGAGAGCTGAATCCAGCTGCTCGTGTGTAGGTAGTAGCTCGCCTCCGCCGCTAGCTCCTGGCTTTCTGCGTGTTCCTGCTGCTGGCTGTGCTGTGTTGTTTCTTTAATTTCCAGTTTCGGTCGTCTGGTACTGCTAGGTGCTATATGATATGATCGAATAAATTCAGCCACGGTATTATTACGCAGCATCTGTGCACTTCACATGCATGGGCATATTACGCAGGTCCAGTTGGATTGGATCGGCTGCTTTTGCCCGGGGTCCTGCCAACTTTCCAAAGGGAGCCAAGGCATACCGCGCGCATCCGATCCGATCCAAATCCAAGTCAGTCGTTTTGGCGGATGCGCTTATTGTATTGTACTGTACGCACCGGTTCCTGGCATCACTTTCGTGTGCAGGCAGTACAGGAAATGGAATCGTCCGGCAGAAACGACATCCGGGCCGGGGGCGAGACTAGCACAGCACAGCGTCGCAACAAGAAGCCTGGTTCCCCGGGTCAAAGGGAAACGCGCGAAACACAGAGGCTCTACTCTATGTGTGTGTGTGGCTCGACGTACTGTACTCGACACATGCATGGTCGGAGCAGATCGACGTCGACCTTCTAATTCCAGCTGTACGTACGTGGCTCGTGTTCGTCAGCTTTCGTTCGTGTGGCTGTCAATCTAGGGCCGGCGGCTAAACTGTCACATTAATCACGAGTACCAGGAGATTTTCATTACTAGTTCACCTTTAATTTTGCCCAGTCGTCAGCAGTGATGTCCTGCTCGCTCTACCTTGTTGGAGGTAGACCAGCTGCATTAGTCGATCGTTTATTTCGGCAACTAATATTGTTTTTGACTATTTTATTATACGATTAAAATATTGCTTCGTATCTGATAAGTCAAACGAATAAAGTGTTGTCCGTGTATTTTATGTTATATATGAAACATTAAATATAGGTACAAAATATAACTAATTACACAGTTTATAACTGTAATTTGTGAGGTCCTGATTGAACAATAAGTATCAAATACAAACGAAACGCCACAGTGTTGTTTTTTCTTATCTAAACAAGGCCCTTCTAGGTGGCGTTCGTCATGTCTCAGGATAGTAAGGGTATCGTTTAATCGTTATCCACTATTATAATTAATATACGTAAAAGGAAGTGTGCTCACTAGTATACTACTGTGACACGGAAAGTGTAAAACGGTTGACACCGTTATGCATGGCCTGTGGTCAGTACGCCGGCCGACACCCAAACACATTGGAGTAGTACAGTAGATCGAACTCTCTCGTCAAACAGGCCGAGCCTCACGAGAAAGACGGACACGATCTTCAGCTAGCTTCCTATTCCATCAGAGACCAGACGTGTGTGCGGCCAAGAACCGTAGCGAAATCCTGCGGTGCAGCTGGTCCGAGATCACAAGATCTGCCCTCCGAATCTTTGGTCGCGCGGCCGGGGGAGCTGCAAAAGCACAGTCAGCCGTCGCGCCCCGGGCCGGCCCGGCATCCGCATCACATCATATCATGTCACGGGAAAAACCAGCAATGCAAGCGAGCGAGCAGCCGGCCGAAACACCGGACCGGACCCCTCAACGCCGGCGCAGGCGAAGGCGATTCTCACCGGGCGGGGGAACCTCGGACCCCGGGGCCGGGGGAATCGCTCGCACCGTCGTGTCTGTGTCCGTCTCCGACCGTCCTCCGAAGACGGCCGGGCAGGCGGAATCCGATTCCCACCCGGCAACCGGCATCGTTTCGACGGAGGTTTCGACCCATCGATCGTGGCCTCCCTCCTCGAGGGGCCCGTGCGGGGCCTTTTATCGTTGACCTGCAGATGGCGGTGGTACGTACCAGTGCCAGTGGGGGGTGGGCCACGGAACTGCGATCGAATTGATCAGACCAGACCAGACCAGACAAGCATGCATATGCATCAGACTAGTGTGCGCGCATGGACTTTCTCGGCGCCATCGCCATCCACTCACCGGCGCGTGCAACGATCAACAACCAACTCCCTGCTACTGGCTACTGCTGGATCAATGCAACGCAAGGAAAACAGTGGGTCCGGACTTCGTTTGACAGGATTGTGCACTGTTATGATAAGATTATATACTATTGGCTAATTTTTTGTAAGAAAAAAATACTGTTCTGACTGGATTTAAGCCGGCTGAAAAACTAAACGAACATAATGCTTGTTTTTTCTACAGCATTCATTCAGTTCGACCCGCTGAAAAGGACTTTAGAGAAGAGTCAATTAGCAACGTCCGGTCGATCCCCTTGTTCAACTTGCCGCGCGTACTGCTGCTAGCTAACACTGCTGCTGAGTGCTGACAGGGACAGCAGATGAGTACAGAGGCCGGAGGCTCTCGGTGGAAGACGCAGCAACATGTACTAGTACTACAGAGCCAGACAGCACACAGTAGAGTGCAAATGTTTGTTTGTCACTCTTTTTTTCTTATTTGTTTTGACGACAATATGTTTGCCACTTTGTCATGTTGCTGACGAATCCTAGTAGATGGAAATGGAATAAAAACACCGAGTGGACTGGGCACTTTACAGTGCAGCGTACTCCTAACACGTGATGGCATCACCGGCTCACCGTAGGAAGCAGCTAGCTGAGCGAGTCCCGTGTGATTTAAGCACAAGGTTTACTTACTACGGAGTACTCTTTTGATTTGATGAGCCTCCTTTTCATGCTCTGTGCAGTACTGCACAGTAGTGGAGGTGTAGTGGACTGTACCTCGCTTTGCTTTTGCCCTGCTCTGCTGGAGTGCTGGGTCAGGTCAAAACCACCCCAGATGCTGGGAGCCAAGAGGAAAGTGGCCAACCAAGCAAAAGCAATGCACCATTGCATTGCACTGCACCAAAACCTTTGCGTTATTATGCATGCGGCATGCCCCAACTCTTCTTCCAATGGTGCCAATTGTTTTCTTTATAAAATGCAAAGCTTAAAGATCTATATTGCTCTTCCCCTTAAGCTGTAATCTACCAACTACAATATGTATTAAGTTGTAAGTTTTTTTGCTGCTCCTTTGCAATGCAATGTAGGGACTCTCCTCCCCTCCGTTACCATAAAAAAAATCTTCTTCCATCTCCATAGTCCGTAGCTCCGTTCAAAGACAATCTAGGCTGATGCCTTATTCACTTGGCCTATCAGCCGGTTTATCAGACACCAAAACAGTTTTTCTCTGACAACAAAATAGGCAAAAATAATATCAGCCGACTTATCAACCATTGAAACGATCAAACGAACAGGACATGATTTCACAACCACCGTTTGGACCCAAAAACCATTTCCAAAAACCTACAAAGTTTTTTTAAAAAAAAAAAAAATTCTTTGTCAGATCCATATTTCTAGACAAAACTATTTAATGGGGGAAGAAATATGAGACGGTGCGTCACTCTATTGAGGTGGTGTGTGTGTGTGTGTATTCAATGTAGAGTAGATGTACCTGTATTTGGTTTGGACTTTAATGGGAAAGGTAGAATATGGCACATTAAACATATTATCATGACATCGTTTTGACTTTTTGTCGCGCGCACAAATAAACGTCGTCAGCTTGCAATCAATTTGAATCTGCTCACCAACTCCAAAATTTTTATCCCACCTCCCACATTTCAATCTAGCTAGTACTACCCGTTGCAAAAAATCAAAAGACTGACAAAAAAAAGTAATTGGAGTACGGCTAAATCAGAACCCGTGCAGGGGTGAGGAGCACAAGTCAAGGGCATAATGTGCTGCCCTCCTAAAATTATGGCCAGTTGACGCCAGACTGTTCCAAGATAACCAAGGGGCAGGAAATGCAGTGGTCTTTGGACTGGTGATTATAACAAGAATTAACTACGGAGTGCTGGCACGCACGCACCCACTATGAATCATGCTAACATGGATTAGGTTGATCCTCACGTAGGCATATTGCAAATCAAATCCTGAAGAGAAATTGGCATGTTCTTTGCTGACTGAATATTAATATGTACTATTGCATTTTTATAGTGAGGTTAGTTGTAGTCAGAGGCCTATGTATGGGAAACGATTTTAAATCTTAGTATAGTTCGTGCGTGGAACTAGGAACTCATCAACCCGTTCCTACTCGAGTACAGTAAGAAATTAAATAGACACGGAGTGGAACATGTGCAACGGACGGGACAAAATGTTGAAACCAGGGAACATAAACATGTTTGGATTTGAATCCATATGTTTTGTAATTCAGCATTTTATATGCAAAAAAAACTACAGCCTCCTGAAATATAAAGTACAAATGGAGTACTCTCTGTTAATATATCAGAGATGCGGTAGCAACCATGTATATATAAAAACACAAGAGGTTGTATTTAAAAATAAAAACTTCAATTTACATAATGTGCTAAGAGTGTATGTAACCATAGAAAAATGTATGTAAACAAGGTGCTAAGAGTGTGGGCTTAGGCCTTAGGCACCCTCAGCACCTCCAGACGCGTCACGGGGCAGCCACCCCAGGAGCCGTAAGCCACGCTTCATCTCCTCAGGCGACCTCTACAACATACGTCTCAAAGCGTTTCACCGAGCTAATCACAAAGGCGAAGCAATGCAACCACCACGTACTCTTAGCGCTGCTAAGTTGTATTGTATTTAATTTTCTTAATGTTAATATAAAGATAGTAAATCTTTTATGTTATCGAGAAAAAAAAAACTTCCATGGTTCTAAGAGCAGCCGCTTCGTGACTCCTTCCCAACAAAAGTTGAGCACCAACTTTGTTTCCAATTTCAAATAAAGCAATCTTTCTCTTTCCATTTACTGCGTCTACCTAGACAGCATCCTCCAGTGCAGGTTGAGCAAATAGCTTTTATATTTTCTTTAAAGAAAATCACAAGATACTACTTCAAATCCAAGCGACTACATACATGTAAAGGCTATCATGATTATACTTTAAAGACTAGTCTACAAAATGTCATGGAGCTGATCAACCATGTAATGATTATACTTTAAAGACTAGTCTAAAAAATGTCATGGAGCCGATCAACCATGTAGGGAGATCAACTACAGAGAAAGCAATGTCCAGTCGATCTCCATCCACATACATCTTCGAGTAATCTATACAGCATTTTGATTGGCTAAAGGAATGAAGGCGATGGTGAATTGTTTGACCAAACTCTGTTCAAAGACGATAAAGTCGATGGATGGATCAACGGAGGTTGAACCAACACTGTAATTCGAGGCGGCACCAAAGTACATTTTGACTTTCATCTCTCGCCAGATCCTTGAAGCATCAACCGACCAGCGCCAGATGTTCCAGAAGAAGCAAAATGTCAACCTGTACCTTGTGTTCCAGAAGAAGCAAAGCTGCTCCTCAACCGCGACACAAAGCAGGGCAGGGTAGCATGCATCATCAGGGTTGGAAATCCATGCCGGTCAGTGTTGGATCTGTCAATGCGTGCGTGTGCTGTGTGTGTGTGCGCGCGCGCGCCTTGTAAAAAGCTTTAATGTCAGCACAGCTGGTAGTGGTAGCAGCAGCCGGCTAGTCAGAGTCACACCACTCGTGCTCGCAAAGGTCAACCGGGGGCAGTTTTCGCCTTTCAGTCGCCATGCGAAATCCGCCCGTTTTTCATTGGTTCGTTTGACCGGCGCATCCGTCGTCGGGGTTTTTTTTTGCTTGCCGGTTAAGGTTTCCAAACGAAACAGACAACCCCCTCCAGAAGTACGGTGTACGTAGAACTGGTGCCAACATCAGGCAGGCAGGCAGGCGCGTCTTCTTTGACTGTTGCCTCGTTTTTTCCCCTTAAAAAAATGATCATTTTGTAGGAGGAGTTTCTATTCTACAGTATGCTGGGGGCAGGCAGCATTGTTCTGTTCGCGTCCCTACTTGGCGCCCTGTGGAGCATGTGGAGGAGCAGAGCAAGAAAGCACTGACCAGGATTCACCTTACCGAACCGGATCCGGTAACCGCCGGTGGCCGGTCGGGCGGTTACCGGTCGGTTTGACCGGTTACCGGTCCAAACCGAACGAATTGTATTTTGAATTCAAACCCCGCAGTGCAAACGGTTTTGGACCGGTAACCGGTCGGTTAGGGCCGGTTACCGACCGGTTTGAACGGTAACCGGTCCAAACCGCCGGGTGTCTTTTTTATTTTTTTTTTGCTTGAAAAAATCAATTTTTTTTGCATGACCTTTGTGCATAATGATGTAAATAGAACACACAATTCATATAAAATAGTGTGATACAAATGGCCAACCCACAATAATATCATAGTGATGCACTAGCCACAAATTCACAACGGAAATAACGTAGTTCACCGTTGCAACAAGAACAAATCGTCCATGGAAATACCTCGTGCCGTAGACATGCGAACATCATGGTCACTACTCACTGGCGTCGCATATAAGGGAAGATCCCGTTTCGGCACCCCTCCTCATACTCCGCGGTGGACATTAGAGCGATACCGCGCGACTGTAGCCCGGCCTTGTACTCTATCCATGATTGACCCGTCCAATGAGCTGTGGTCTCCCATTCCTGCACTAACATGTTGTAGAAATCCGGGTCTTGCCATTCGTAGACCCATCTAGTGGCCGGCTGCGTGCTGATGTCAGGAACGGGGTAGGTATAACCACCACCGTACGATGTATCACTGTACGAGGAAGAGGAGTACTGTGGCGTGTCGTAGCAGTCTGTCGGGTCGTACACTCTCCTCTGCGATTCCGGCTGCCCATGGTCGCGGTCCTGAGTAGCATGTGTGAAGTCCGTCTCGCCTGCAGCCGACCACAATTAGTACTAGTGAGTAGGCATAGACATTAAAAAAAATGTCTGTAACAATCCATACCTGTGAAACGAAGTCCACCAGCATCACCAGCACCACTACCACCAGCACCATCTGCAGAATCCCCAGCCACACCACCACCAACAACAAAAGCGGCTCCAGGGTCATCGTCACCACTATGACCGTCTCCACTGTCAGTTGCTGAGCTGCTGTGATCGGACTCCTGGTACCGTGGACTTTGCTCACCCTCCTCGCCATCATCTGTCGAATCATCGCTGGGGACAGGTTGTTGCACTCGCTTCCCCTTTTGTTTCTGGCTAGGTCCCGTCTGGTATTTTCTTTTCCCAAGATGCGTGTCACCCACATGTCTACGGGCCCAATCACTGATGGGCCCAAGATCGTCGGGGTCCACTTGGTCGCTGTCGTCACAAAGAATGAATCATATTATTAAAAGTATGGTTCGTCAGTGGCGAACAAAGTACATCAACGTACCTCACGATATGGGACGGAAGAGGTATGTCCGTTTCTTCATCCTCTTCGTCGAGTACTGGAGCCTGGTTGGATCTGCCATACTCCATCCAGTCTCGAACCGGATTATCCCATTCATAAAAGGACATCTGCGTGAACTGGTCAATGAAGTCTTCTTCCTCACGCCTAGGTGGTCCGGATGCATCCGCGAGTCGCAGCCGAAGGTTGTAGTTCACATACACTAGCTTGTTCAGTTTTTTGTGGGACAAGCGATTCCGAACCTTCGTGTGCAGCAAAGCAAATGTACTCCAGTTGCGCTCGCATCCACTGGAGGATACACACTGTGCAACAAGCCTCAGCGCAAGTTTTTGAAGATTTGGAGTGCTCCTGCCGAACAGCATCCACCATTGAGCTGCAAAGTGGAACCCATCATGTTAGGTACGCGCTGAAAAAGACAAAAAAATGAGTTCAAATGTACTCTTACATGGGGTTGTGTTGGGGTCCGAGGCCATTTTAATGGCCAGCTCGCTGCCAAACTCCCCAAGGTGTCTGCGGAATGATTCTACCTCCTGTAATGCCAAGATAGCGGTGTGCACATCCGTCATTTTCCCAAATGCTTCCTTGATGCCAGCAAACATTTGCGGGGTTGGATTGTAACGGTATACAAGCCTTGGGTTGAGGACAGTAGCTGCAACATACGATGCACGAGTGCAACCCTCTGACGAGTGCGGTCACTAGCTGCCTGCCTAGTTCTATCGATCTCCTGCTGAAAGTACTCCCGGACTTCTCTGGGCACCTTGGTGCAGTGGATCACCTCCGTCCCGCGCGCAGCCAAATGCTGCTTCAACCGGGAAGCTCCACCCCGGCTTTTTGTTTAAGACAGTAGTTGCATTTCCAACCGGGAGCAAGATTCTCTCCATGCTCCCATACCACGTCTCTGCGGTCTCTCGGCATCTTCCTGCACAAATGGACAACACAAAAAAATCCAACACATGCATCAAATCCTACCGCAAATCCTAAATCCTAAACCAAATAAACCTAACTCCTACCTAAACCCTAAGTCAAATCCTACCTAAATCTTAGAATAAATATTTTCTACATCATATACTCCATCAATACTACATATTAGAACTAAATCCTACAACTAAAGCAACTACAAATGCAAAGAAATGAAAAAAACAAAAAAAAAAGACTTACCGACCGACCGAGCGGTTACCGAACGCAACGGTCGGTAACCGACCTGTCCGAACGGGAACCGCCGGGGGGGAGGGCTCGGTGGCGCGCGGTCGGTAACCGACCGAATCACTCGGTAACCGACCCCGACCGAGCGGTTACCGAGGCTCGGCGACGGTCCGGGCGGCGCGCGGGTGGGAGCGAGCGGCTGCGGGGCGGATAGGGTTCGGGGCGCGGCTGGGATCCCCCCCCCCCCCCCCCCCCCCCGACAGCTCTTTAAATAGGAGGCGGCAGGAGCGATTGGGCCCTTAATGGGCCTAACGGTTTTTTCTTTTTTCTTTTTTTTCAAACTTAAACACGTTCAAAAAAATAGCAAACGAAGTCCAATTTGAAAAATTTTTACACCATTGGACTCTATAAATCGTGAACTATTTTTAGTAATTTTTTCAGAATTTTTTTTTTAAAAAAATTCAAATTTGAAATTTGAATTCAAACCGGTCACCAAACCGAACCGCTCGGCGGCGGACGGTCGGTTACCGGTCGGTAACCGCGGTTACCGACCGGTTTTGAAAACCCTGGCACTGACGCTGTTCATCACAGACGGATTTGCTATGCTCATGTCATAGGCTCGCGACGAAACGGACGTGTTGTCCGTCCGAAACGGCAGAAGCGGGGGCGTCGGCGTCGCCACTGAGAGTCCCGTCGCTCCTCGTGCTCGTGCCTGCGTCATCCATGGCCGGCCACGCTTGTGTTTTTCGGCGAGTAGAATCCCTCCCCGTGTTGACAATCCTGGGGTCTGGGTGGCCGGTTTGAAATCACCCCGGCTGCCGGCGACTGGGGCGGGTCAGACGACGTTGTTCAACCTCCGTGACTTGTCGCCCCCACGTCCGGTTCGATCGCCCACCAGGCGTCGTGCCCTTTGACCTTCACGCCGATCGACCGGGTCGGCTCGGCTCGTCCTCATCCTGCCGACGGGTTTCTGCCACTGGCCATGGCGGACGCGGCGGTGGCTCTTTCTGTGGTTCATGTATGGCCGCCGGGCAAGGGCAATGTAGCTCGCTGTGCAGACGTCTCTGGCAGATGGGCTTTTTCTGAGTTTCCAGTCTGGGCTAGCCCAAACCGAGAGAGAATTGAGTGAACATAGCCCAAGCCCAATAGAGGAGGGAATAGCCCAATTTCAATGATCCAGTACGTACTCTACTACTCTCCTTCCCTTGCCCGTGTTAGCCTCTTCTTCTGCCTGATCCGCGCCGCCGCCACCATGCTGCGTCTCCGGAGTAGTTTCCTCTCTCTGGTCCGCGCCGCCTCCCAGCTACCCTCCCCCACCCACCCCTGCGCGTGGCGCTTCCTTTCCACCAACCCCGCGCCCTTCTCCCTCGAGGGCTACCTCGTCACCGCCTGCGGCCTCGCTCCCGCCCAAGCTCGCGAGGTGTCCAAGAAGGCGTTCCACGATCTATGCAAGGATCCAAGAAGGCGTTCCAAGAAGGCGTCCCCCACGGGATCCAGTAGAACACCGGATAAGCTCTCCTCCCCCCGCCTCAATTCCGCCTCCAACCCTGATGCCATCCTCGCCTTGCTCTCCGGCGCCGGCCTGTCCCGCGCCGACATCGCCGCCGTCGTCTCCGCGGACCCGCTGCTCCTCCGCGCTTCGGTGAAGAACATCGCCCCCCCGCATTCATGCTCTCCGCGACCGTATCGGTCTTTCGACTCCCCAAATCGCTCGCTTCCTCCTGGCCGACTCACATGCTCTCCGCTGCTGTGACGTCGTTCTTAGGCTCGAGTTCTTCATCTCCTTCTACGGCTCGTTTGATAAGGTCCTGACGGCCTCAAAAAGGAACCAGAGCCTCCTCATCGCGAGCCTTGAGAGGTTAATCAAGCCCAACATAGCTTTGTTTCGTCAGTGGGGTGTTCGAGATATTGCCCAGGTGTGTTTCAACTTCCCGCGGGTGCTTACCTTCAACACGGAACGCGTGAAAGAGTTTCTGCCACGGGCGGAACGACTTGGGTTGCCTCCCACTTCGGGGCTGTTTGGGCAAGCAGTGTCCGTCATTGCCTGTAAGTCCGAAGAGAAGCTTGCTGCCAAGCTTGAGTTCTTTAAGAGGACTCTTGGTTGTTCGGAGTCTGAGGTTTTCACTGCAGTGTCCAAGACGCCAGCTATAATATCATTTTCTGACGTGGTTCTTCTTCGCAAGGTTGAGTTCCTTGTCAACGAGGCTGCAATGGAGCCACAGTACATTGTGGAAAGGCCTAACCTTCTCACATACAGCCTGGAGAAGAGGCTAGTGCCGCGGCATTATGTCATGAAGTTCCTGCAGGGAAAGAGATTGCTGAATAGCAATACAAGCTTTTCCAGAATAATTAAATTAGGAGAGGAGACTTTCAAATCGAAGTTCGTCGACTGTCACAAGGACTCTGTTCCTGGCCTCACAGATGCTTATGCTGCAGCTCTTGCTGGTATTGTGTCCTCTAAAGTCTAATTTTAGCATCTCCTTTTGTGTTTTAGGTAGGTGATGGAACTGGAACTCATGCTTATTACCAGCTGTCCACTGTGCAGGCATTTTCAATTCTGATTTCTGCAAGAGAAGCAATAGTGAATTCTGATTACTCATGTATATTTCAAATTCAAGTTATAAGTAATTTAATGAAGGAGCTGAGTTTGACTTATTCTACAGCCTTAACGTGCAAGCTTGTTAGTTTCTTCTGCTTAGGAGTTAGCACATGGCTGAAGGTTTTCCTTAACTTAGTTTTCCTTCTCTGAGTAAGTCTTTGTTAGAACTTAATAAGCTTATTGGGATATGAGAGTGTTGCTTCCTTTTATCTTAATCTTTTTTATCAGTATGTTTTATTACAACTGATGTTTTACATAGCTGTCACTAGCTGAATGGGTTACTAATATTTGCATTATATAAGACTGAACTAGATGTTTTACATAGCTTATTGGTAGTACCAATGTTGCAAGAACAACTAAATATTGTTGATTTCTAAGAAATATTTTGGATGTCATGTACCAAAAATGGTTGTCTTTTTGGCCTGTAAAGGAATGAAATTGTAAGGGAGACAACTTCATATGACACTACAAAATTGTCGTTCTTTCATTTTCTGGGCTGGGCAATGGTGCTGCAACACATCGGCTTACTTCACGTTGCACCAAGAGCCCAGGACTAGGATTGGTGGTGTTTTGCAGCCAGATGGGTCCAGAAGGCGATGTGCAAAGGCATTTTCTCTTTGTTTTTGTCTCCTAGACAATTTGGAAGCACCACAACCCTAGTGTTTTTTATGGCTTCTGGCCTTTTGTGACTACGGTCCTGCGAGAGAGTCAAGATGAGTCCTGCCTATGGTGGATGGCAGGCGCAAGGGTCTGAATGAGTTGTTGTCTAGATGGTTGTGGTTGTAACAAAAAAAAAAACTAACCAAAGGGCTGGCGATCGGAGTATGAAGACGCGGAGCTCTCGTATTTGATAAATAGCATGGTTTTGCTTAAGATTAAGGTTATTGATCTCTCATGTATGCCTCTTCTGGAAATAAGCCCATTAAATAGAGGTGTCAATTATTCTGAAATCTCAAACTTGTTTTGTTACCATGTTGTTTAGTTTTCTGATGCTAAGTAGAAGTTTTTCTCAGGCATTTCTACTCCTATAGCCTGTGTATGAGCCCTGGTGCTTTTTTATAAGGTTTTTCTTCCAATATGGCAGACTATGCGTTCTATGTTTACAGCAGCTCACATGATGGGTTTACACCATTTTTGAGTGTTTGTTAAGCAGGATCACATTCCGATGTAAATGTAACCACTGGTGCCCTCTATTTTGAGCTGCTTGTCAAACCACATATGTCTGTAGAACTCCTATATTGATGATTGTTGATCGATTGCCAAATTATTAATCATTGAAAATGGCAGCAATTCATGTTAATCTCTGCAGATATTATGCAGTACCATGGTTAATGAGTAGTTGTTATTCTAGTGAACAGCCATGGTGATGCTTAAATTCAGACTCACGGACGATTTACTCAGTAAAAGCAGGCTCTTTGTTTTTTAAGGCAAAAAAGAAAAGACTGAACCACAAAAGCAATAGTTGGTGATGTATATGAACAATCCCGATAAAATTTATCCACAATTTAATTGGACAATACATACAGATTCATCCTTGATGCAACTCAACAGCTCAGACAATTACCTACACATTCAGTACAATGGTTACATGGACCATTCATTCGTCATCTAATCTAGAAGTTTTACATGAATTCCAAATACATATTGATAAGTTGCATAACAATTTTTTTGATCAGTAGCAATATTCATTTCCACTTTCCAAGCATTAAGTGAAACCTTCACGCTCCAAAAAACGATGAAAGAATTGCTTACTGACTACAGAGTGCAAGTGCAAACAAGGCATATCAACTGTAAGCATGACGAAGGCTGGAAGATCAGAGATTCAGAGTCACATAGCTCAGCCCAAATGTATCATGTACGTATCGAAACTGAGAAATAGATCTATGTACTACACAAAGCTGTAATGGAAAGGAACATAATATGGTACCTTACTGCATAATCAATGATATCAGCATATAGCCACATGGACTGATACTCTGCGTTCTGCGACGTAATGTTTGCTGGTGGGAACAATAATGGTAGATAAGCAATAGATAACCTGATGACAAGTGATTCTCGCAGCTCAGAGCAAATAATAAGCCATGACATGCCAAAAATTTCCATGTGGTTTTCCGGAACTGAAGTAAGAATAAGGAAAATAAACTTATTACTGAGCATCTTTAGTTTAGTATCTCATCCAGAAAATGATTCCCGTTGGACCTTGCAAGAACAGCATAACAAAATTATCGAACCCATATTTTGGGTTCATCAATTCATAGTTGTAAAAACATTTAGGATACAGACCGGCAATTCAAAGTATTTGTAGGGGTGAGGTCTACCACTCTACCATTTGCATGAACCAACTATTTGCATAAGCCATTGGATGTAGTTCTAGAGAAAAATGTTGCAAAACTATCTGCGGTCTGCAATCGAGAAACAAAGCAATACATCAATGGAATTCACGCAGCTGGAAAAAAATGATCAATTGCTGCATGGAGGAAAGAAGAACCTAATTTAAATAAATTCGACGGCTACTGAATAGTAATTTATTGGTTCAAACAAAAAATACCTTACGGATGGCCTACGTTGACAATACCAAATGTCAATCATAGCAAATTGGAAACTGTTATGGACTGATGCACCTGCAAAAGAAACATCCTTACACCTTCCAGATAAAGCCTTTACTCATATAATCTTCACTAAAGCTGGATGAAGTATGCTCTTGTTATTCAGAGATGACATAACTCTCGCGCAATCCGATTCAACAATTATCCGGGTAAGCCCCCAATGATTTGCCCAGCCAAGACCTTCAGAGCAAGCAATGGAGGACAGGTCAGTGTTTGACCAAATTATAAGGGAGGTGAGAGGCTTGAATCGGCTGATGAGTGATTGGAAGTGTTCCTAAATAAAGAGAGAGGGCAATCAAGTGGCAAATGGTTTAGCTTCTTTAGCTAGACGTTGTAAACATTCCGTGGGTTGGCAAGGACAAGTGCCTAAGTGTGCCTTGACCACCCTTCATGTCGATTGTAATTCGCCGATGACTGGCTAATAAAGCTTCTCCCGTTGCTTGGAAAAAAGAAGTATGTTCTTGTTAGCGCAAACTTAAATCTGATGACTAAACAAAAGTGACGGAGGATTTATAACAACTCAAAAGGCTCTTGAAACAAGAACTCTACTTTCTTCTTGACAATGTAAGATACCTTTGAAGTACAATCAAAATAAGAACCCTGCACTGCACTACTTCTCTGTATCCCCGTCACTTTATCTCAATGCCGGCCTTCAGGGTGATAAAATTATTGCTGGCAGCCAGTGGACAATATTCTAATTTGATTTTACCATCCATGTTATCTGTTTTCTTATAATGTAAATGTCTTTTTACATAGTTCGCCCAGTTCGCTTGCCTGTGTAGGGGTTTTTTTTAGATGACTTACCTGTGTAGTTAGCAAACGACAAACTTCTTTCTTGTAAGCAAGGCCGTAGGCATGTTATCTTTTCATAACGAATCTGCAGGGAGCCCTCCGGCCAGATAGCGCGCCACGTCACCTGCTTTTCCCGACCGTCCGATCGGGCGCAAGGACCGCCTAGCTCATGCGACCTTTGGTTGTTTTGTAAAAGAGCCCTTGAACTTTCACGGAATCAACCCGCAGTCCGGTCTTCTCTCTCAGGAATTTTTTGATAAGAAAACCCTCAAACTTT
The DNA here is from genome assembly GCA_022036555.1 of Microstegium vimineum. Taxonomy (NCBI): domain Eukaryota; kingdom Viridiplantae; phylum Streptophyta; class Magnoliopsida; order Poales; family Poaceae; genus Microstegium; species Microstegium vimineum. Next base: position 65,221,465 of record CM039124.1, read on the forward strand.
ACAAAATCAACCCGCACTACATGCCTTTCATGGGCCGGCCTGCCTCCTGCTCCATAGGCCTTAGTGGGCCGAATTCAGCCGGACTATTTTTCCTTATTTATTAATCTTTTTCTTTTATAAATCAATTTGCTGTAAATTTAGAATTGCGTATTAAATCACCAAAAAAAATCAAAAAATAGAAAATAAAGTTGTTTCAGAATTATCATAAATATATTTATCCAATGAATCTACAATAAAACATTTTTAGTAGAAAATTTTTATTATATATTTTTGCCTATGTTTTAAGCGATAAATATGAAAATCAAATAAAAATAAAAAAAATAGAAAATCGAGTTGTTCAAAGCTCTTCATGTCACGTCTATGTACTTCCAAATTTCATAATTGTATGTCGTATTCTCTCATTTCCCAATTACATTAAGCTTCCGTGAAAAGATGCTCTTCTGTCCTTAATAAATACGTTTACCCTTTTTTTCTCTATAAAAAATATAGCCAAAAAATGTAATAGTTCCATTTCAATAACAAGAATAAAATATTACTTAAGTTACCTTCAAAGTAATGGAGTGTCCAAAAATATATGTCAAGTGCAACAACAGGCCTTCTAAAACTTAACAAAACTATTATTATTATAAATAGACCCTATTGTAAACAACTTGTTGTAAGACTATAAATAAATGGAGCTTATATAAAATTATACTAACAAGAGCATTACTTATGACTTGTTGAATTACATGCTTTGAGTTCAAATATTCCTCATTTCACAAATAAATTAAGTTTTAGTCAACTCTGGTTTAATAGTTACTACCATTCTTTACCCATAACAAACAATGCCAAAAAATAATGAATATATCTCAATTCAAAAATAATAATAATATAATAAAAAATGAGACAAATCACCCTTCAAAATATATAGATAACAAAATGATGAATCCACGATTGATATATACAACTATGGGTAAATGATAATTTCTAATTAACACGAAAAGTATCACTAATATATTCTATAAAGAACAATTTAGTTATCATTATTCATAATTATCTATCGAAGTACTTGAGAATAAAAAATTAAAGATGGCCATGCGCGGACTTTTTCTAGTTCAGAGCACGAAAGCTGGTGAACTCATGTGCGGCCCATACGGATTCGCAATGCTCTCCTGCTAAGCACGGGACACGGAAGGTGGGCTTTATTTAGAATAAATATTCTGTTGGGCAACTGGGCTCGGCCCTGGTGGCAGCCAGCTTATGTATCAAATGGGCTGGGCGGGAGGAGTGGGGTGTCCGGCCTTGTACGCAACGTACGTCCGACCTGGGCTGGTCGTCGCACGCCTTCCACCCCTTTTCTTCCACACGCGGCGGCGGCGGCGAGACCTGTCGCCTGTGCCGGCGCCGCTCCTCCACTGCGGCGATGTTGCGCCTCCGAAATCGCCTCCTCCCTCTGCTCCGCGCCCCACCACCGCTGCCCGCCCCCATCCACCCCCGCCCGTGCTGCCTCCTCGCCACCTCCCACTTGCCCTTCTCGCTCGAGGACTACCTGGTCACCGCCTGCGGCCTCGCTCCCGCCCAAGCTCGCGAGGTGTACAAGAAGGCGTTCCGCGATTTATGCAGGGAATCTAGCAGAACACTGGATAACCTCTCCTCCCCACGCCTCAAGTCCGCCTCTAACCCTGATGCCATCCTCGCCCTGCTCTCCGGCGTCGGCCTGTCCCGCGCCGACATCGGCGCCGTCGTCTCCGCGGACCCGCTGCTCCTCCGCGCTTCGGTGAAGAACATCGCACCCCGCATTCATGCTCTCCGCGACCGTATCGGTCTTTCTACTCCCCAAATCGCTCGCTTCCTCCTGGTCGACTCACATGCTCTCCGCTGCTGCGACGTCGTTCCTAGGCTCGAGTTCTTCATCTCCTTGTACGGCTCGTTTGAGAAGGTCCTGGCGGCCTCAAAAAGGAACCGGATCCTCCTCGTCTCAAGCCTTGAGAGGTTAATCGAGCCTAACATAGCTTTGTTTCGTCAGTGGGGTGTTCGAGATATTGCCCAGCTGTGTTCAAGCGTCCCGCGGGTGCTCACCTACAACCCGGAACGCTTGAAAGAGTGTCTGCCACGGGCGGAACAACTTGGGGTGCCTCCCACTTCGAAGCTGTTCGGGCTCACAGTTGCCGTCGTTTCCTGTATGTCCGAAGAGAAGGTTGCTGCCAAGTTTGAGTTCTTTAAGAGGACTCTTGGTTGTTCCGAGTCTGAGGTTTCCACTGTAGTGTCCAAGATGCCAGGTATAATAGCAATATCTGACGAGATTCTTCTTTGCAAGATTGAGTTCCTTGTCAACGAGGCTGCATTGGAGCCACGGTACATTGTGGAAAGGCCTACCCTTCTCACATACAGCCTGGAGAAGAGGCTAGTGCCGCGGCATTATGTCATGAAGGTCCTGCAGGAAAAGGGATTGCTGAATAGCAATAAAGACTTTCTAGCAATGACTACATTAAAAGAGGAGACTTTCAAATCGAAGTTCATCGACTGTCACAAGAACTCCGTTCCTGGCCTCGCAGATGCTTATGCTGCAACTCGTGCTGGTGCCTGGTATTGTGCCCTCTAGAATTTAAACTTAGCATCTCATTTTGTGTTGTAGGCACTTGGCAGATGATGGGACTGCAACCTATGCTTATTAGCAGCTATCCATTGTGCAGGCTTTCTCCATTCTGTTTCTAAATGACTCTGACTGGTCATAGTCTAAGTTTAAGTTAAGCTTATTATTCTGTGTTTGTTAGTTTCATGTTCTGCCTAGCACATGGTTCAGGCGTATGGTCGAACTGTACCCTCGTGCTCATTAGCAGCTGTGCAGACCTTTTCCATTTGCAAGGGAAGAGAACCACTAGTGATCTCTGACTGCTCATGTATAGTCCAAGTTTAAGTTGGGGTTATTTATGAGCTGGGTTTGAATTTGAGCCCTCACGTGCTTGTTTTGTTTGTTAGTTTCTCTGCCTCGCACAGAGCTGAAGTAGTGAAGTTTATCAACTTTAATTTTCTTCTCTGAATTAGTCCTTGTTTGGAACTTGTTAGCTAATATGATTTCTGACAGTATAAAAGACAGTATAAAATTTTCCTTTTGTCGAACCATTTTTGTCAGTATGACATTTTCGAACTGATGTCTTACGTATGTCTCACTAGCTGAATGGGTTATTTTTTGTTTCTACTGATGCTTGCTAACATTTGTATGAGACTGAACTAGTGTTTCAGGTAGTGGCCGAAATCACTACTGTCAAGAAACTCTCTATGAAAGAATTTTGTGATGCCAATGTTGTAAGGGCCAAATGTACTCTTGATTTCTGTTTAGTTGTTTTGGGTGCCTCGAACCTCTGCTGATGTACCAGAGATGGTTGTCTGTTTGGCTTGTGCGGAGTAAGTTGTAAGGAAATGAGATGCTAACAGCTGAAAATAAACAGCGAGCTGTAAGAAGACGACTTCGAATGAGGGAAACTAATTTGTCGTTTGTTCATTCTTTTTTATATGTTCACAGTGTAGATATGCTCATGTGAATTATAACCAAATTAGATTTTCTATTTTATGATTATTATTTTTAGAGTTCAAAGGCAGGATTGCCCCGGTCTTATATTGAATAAAAGACCATCAGGTAAAACGTTTACAGCATAGAGTATCACGACTTTAAACTCCAGTGCAGCCAGCAACTGGAAGAACAACGAACTTCGACAGCAGGAAAACACCCAGCAGCAAAAACTGTAAAAAGAAGACTTCTAGCCCCCCAGACCTAAAGACGCCAACAGCTGACGGTGAAACAAAAGCAAAAAGAACTACTCAGGCTACTTGGGCAGCACCACCACCAAAGACTTCAGGCCACCTGACCCACAGCTTCATAGCTTCACAGGACATAATACCAGCTTCCAGAACCCTCCAACAGATTCTTCAGCAGGCTTCACACGCTCGCCACCCATGGAATCCAGAAAGTTTCCCTCGCTGCAGCTTTTATCTTGCTGATTGAAGCCAAACTAAAGTCCTTCCTTTCTTGAGGACACAGAATCAACCAGCTTTGAAGCATCCCACTTATCTTGTAGAGGAGTATATCCATACCCTTCCACCCAATATTCTGAAAACATAGATCATTTCTAAGTTTCCAAATACACCACAAGACAGCCGAAGTAATCATATTCAAAACCAGATATTTCTTGCTACTTAGCCACAATTTACCTACATCAGCTAGGCTGTCACTAATACTGACATCCAAGATTTCAGAAATAATATGCCAGCATTGTCTAGCTACTACACAATTGAAAAAAAGATGTTGAACAGATTCATCTATTGAACAGAACAAACAACTTTTATCCTCCACTTTCCTCCTTTTAGCTAGATTATCTCTGGTTAGAGTTTTGTTATTAGTCAACAGCCATAGGAAAAAATGGACTCTTGGAGAAACTTTAATACTCCAAATGGCAGGAACATGCACAGATTGTATCCCTCTAAAATTGATAACCTTGTAAAGGGATTGAGAAGAGTAGACCCCTTTAGAAGAAAACTGCCAAATCATCAAATCTTCCTCTCCAGAGAAATGGATTGTGGAAGCTAACTCTAATAAATAATCCACATGAAGAAAAGAACAAAATCTTCGTAGCAAGAACTTTGTACTAATGCATTGACTCTGGAGATCTACTCATGAGAAGTCTAACAAAATTTGATTTTCTATTTTATAATTTTTTCTGTTACTATGATTTTTTAAAAATATAACAATAATAAAAAATAAGACAAAACCATTGTCACTGTATATCTATGTAGTGAATATATAATATAATATATTTTAGTAAAAAGTTTTTATTATAGCTTTATATGTATACTTTTTTATAATTAATTGTTTTTTTTACTAAAGTATATCATATATTACATGTTTAATGTATATATTTACTCACGTGAAGTCTAAGGCTGAACGAAAAACTCGTAGCTCGGTAGCTCGCTGGACTCGACTCGTTAGTAGCTTAGCTCGGCTCGGCTCGTTATATTTTTCAACAAGCTGAACCATCACTTTAGCTCATTTAGTTAATGAGAGCTGGCTCCGAGCCTAATAGGTCAAATATTATTGACCCTAAACTTTATTAGTTTTATAAGACTTTGTGTTTTCACTTTACAATTAGTTAATGATTGAACTTTGACTTTATAAATTTGAGATTATATGAATTTATTTTGTTTTAAAATGGATTATGAATAATCAAATATATTATGGATGCATTATGTATAATATAAAGTATGAATCATATATGTATATTACACTACTATAATATATTAATACATTTTATTTTTTCTTTGATTTAACACTTATCAATGAACAACTTTTATATTATTATTATTCTCAAAATTTAAATAAATACATATATTTTTTTGTCTGGCTCACGAGCCTAACGAGCCAGCTCGAACTCATAAACGAGCCGAGCCGAGCTGGTTCGTTAGACCAGCCTTAGTGAAGTCCAACAAAATTGGATTTTCTATTTTATGAAATCTATGATTATCTATATTTTTTAAAAGATTTATCTAAAATAAATAAAAAACAAAAAAGACAAAACCTGTTATGGTAGCAGAACCATTGTTTAAAAAAGGTCAAGAGGTAAAACGAACTACTTTTAAAGTTAGAGGAGAAAATATTTCTGATTTCATAGTTCGGAGATAAAAACGAATGCATGACAAAATTGAGAGAGGAAAACTCGACTAACAATAACAAAATGAAGATGAAGAAATAACCTTGCGAAGAGTATGCACACAGACTGGGGTAGCCCAAACCGAGAGAGAATTGAGTGAACATAGCCCAAGCCCAATAGAGGAGGGAATAGCCCAATTTCAATGATCCAGTACGTCCTCTCCTTCCCTTGCCCGTGTAGCCTCTCCGCCGCCTCCCAGCTGCCTGGTCCGCGCCGCGCCGCGCCGCCGCCCCTCCGCCGCCGGCCGCCACCATGCTGCGTCTCCGGGGTAGCTTCCTCTCTCTGGTCCGCGCCGCCTCCCAGCTACCCTCCCCCACCCACCCCTGCGCGTGGCGCTTCCTTTCCACCCAGTCCGCGCCCTTCTCGCTCGACGGCTACCTCGTCACCGCCTGCGGCCTCGCTCCCGCCCAAGCTCGCGAGGTGTCCAAGAAGGCGTTCCGCCATTTATGCAGGGAATCTAGCAGAACAACGGATAAGCTCTCCTCCTCCCCACGCCTCAAGTCCGCCTCCAACCCTGATGCCATCCTCGCCCTGCTCTCCGGCGCCGGCCTCTCCCGCGCCGACATTGCCGCAGTCGTCTCCGCGGACCCGCTGATCCTCCGCGCTTCGGTGAAGAACATCGCCCCCCGCCTCGTTGCTCTCCGCGACCGTATCGGTCTTTCTACACCCCAGATCACTCGCTTCCTCCTGGTCGGCTCACACGCTCTCCGCGACTGCGACGTCATTCCCAGGCTCGAGTTCTTCATCTCCTTCTATGGCTCGTTTGAGAAGGTGCTGGTGGCCGTAAAGAGGTGCATGACCCTCCTCACTGCGAGCCCTGAAAGGTTAATCAAGCCCAACATAGCTTTGTTTCGTCAGGGGGGTGTTCAAGATATTGCTCAGCTTTGCACAAACAACGCGTGGGTGCTTACCTTCGACCCCGAGCGGGTGAAGCAGTTTTTGCTGCGGGCGGAACAACTTGGGGTGCCTCCTACATCGCGGATGTTTAGGCACGCTGTGGCCGCCGTTGTCGGTAATCCCAAAGAGAAGGTTGCTGCCAAGCTTGAGTTCTTTGAGAGGACTCTTGGTTGTTCTGAGTCTGAGGTTTCCACTGCAGTGTCCAAGATGCCATATATATTAGGATTATCTGACGAAATTCTTCTCCGCAAGATTGAGTTCCTAGTCAACGAGGCTGCAATGCAACCACGGTACATTGTGGAAAGGCCTGTCCTTTTCACAATGAGCCTTGAGAAGCGGCTAGTGCCCAGGCATTATGTCATGAAGGTCCTTCAGGAAAAGGGATTGCTAAATAGCAATATATGCTTTTACACATTAGCTATATTTGGAGAGGAGACTTTCAAATCGAAGTTCATCGACTGTCACAAGGACTCTGTTCCTGGCCTCGCAGATGCTTATGCTGCAGCTCGTTCTGGTATTGTGCCCTCTAGAAATTAAATTTAGCATCTCGTTTTGTGTTGTAGGCACTTGGCAGATGATAGTGACGGCAACTTATGCTTATTAGCATTTATCCACTGTGCAGGCTTTCTCCATTCTGTTTCTGTAGTAGAACCACTAAGTGATTCTGACTGATCATAGTCTAAGTTTAAGTTAAGCTTAGTTTTCTGTGTTTGTTAGTTTCTTGTTCTGCCTAGCACATGTATGAAGATTACCCTTAATTTTGTTTTCCTTTTGTGAATAGGTGTTTGTTGTCGACCTGCTGTAGGTCAGAACTTATTAAGCTATTTCTGTCAAATTCCAATTAGATTTTCATTTTATCTAACCTGCTTATTTATCGGTATGTTTTATTCCAATTGATGTTTTACTTAGCTCACACTAGCTGAAATGATTTATTTCCCTGCTGATGTTTACGTTGTACTTCACTGAGGCTGAACTAGTAGTTTCAGATAGTGGCAGAAACCGCTACAGAGAAGAAAACTCTATGAAACAATTCTGTAATTTTGTAAAGCCAGTGTTGTAAGAGTCAAGAAATATTCTTGTATTCGTGCTGGTATTGTGCCCTCTAGAATTTAAATTTAGCATCTCGTTTTGTGTTGTAGGCACTTGACAGATGATGGGACTGCAACCTATGCTTATTAGCAGCTATCCACTGTGCAGGCTTTCTCCATTCTGTTTCTGTAGTAGAACCACTAAGTGACTCTGACTGCTCATTGTCTAAGTTTAAGTTAAGCCTATTATTCTGTGTTTGTTAGTTTCATGTTTGTTTTTCTTTGTGAATAGGTCTTTGTTGTCAACCTGCTGTTGGTTAGAACTTATTAAGCTAATACTGTCTAATTCCAATTAGCTTTTCATTTTATCTAACCAGTTTGTTTATTGTTATGTTTTATTCCAACTGTTGTTTTACTTAGCTCACAATAGCTGAAATGATTTTTTTTCCTGCTGATGTGTACTGTACTTCACTGAGGCTGAACTAGTAGTTTCAGATAGTGGCTGAAAGTGCTACAGAGAAGAAAACTCTATGAAACAATTTTGTAATTTTGTAAAGCCAGTGTTGTAATATTCAAGAAATATTCTTGATTTCTAATAAATACTTTGGCTGTCTCTTTGTTTCAGATAGTGCTTCAGTTTTTTTTATATCCATTCATATTGCTTCATTTAACAAGACTACTATCTTTGTGCTGTCAAAATTTCTTCACTTGCATCTCTCCACATTACTGTCAAATGATAAAAACACAAATGGTCAGCATTTTATCAGATCCTACCCTGCGTGAACACAGTAATTCAGCGACGGATTAGTTCATCTGGAGGTAAACAAACTACAAGGACCCTCCTCCACTAGTGATCTTTGAACTGCTGATACATCCGGAGGGAAAACTTCGGCGGCTTGGTGGCCTTGTGTTCTTGGGACATCACCATCCACTGATAAGTTCATCGTGGTGGAAAAAAACTTCAGATTCTTATTGTGCACCGCAGCACTGGGCTAGTAGAAGTAACCGTACAAGATTCAGAAATTTAGGTAAGTAATCAATTTATAGCAACTTAGTGATCAAATCTTGAGAATTTAAAACCACCCTGCCGGCTTCTGCTGCGACTTGCTCTCTCATCTGAACAGTAGCATAGCAGATGAACAGGTCTGCCCTCCCAGGTTGCCGGTCCTGCAAAGGGAAACTAATGTAGCTGTATACATTTTATATTGTGGTACGGTAAAGTATTATAATTATAGATTTACAATATATCTATATCTATACCTATTAATAAAGAGGTAAAATTTCAGCCGTTTTTTTGTCCGTCTTTCCCTAAATAACTCCATGAATATTCGTCTATGTCTATTTTTATATGAATTATGTTCTATTCCAATACGAGTTGCCACTTGAAACTTACCAAAATTAACTCTTGACGGTTTGAGTCTGGTTAGGATTGGTTAGATAGTCTATAATATTTTTTCTTTACCTGGTAGGCTTTATATTTTTTATATATTTAACAGTTTGAGTCCGTTTAAGATTGGATAGTCTAGAATTTTTTTTCCTTAAAATGACAGACTCTAATTTGTTTCTAAATTTATGAAAAATATAAGAAATTATAACGTGGACCATAACAAAAAAATATATTGAACCAAAAATCAAAACAAGTATATCCCAAACAAAAAAAATGCAAATAGAACACGGACAAAAAAGGAAAACAAATAGGTTGAAATTTTAACTATTTAATATTAGATATAGAAATATAGAAAAATATAAAAGTTTGTATTTTTTTATATATTTGAATTTTTTTTTCTCTCGTTACAACGCACGGGCACGTTTGCTAGTATAAGATAATTCCAAAAGTCTCATATCTTTAAGCTGCATACACTCGTTAATTATTTCTCTGAAATATTTAGTGAGGAATAGCTGCCAGGTGTCAATAGCCTCAGCCCTCAAATATCTCTCGACAGGCCTTAAGCAAAACTAAATCTTCGAGCTACTCATTGTTACATGATGAAAAGTTATATCTCGGCAGAAGTTTACTCGCCCGTAATTTCTATCTCATATAGACTCGTACAGTCATACTACATGAACATGAGAAACGAGATTTGAGTGAGCAACACAAACAGTCGGGGGTCAGGAACCTCATCGGCGATCGGCCACAGAGCCCGAGAGCCAAGTGGCCCGGTCAGCTATCCAGTCCAATCAGGTTGGGCCGTTGGGCTACCTACTTCTTGGCCCACTCTGGGAGATTGCCCTGTCCGCGGACGAAAAAAAAGGTTTTTTTATCCATACCATTATAATTTTCAAACTTCAGAGAAACACCATTACTATTCATCTATTTTAAAATATACAATCATAATTCTTCGTTTCTCACAACAATTACAACATAATACGTATGGAGACAACTTGGATCCAGCTGTAGGTGTATAGGAATACGAATATCTCATTGCAGTCTCTTTCCTTATCACTTACGCACGGGCCCAACATGTCATCTTCTTCCTCCTCTTGCCATCTTCCATTGTTGAGCAGCATCCGCCGCCTGGCGATGGAGAGCAGCAGCAGCAGCACGTCGGTCTGTCCACTCCCCAGATTGGTAGCCTCCTCCTAGTCAGTCTATGTAAGATTTTTAGAATGATTTATAACTTAGAATGGAGGAACAATATCATATTGTGTGCCCTTCTGCCGGCCTATCCAAGGGTGACACCAACTATACGAAGCAGAGCTTGTCACCACCGCTGACACCTTGATAAAAACCGTTAGCGCTGACAATTTCAATCCTTCTCCAGTCTTCTCTTCTGTAAACACAATATGGTCCAGCTTACCCCAGAGATGGAGCTTCTGGAAAGCATCTTCTCACATCAGCCTCATCAACAGGTTTGATTTCGTTCCGTCTGCCAAAGTAACTTTGAACCTTCTGCATATTATGCCAAAACCATGTGCAGTAAGCTCTAGGCAGGAACTTGCTGCTATCAATGTATGTCTATCTTCCAATGAAGTGAGCTCATATGTACCATTAGGTTCAATCCCACAAAGCTGTGGCTCCCCCGTTTTCCAAAATATTTCTGACAGAAGTGTAATTCTCCTACCATTTCATTTCTAACCAATGACCGACATGCCTTCACCAAGTCCTTTTTTCCCAAGCATATGTTGGCACCATGCTGAAGTGTGGGTGCATCACCAGAAATATATTCATATCCTTCAAGTGATGTAGCTAACCGTTTGACACCATTCCTGCACAACGGTCAAGAAGGTTGTATAAGTGCCCCCTTACACACATTCTGTTCTCTAGTACTCAAGTTCAATGCTTGAAATGGGACTCTGTTGCTTGGCATTGGGGAAAGGCGATGCACCAATAGCTTAGGAATATTTGATCTACTTATTTACGGCAAAAGCATAAATCTCCTGACTACAACAGACCAGATGATCCAAACTCTAGGCATACCAACAGCAAGTCTATTAAGACAGTACAATCTACTTTTGACATCCTTTGGTCAACAACAGCTAATACAAACAATGAAACAAATGATATGCTGTGCCATATGAGATATTCCACTTAATTGTCCTGCAAGTTCTCATTATGTTTCTATTTCAACTCAATTGTTTATAAATTTTAAATGCATTATATCCTCTTGCAGTCATAAATAGAGGTCCAACATAAACAACTCAGGCTGTTAATAACTTTGAATGATTACTTTGCGCTATTAGCGGGGAATGCTGCTTCTACTTCTACTTTAGGATTAAATACCTAATAAGAAGCTTGTTCTCTATGGAGACAAAAAGGTTACTCAAGCAACAGCCGGGAGATGACGCTGCTTATCATGATCCTATAGTATGATAGTGGTTGGCTGGTTGCACAAAAGAATTCCATAAATCTGCTATGAGCAGGAGGCAGCAGTTAAGCAGCACATTTGATACATCTGCTTTAGTAGTATTGTGCTGTCAGATGTGGTGAGGTACTGTTCTCAGTAGCAGACCGAGGAGGCCAGGAAAACAGAGGAGCCCGGGCGATGCACCTGTGATCCCCGGTATGCCACTCCCAGCCCCAGATAAGCATCCTCAGCATATGGGCCATGTACTGGGCCCTAAGAGATTAACAGGAGAGGAGCCCAGGCAAGGGCCTAGGGTCGCCGGGCCTGGCTCCGCCCCTGACTGTTCTGAATCTACAAAGATGTGGATAAGTTGCACAGTATACTGAGAGGTCAGATGATCTATCATCTGATACAGAAAAGTTCATAAGATTGGTTGAGCGGGAGGTTTTGGAAGAGAGCCATAAGAGATCAAAGCAAAAGGCCCAGGGCACACTGGATGTCAAATGTGTTCGTAAACTTGAGTCTGAAAAAGAAAGCTCCTATACAGACGAAGTTCTCTCTCTTGATGCATACTGGATGTCAAGAAAGGAGAACGGAGCTCTCCGTACAGGCACACATGTGAGCTCAAATCATGAGGTTGGTGAGATGGATTACTAGTTGCCTTGGCCTATGCCTCCCCCTCGCCCTCTGCCTACCCCAGTGAGGAGCTAATGGCAAGCAAGAGGCATGGAAAGTTCCAGGGAATTGGCAGAAGCCAGTAAAACCATGAGAAAAGAAAGATAAGAAACTTGGAGAAACATCCATTTATCAGCAAGGAAGAACGAACAAATGGAGAATGAGGTGTTGATTGTTCAGGAAAGGCTTAGAGCAGTGAAGACAAAGATCATAGAGCAAATTGAGAAACATATAGTAGCACATACAATATGCTCCTACAAGTGATCTGCATTAATATGTATCAGTAAGACTCAGTATGCAAAATGGAATATCTAAAAAATAAAAAGTATGCACTTCAACACAGCTTTCAATATCCTTGAACAAGCATCAAAACTATTGGCTACTGAAAGCTTTCATATTTCAAACGAATGGACGAACCTTGAAAGATTCACAGAAACTCCCTTGAAATAAATTATGATTATCATCATCTTCTGCGATGCCCTCGTTAATGGACAGTCAGAAACAGGATAACCTGATGAAAAACAATCGCATCACCAGAAATCGTTGCACGAGCAGGAGCCATTCTTGAAGCGATGGAACCGGCTGCGATCACGCACTATGATCTCCCGGTTATAAACCAGTGAAATGCACTTTATTGCTGCATGACAATCCGAGCATACCCGGAGATTCTTAACCACACGGACCTGTGTACCGGGAGGAGTCCTCAGTAGCACAAATGCAATCGCCAGCTTCTCGCTGTGCCACTGAAGTGCACCCTCCTTATCCTCCTCATCAACGTCAAGGAGAACCTCTGATGTAGCTGAGATGTGCCCAACACGCCTTAGCTCTCTTGCCATCTCCTCGACCATCATGTATATCTCTTTCCACTGCGGGTGCGACTCATCTCCAGATATGAATTCATGAACCTCCCCATCAAGCTCAACAAGGCTGCAACCTGGCACCTTCTTGATTCCTCTCTTGCTCATCTCTCTCCTAATCTCTGATTTCTCCTTCCACCTCTGTGTCAGCGCGTAGACATTGGAGAGCATAACATAGTTGGCCTCATGAGCCGGGTACTCATTTAGAAGGTTCCTGGTGATGCTTTCACCAAGCTCAAGCCTGCCATGGGCACGGCATGCAGCAACAAGTGTCCGCCATATTATTGGGTTTGGTTTCATGGGCATCGTATGAACAAACTCCATTGCCCGCTCGACCATGCCAGCACGACCAAACATGTCAACCATGCAGCCATAATGCTCGATCTTAGGATCAATGCCATATTCCATCTTCATTGAATCAAAGTAGCCAAACCTTCATCAACCATTCCAGCATGGCTACATGCAGTGAGCACCCCGATGTACGCGACATCATCAGGCCGCACGCCAGCAGACTTCATCTCCTCGAACACCGCCACAGCCTCCTTGCCACGACCCTCCATAGCAAGTGCTCAATCACTGAGGTCCAAGACACAACAGTCCGCTCCTCCATCCCATGGAACACTGCCACAGCCCCATCCACATCACCACACTTGGCGAGCGCATCAATCAGCGCATTGCACAGCGTCACAGATTTCCCAATCCCCTCCCGCTCCACGAATCTCCACCCATCGAGCAAGCTCGAGTGCTCCCAAATCTGCAGCTGCTGCCAGAACACCAATCACTGTAACCTCATCTGGCCGAACACCACTGGCCTGCATCTCCCTGAACAGCCCAACTGCATCGCTCGAGGGGCCCCCACGTACATACCCGCCGATCATGCGCTCCAAGTGACCGCGCTCGACTTCGTCATTCTGTCGAACACGTTCCGCGCGTCCCCAGGAACTCGCCACCGAAGCAGGAGTACATGTGTATGAGAGTATTGGAAACATACTGGTCGGTGGCGAACCCGAACTTGAGACGGCGGCGTGCGCCTGGAGCCCAACGCGCGGGGAGCCCGGGAGCGCGGCGCACGCCTTGAGGAGGAACGGGAAGGTGAATTTGTTGGGTAACACGGCGCTGCGGAGCAAGAGCGGGAAGAAGGCGGCGCGCGGAGGCGGGCCGAAGGGAGCGGGGAGGCGGCGTGCCGCGGATGAGAGTGTTGACGAGGAACGCGTCGATGGGGACGGAGGGCCCGAGGAGCGCGGCGACGAGGGGTTCGAGCAGCGCGGGCGCCGCGGAGGCTGAGGACGCGAAGAGCTTGGTGAGGACGAGCGGGTTGGCGTGGAGGCCTGACTTGAGGAGGAAGGCGAGGGACTGCAGGATTGCGCCCGGTGCGGAGGAGCGCTCTAGAAGGCGGAGGCAGTGCTGCTCCGCAGCCCGCGCCGCAGACGGCGGGTGGCGCCAGGCCTGTGCGGTGCGGTGCAGAAGCGGCGGCGGCATTTGGCCGAGCGCATGGCAGCCAGGCGCGGGGCAGTGTGGTTTTGAACTTTTTGATCCTTCGCCCTGCCCCTGCGCCATTTCATAGGCTGCAATGCTGCATTGCTGATTGCTTGATAATGTTTGGAATTGGCCTGGTTCACAAAGGAATTCTCGAAGAAATTTTGGAGTAATAACTTGCAAAGGAAAGGAAACAAGAACATTGAGTTTCCTTTGAGACCATGGTAGTGCAAAACATAGGAAATAAAATATCCACTCAAGCCTCCAACCCAATGGAAAGAACTTTGCTCACTCTTGCTATGCTATGCTCATGTTCCTATATTTTTGTTTCACTTTCACTCATCTCATTCCTACTTTTTTTTTCTATTCCTCTATTTTGTATTCATTTATTCCAAACAGGCAATAAAAGATTTTTTGGGAAGCAATAGAGTGACTCGATGACTAAAAAGATTGATAAAAGATTTTTTTTGGGCAGATATAAGTTTAAAAAAGATCATGTCATGGATGATTGTTGCTTGTCTTGCGTCATCAGAAACAAATCAGCACTGCATGAATCTGCCAAAAGGACCCAAAGCTACTAAAGTATAGCCTTCTTCTGTGATAATCAAGGCAGACACAATTTGAGTTCTTGTATAACAATTCAGTAAAAGGAGAGAGTTCATCAGCTGGAACAAAAAATTTGACCTACATCTGTCAACATCTAGATCAAACACTAGGGTACATGTGAATTGATTCTCTTAATTTGAAAATCTCGGAAAATTGTACAGTATGTCCTCCAAATGGATATGCTGGCGATGAACTAAGTTTGTATATGATAAACTAAGTTGCAGAAACTAGTCAGTGTAGGATGTCAGGATCTACGAGTAGATTTTCCATATCCCCAGTCCATAACCTACTTTGATCAGCAGGAGCTCGAATACCATGTGCATGATGCTTGTCATGCGCACCTTCGAACCAGGTATCTCAGTCCAATTAACAGAAACTTCTACCATTGGGATCTCTGATGTGCTTACACAGATATACAAGCTCAACATCGAAACACCACCTGCCCATGCAAAGAAAGGAAAGTTGTATAACCATCCATACTACATGCCTAGAAAGCAGATTGGGAAACAATCACTGGACTTCAAAGAAGATAAAAGACAGCAGAAAAGAATACCTCTTCAATCTGATATTTGTGAAAAGCTTCCTTGCGGCTGCTCGTGTGAACATCTTAAACCCACACTAGAATTGGTAACAACAAATGAGACCGTGAACATTGTCATTAAAAGAACACATGAAGTGTCAATGGTGCTTGTTTTTTAAGAACTTATATGGTTGAAACAGAATACCTGTGTATCTTTGATCCAGGACCAGCAGTTAACAAAACTACCAAATGGAAACCTTTCATAAAAAAGTTTCTATACCATTTTCTCTGCAATGAAGCAGGATAACAATGAACCAAATACAAGGTGAAAACTTAGTAGCAAAACCAAAATACTGAGGTTAGTGAGCAGTAAAGAGAATTACTGTTGCAAGAGCCTGCTTCTCTAGATGAGCTCGGGAACCAAAAACAGCAATTTCAACATCAGGTAGATTCTGAGATGAACTAGTAGATGTTCCTGGGCTAGACTTAGCTTTCTTAGCAAATGCATGAACCTAAGAGCGAAAAAACAGAAGTTCCAAAAAAACAAATTCAATACCAACCAAATTAACTTTCAAACTTGAAGTTCGATTTATCTTATGATGGAGACAGACCTGAGCTTCGAGCTTTTCCAAATCAGTCACTTTAGTTGCACCATCAGCATCAAGCATGAGTAATAGTTCACCACGTGAATGTAGCATTCCCTATTAACCATGCTTCCACAAAAAAAAAAGGGAAAGCACCAATTAGTTTTTATTTGAAACCTAAACTCTCAGGGATTCCAGGGATTTCAACCTCACTTTTCGTACTGCTTCACCTTTCCCATGATTTCTTCCAAGTAGAAGAACTCTAACATTATCAATCTTGTGTTGCTTTACAAAACCGAAAGCGACTTTAGAGGTTCGGTCAGTGCTACCGTCATCAACAATCAAGACCTTGACAGAATCAGTTAGATTCAGAAATTAACTAGGTTAATATATGTTTCAATAAACAAAAGGCTCTGCACTAAAATGCTCAAAGTTTGCCCATGTCCTGCAAGCTGCAAAGAGGATTGCAAATTGTGAATAACATGCTAGATTTCCACATACCTCGTAGGAAAAGGACTTGTCAGCAGTTGATCGCCGCTTCAAGTAGCTATTAATTAAAGAGAGAAAACAACAAAGCTATCAGTATAACGATTAGCATTTGCTGCTATGGAAATTACCAGTATAGATTGCAAAGCACAGTTCGAAGTACAAAGATAAATATAGCATTGAGCAACAGTTGGGAGTAGCAAATGCCTTACTTGAGTGTTTCTGTTAGAGCCTCGGGGAGTCGATGCTCCTCATTGTAGGCAGGAACTATCAACGAAATGTATTTCTCAGGAGGATCAAAAACCGACGGGCAGGGAACCTATATAGCAGTCAGTTCAAACAAGCAAATCAACAAACACCTAGCGTGCACACCATGGCAGCAAATCAACAAACACCTAGCGTGCACACCATGGCGCAACACGAGACGAGCGATCAGTACACTACCTTCTTGAGCGAGTTGGGGTCCTCGAAGAAGGTGTCCAAGACGGAGGACCTCTCCAGCCTGCGGAAGAGATCCAGAACATCGCAGGAGTCAACACGGCGCGCAGATCGCGCGGTGGGGGAACGAAGAGGATGAACACGGAAGCTGACTTACGAGTGCATGCAGCCGATCTTGCGGATGTGCTCGAAGAAGACGGCCGCTGCGCCCAGCACCAGGATGGACACCTGCGCACAAGACGGAGAGATGGCGTGAGCGCCGCGGCGAGAAGGAAGCAGCGGCGGAGGAGCAGAGTTTGTGGGGGGGGGGGGGGGGGGGGGGGGGGGGGGGCAAAGGGGAGGGCGGTACGAGGGTGGCGAGGAGGAGGGTCAGCGAGAGGGAGGCCGGGAGGAGGCCGGCGACGGCGGAGAGAGGCCAGGCGGCGGCCATCATCGCGGTCCTGGGTCCCGACGGCCGGCGCCGAGTCTACTCACTGCTATGCTCTTCGGCTTCGGGTGGGCTTTTTCTGGTCCGGGAGTTGGGGAGATCTGCACGCCGAAGGGTTATGCGTGTTTGGTTTACCCTGTAAAGGTTAGTGGTCTATAAAATTTAGTGTCTCCTAAAATTTAGTGCATCAACTAAAGTTTAGAGAATATTTTAGGAAATATTTGATAGTTTAGGGTCTAAAATCACCTAAATTTAGCTACTAAAGTTTAGAAGACCGTAACCAAACACCCCTTAGACCACCGGGCCGGCCAGGTTGAACATTTGGCATTCGCACTTTGAAAAGCGTAATTCTCCTCACTAAACTTGGCAGAACTTAAAATCTCCAGGCTTTCACGTTGTTATTAAAAAAGTTAGCAATTATATATAAATTATTAAAAATATAATTTTTATAGTTGTCACTCCTCTGAATTTCTTGTCTTCTACGCCACTACCATCTGCAGTTGTGAAAAAGTCAAAATTACATTTTTGTTTAAATATGTCATTACATATTTTTGAACATCTTAGCGACTTTAAATTGAAAAAAAAAGAACTAGAAAGTTGTAGAACTTGTTGAGATCTACCATTTTTATATACAAAATATTTTCATTCAATTATGTACAAAACATATACAATTTTACTAAGACATATTAATGATACCCAATCATATATTTTTTGTAAAAAAGTTAAATGAATATAACTTTTATATGAAAATAGTAGATCTCGGCGAGATCTATAACTTTCTAGTTCTAAGTTTTATATGAGTAGTACTAGAAGTCAAATACTATATAGATAATTAATTTGAATTAAAAGATAAACAAGGAAAAAATACCTAGAGCCTGGACTGATGAACTGATCGCCTAATTGCGCGAGGTCGAAAAATAGCAAGAAGTCGTTGTTATCGATGAGTCTAGATGTTGGATCAATTTGGTGGAACCCTGGACGCCTCGTTGTCGCCGTCATGTGACATGTTCGTGTCTCCACGGTGGCATGACTAACTCTTCCTCCTGCACGTTGCTCAAGTCGTGTGGGCAAACAACAAAAAAAGATTGAGATTTGCTAATCGACTTTGGAGTATAGGGTCTTGGGGATTGCATGCGTTGGCTTGGAACTCTAGCTCGTTTGGGCCCTAAACCGTCGCATACATGCACCTCACTAGAGCGGCACTATGAGGGAGCTGCGGGTAAAGATGGAGGAGGTGGAGCTCAACCTCAGGTTGTTGCTTGGCGGCCGCTTCGGGCTCAATCGGAATGGGGGCAAGCTCCTCGATCATCGCTCGTGGCGGCCATGTTGACAACGCCGGTGGAGGTGCCAACATCGCTCGCACTATCGTGGGCGAGATCATTGTCAGTCTAGGCAGAGGTGTCTGAAAGGTCTTAAGTGATGGCTACAGGGGGGTGAATAACCTAATTTAAAAACGAAAAATAAACTCAACAACAAGTTAGATACTAATGAGGCGAACCCTGACTTGCACTAGCCTACTAAGGGATGCAAAGCCACCTAACCACAAATTCTATCCTAATAAGTCTAGAATCACACAATGTCTACTCAATTCTAGTAGCCCTCTAGACACAACCTAATATACTAAGACAAGTATGAGTAAGGTAATGCAAAGATGGGAAAGGTGATTATACCGCCGTGGAGAGGAGTGGATGAACCAATCAAGTGATCACCAAGAAAACCAATCAATCACAATAGAGACAAGCTAGTAAGGTAATTTGACACTTGATTTTCTTCCGAGGTTCACTAGTTTGTGTGACAGAACCTCTTAAGATAGGACCCACTTGTTAGGATTAACCAACTTAATCTCCAACAGATGATCCAAATCTTAATTAGCCCATCAGGTGTCGCCACTTTGCAACGGGTCATCCATCTCTTTCCGAACAGGATCAACCTTATCACAATCATGACAGAAGTAATACGGAATTTTTATATTACATCAAAGTAGCGGAATTTAAAGTCATATTACAAACCATAAGTTTTGAAACATAACTTAGTGTCATACGATAAAGATACATCAAGCTGCTGATAGCGAAAGAACAGATAACCGAGGTACTCTTGCCCAAGAGTCAAGAAAAGACAGGTTATTCTTCATCTTCATCTACACGGACCACGGTCATGCAGCAAGGAGCCACACACACCGGGTTGTGATCCTCATCTGCAACAGGGGTTAACAAACCCTGAGTACGGGAGTACTCCACAAGACTTATCCGACAAAGAAAAGTATTTGGTGGACAAAACAGTATGCAAGTCATAGGATTCAAGGTGTGGTTCGCAAGAATCAGATATTTTACATAAATGAGCATTTATAAAAAGAATTGAAATCATTTATGTTATCCATAAGGTTACTCAAGTATCGACCTGGATGTATGATCGATAACAGGGTAATAAACATCCACGAAGGGATCCAACAAGTATCCAGTTAAAGTGTATTACTACGCGGTAGAGGACAAGGTCATGTTTCCATTTCCGAGGAACACGACGATTCGAACGGTTTATCCCAGCTAGGGCTTCCCTATCACACGACATATACAGCCGCTTAAAGCACGCATATGACTACCTTTCCCTGGATCCTCTCGCCAAGACCGGGGTTCCGCCACCCGAGAGCACAGTACATCTCCATCCAGTTCGCTAACTTGGAGGGTACACACTACTCTCGCCATCTCTCCACTCCCAGTGCGGGTTAACCGTTCTTCAAGCGAGAATAGCCAAAGTCCAGCTTCCCGGAGTATGTGATAAGTACTCCAAAGTCACAACCCTTGGACGTCTACAACGGACGGTTCCTAATCGACACAGGCGGAAAGAACCCGCTCACCAGATATCCACATCCGGTGGCTCTCCAATACCGTGTCCGCCCGGTCTCAGATTATTACTTCCACCAAGAATACATAGCCATTTGCCGCAGCAATATGCTATTCTTCTTAGAAACAGAACCATTGCCGAAGCAATCAGGTTACCACCTATACTCGCAGATGACAGGAAATCATCTGACTCTATCGGTCTAAGCATTGCTAAGCAGCATAAAGCAACAACCGTATTTTGAAAACAGTGTCAAGGTACAGGAATAATTAATTTTAAGGTAAGGCTATGCATCAAGTAGGAATTTGATTGAATACCGTAATGCAATAGTATAAACATAAGTGTATTTAAAACAAACATTTTAAATACAAGGAAGTGTTTGAATGCACCGGGGCTTGCCTTAGTTGGAGGGATAAACGAACTCGGGCTCAGATTCAAGAGAGAAGACCTCTGCACTGGAGGTATCCAACCCAACCAACGAACAATCTACACGATAAATGACATGTTTAAGATGATGCTTGAATAGTAAACATGATGCTTAACACAAACAAGTATGCTATCGAGAGAAAACTAAAACAGATTACACCTAAAGGAACTGAGCAAGCAACATTACATCGAGCATGTCCAACTTGTGTTTGTCACTGGAAAAATGACCATATTTATCAAATAATCCAAAATCACTCAAAGCCTAAAGTTTTTAGGGTTTCTAAACATGTTATAACTAAACAGGGCATGCTACAGAACTCAAAACAGGAAACAGGAAGAACTCTGCTCAAGACCCTCGAACGGCTGAGACTCGACCATCAGCGGCACAGAGGCTCGAGCGGTGGCGTCGAGAACCACAAAACACGGCGGCGAGTCGCCGTCGATGACCAAACCGAACTACTACCCCTCGAACTTGCTTCGGCTTGCCGAGCCGAACCCAACAAGGTACGCCACGACTCAAACAAACCTTCAGAGACACCTCATCGAGGGTGCTGACGATCGGACGGGGCTCGACCGATCGCACACCGTCGACAACAGACCTCGATCGAAGAAACAAGGCCTCGACTGAAGAAGCTAGACCTCGATCAGAGACACAAGGTCTCGACCGACCCTCGACCAAGAGACTAGGCCTCGATCAACACTCGATCCCGAGGCTAGGCCTCGATCAGATACACTAGGCTTCGATCAGACCTCGATCGGCCCTCGAACTAAAGAAACGAACACTCTAGCAAGCTAAAGGGACTCCAAAAAACGCGAAGCACAAGCCGAACGAACATAGAGCCACAAGCGACACCCTCGACGACGGCACTGGCGGTCGACGGAGAAACTGCTCGACGCGCGCTGAAGAGAACACGCACGCGCTCGAGGGCAACTACCCCTCGAGACTGACTCAGGACGGCTAGGCGAAGCTAGTGCAAGACTTGGATCCCGAAAAGATCAACTACAACGACAAGACGTCGATCACGCCGCAGCGACGAACAAGCACAGCGACGGCGCTCGAGGACAGAGCGCTAAGGCTCGATACAAGGACAAACGAGTACAGAGGAGAGGTTGAGGGGCTCACCCTGGTCACGGAGCGTTAGCAAGCGTGGCCGGAGACGAAGCAGAGACGACCGTCGATGGAGAACGCGCCGGCGGAGACGAAGAACTGCGCGGCAACGAAGATATTCCCGGAGCTGTGGTCCACCATTGGCAAAACGGAGAACCCGACAAGACTCAGAGATGAACAAGGAGCAAGAAACATAAGATACAAAGGCAATGCGGCTCCTGCGCAGCCCGACCGAAGACTGACCAGAGCGGCGGCGGTTTCGGCGGAGCTGAGGAAGACAGATCCGCGCTGGACGACTGCGGGCTCGCTGACTTCAACCAACCTACCCCGAAGATGCGCAAGGTCAAGGCGAAGACAATGACGAAAGATTGAGTGATTGGCAGCCGCTAACGAGCTCGGACGAGTTCGTCAATGGTGAAGGTGAAGTGCTCGGCGGAACAGAGCAGAGCGAAAGAGAAGTGTGGAGCAGTGGCGCGGAAAGGAAAGAGAGAGGGAACGGCGTCCCGCTTTTAAAGACGACAACGGGTTCCGTGCGATCGCCACGTACCCACGACAGGATGGGAGTCCAAGGACAGGCGTTGTGCGGCTGGCGACACGTGTCGGCCAGGAGCGACGTCGAGCTCGATCCCGCCATGCAGCTGCTCGAGGGCTCGAGGAAAAGACAGAATTGACCCTGCGGCTGTTTGCAAAAATGCACAAGCTTTCAGGGGTTTTCAGGGAAAACTTTGAACACGAAAGATGTTCAAAACTTTGATATCTACAACTTTGCTTAAACAACCACAAGCAAAAACTTTATAGATTTTGAAAATTGTATTTAGGGTTTTAATCCACCCCCTCTGGGAAAAGGGTTTGGATTCAAATTTTAAATTTTGAGACTTTGAAAAGATGTCCTGCATACAAACAATTGATCAAACAAAGACAATTAAACTTATTTTAGTTCAATGCATGGCCAGGTTTTCAAACAAACGAAAGATGCTTAATGCATATGATGACATGATCAAATTTTAATTAAGAGATTAACAAGACTAACACCCGGGGTGTTACAGTTTGCCAACTAGCTAGTCCCCGTTGTGGCAAGACACTTACTTGGAGGTTCACGCGCTAATTGGCCTCACACGCCAAACTCGTCACCGGGTGCCGCACAACCAACACAAGATGAGGCTATTGAAACGCCACGAGCAATCCACTAGAGTTGCCAATTGCGATCTCCCGCGGGGAAGGCACAAGAACCCCTCACAATCACCTTGTAGTCGACGAAGCACAATCACCAAGCTTCTCGATCTACCTCCGCTGCTCCAAACCGTCTAGGTGATGGCAATCACCAAGAGTAACAAGAAATCCGCAGCGAGAACGTCTCCCAAGTGCCACTAGATGCAAGCTATATGCGAAATGCACTTGGATCACTCAATCTCTTTTGGAAATTCACTAACCAAGCATGGAGATGAGTGGGAGAGAGTTTGCTCAGCTCAAAGGAGTCTCAAGATGTTCAAAAGCGCGAGAGAGACCCTCCCCAAGTCGGTCAACACAAATTTATAGACCCCCTCAAAGTCTTCTAGCCGTTGCTCCTTTAAGTTGGCGACGGACGCTAGAAACGAGGGCGACGAACGCTCCATCGCCAGCGTTCGACGCACTGTCAGAACTAGCCGTTGGGCTGCTTCACAGACGATGGACGCTCCGTCGCCAGCGTCCGACGCTCTGTCCTCCAGCGTCCGGCGCCTGTCTTCAAACTGCTCGCTTGCAGAGCTCTCTGGAAACCCGACGGACGCTCCACGGCGATCCGACGGATGCTGTCCGTCGCGCTCTGGAATTTCTCTGGAGCTTCTGAGTGGCCGACGGACGCTCAAAGTTCACAGTCCCAGCGTCTGACGTCATCGTCCATTGCGTCGGACAACGTCCGACGCCCTTTTCTTCAACGTCCGATGCCCTCTGTGCGTCTCTGCTTCTTCCACCTTTGCTCTAAGTTGCCAAGCACTAAGTATCCACCTTGGTGAGCTTGTCTTGGCATGTTTCACTTGTCATTTAGCATGGTGTATGTCACTAGGTCCTAAATGCTCATGCAATATAGATAACACCTAGTAGCACTTGACAAACCGCAATCACTTAATAGTACGGTTGTCTAGCCTAAATGTGATCACGCCCACTTGGTGTCTTGACCACCAAAAGAAAAGCCCTAGCATATACCTTTGCCTTGAATTGCTTAGGATCTTTTCACTTCTCTTCTTCTCCAAGTGTGAGCTTTTAGGTCTCCACCACCTTTGCCTGCTCCATCACTTGTCATCATCTTCAATGAGTGTACTAGACCTACTCAAACACTTAGAGCTAGGTTAGTACCTTAGATTTCATCAATTATACAAAACACTTGAGATCTCTCAGTGTCAGAAGTTGGGAGGAAGCAGGGGGCTGGATGGATGGGGTTCCTATCGCCGGCCGATCTAGGCAGCTATTGGTTATCTCCAAGAGTTGCTAAGAATAGCACAACGGGATGGAATCACACCGTGAAAGGGCGGTTCCTAAAATAGATTTACACACCTGGAACAGACCCCACCCTCACAGCAAGAACCCCATCCATCTGGTCATTGTTTCCTCCCAACTTCCGACTCCTCCGCGTTGACCGTCATCGAGCTCATCGGCGGGAACACAAGAGGCACCGCCGCTTCCAGCAGCGTTATCAACATGGCCTCCACGAACTACGACCAAGGAAGTTTGTCCCCCTTCCTATCGAGCCTAAACCGGTCGCCATACAATAACCCAAGGCAGAACTCCACCTCCTTCATCTCCTCCACCAACTGCCCCTGCCTCTCCTCCGGTGGCGGTGTGTATACCTTGCCAATCCCGCACAACAAACCCAACAACGAGGAGCTCAAGGAAAGAGTGAGGCAAGCACGCATGGGGTGTGGATACACATGACTGCGTGTATTTATACGCGTAGGGTCATTTTTTCCAAGTGCCAAAATATTAGAAGGTAGGATTGGGAGTATTTTTTAATCTTGCCAAAAAATTAAAGTATTGTGAGTCTTTTGGAAACTTTTGGAGATATACTCTAATAATATGATACTTTTTGCTAGTTTTAAATGTATTGGATGTTAAACATAGTAAACATCTTTTAGTTACTTTCTGTAAACAGAAACATGGGTTGAGAGAGGAGGAGGCCATGTGTGCAAACAATTTTCTTGTACTTCTAATAATATTGCTACTTTCTGCAAACAACTTTGCGTGCAAATAGTTTCAAAACTCAAAGTGATGAGTCTCTCTCTTTTGCAACCGATCGACCACTATTAGGTGTACCCGTATTTGTTGTATCATCCACAAAAGTGATAATCCACTGTTACAAGTGCAAATAAATCCTAAACAAGTCCTTTTTGGCACTACTAGCTAGTGTGCATAAGTGTTTACGAACACAATGTAAAGTTGAATGTACGTATAGCTACAACACCAGCACCACCACTCAGAGGAAAGGTAGATCCAGAACAAGAAACTGAACGCATGCTAGGTTGTCTGCGTGGTTGTCTAAACCATTTTCTGCCAACAGGTGGGTTTTTTTTGTTGATTTGATAAGATATACTGATGAGTCATGCGTGAGTCATACCAAGAACAACAAAACATACTAACTTGCTAGGAGTTTTTGTCATCATTATTATTAATTTATGCATGACATGAGTAAACCATGACACGTCAACTTATATCTCCTATATTCTATGATCTACTTGTAAATCGATAGATTGTATATGCAAATCATCTCAAACGAGCTTATGCATAGTAGGCTTCATATTAAGAATTATTTTCCTATTTTATTTCACAAAGGATAAAAAAATCATTCAAAAATGTGTGTAAGTCTTTACGATTAATGTACAATTGAATTAATATATAGCTACAACACCACCACTCTCAGAGGAAAGGTAGATCCAAAAAAAAAAAGAAACTGAACACAGGCCAGGCTGTCTGTGTGGTCGTCCAAACCATTATCCATTCGCCACGCCAAGAGCTATGTACGTGATTTTTTTGTTTGATTTTGATAAGATATACTAATGAGTCATGCGTGAGTCATAGTACTAAAGAACAATAAAACATACTAACTGAATAAGAGTTTTTGCCATCATTATTAATTCATGCATATCACGAGTAAACCATGACACGTCAACTTATATCTCTTATATCCTATGATCTAATTCCAAATCGATGGATTGTATATGCAAATCATCTCAAACGAGCTTGTGCATAGTAGGCTTCATGTTAGGAATTATTTTCCTATTTTAATTTCACAAAGGATAAAAATTCTTTCAAAAAATCACAAAAATGGTGCCTTGCAAGGAATGTCAATAACATGTGAAGTTATCGTGTTTCACTTGGCTATATTATAGACATGCAATAAATAAAAAAAATATCAATTATATATTACGTAATCGAGTAAAGACTTTCTACTAGTTGATTTATTTATTTATTTATTTGTAGTCAATGCACTTGGATCTTAGTATTCTTTGCATGTATATGTGAGGCTGTTGTCCACTAAAAAGGGAGGGATTAAAATACCCGTTTGACTTCTGATAATTAAATATAGTAGTATAAATAAGATGAAAAGCAAAATTCTGAGTCCATGAATCAAGGTTAAACTACATGCGCCCATGAAAAGGATGATTATGGGCTACCTCATTACACGGGCTAAACACCCTATTAATTATATTATTACACTATTTATCCCCTTTAACCATCTAAATATCCTTTTGTAGGTGAAAATAGAGCTTTCCAACAATAACTTCAAAATTAAAACATTTGATCCAACAAGAAATGCACTAAATGTGGGTGGTTAAGGTTTCACTATCGATAAGATTGGGCTCACTGATATGAATAGAAGTGTGGGTTAAAAATAGATTTTCCTTAGCTCTCACAATGCACCAAAAGGTGATGCTCTGAGGTCAGTCTTAGTCGATGTTTCATGTCATATTTTTAGGACTCCCATGTGTCGGAATAGTGTAGCCAAAGGGCCTCTAGTCTAGTTGGTTAGAGGAACCCAGCGGCACTCCTCAGGTCCTGGGTTCGACTCCTTGATGGAGCGAATTTCAGACTGGGGTTAAAAAAATCCCTCGTCTGTCCCATGGCCAAAGCACAGGTCTAAGGTCCGGCCCGGTCGTGGTCGTCTCACATGGGCTACGACACAGGTCTCACATGGGCCTTCGTCTGTCCCATGGCCAAAGCACATGTCTAAGTATGAGAAGCTCATTGAGACGAAGGCATGTTAGCTCTATGATATGGCGACCGCCTGATCGGGTGGCAAAGATTTTATTTATGACAGTCCAAGGAAATACAAGATCTTGTGGACTCTATATTCAAAAAGTGATAGATCCTCAATTTCTAGTTAGAAAAGTTATCTATTAATAGTTTTTAGTTTTGTTTTCCTCCATCTAGTAATGTAAGACATAATTTAGAATGTGAAAGTCTAAAAGTAAATTTTAACAAAATGATTTCTCTTCCATCATATTTTACAAAAACAAACATCCTCTTGTAAATATCCAATCTATTGTATATGGAACATACATTACATGTAACTAGAAATATACCATGTGTGTTGTTGCATAACTTTTTTAAATAAAGTTATCACATGTATAAGTTAGACTGCCCATATTCTTGCATCGGTTCTTATCAAAATTGGGTATGAAAGAATCAAATGAAAAGATAATATTGTCGGGTACAAAGGTAAGGGGTACCCTAAACCCTTCGATAAATTGACGCTCAACATAGCAACCATTTTTAAGACAGGACCCGATCAGCCGCTCTAGTCCACAAAGAAGGGCCCATCACACGAAGGCCCCCCGCATCGGCAACAGCAGCCAGTCGTGGGTCGGTCCACCTCTGGAGAAACAGACGGACAAGGGGTCGAACGAACAACCCCTCCGCCTCCACCTCGACCCCGACTGACGGACAAGGGGTCGAACGAACGACCCCTCCGCCTCGACCCCGACTGACGGACAAGGGGTCGAACGAACGACCCCTCCGCCTCCGCCTCGACCCCGACTGACGGACAAGGGGTCGAACGAACGACCCCTCCGCCTCCGCCTCGACCCCTCGAATGACGGACGGGGGGTTGAACAAATGACCCCCGGGCGGGAAGCTCGATCGGCTCACCTGCTCCCGGTATGGGTTAAAGGGGATCCGATGCACTCACCTGCCCCCGCCTAATGCCATGGGCGCCCACGACCGTAGTCAAATCCATCAACTCACCGCTCATGCACTGGACCTCCGTCAACTGCGCTACCGCTGTAGCCACGTCGCGAGTACGGACTCCAGAGGCACCCCTCGAGCCATGAACAGGGCAACCCTCGACTGTGTCTTCAGGGATACGACAAGGCCACACTGGTCTCGACCCCCCCTCGACCAGGGGGCTCGACCCCTGCCTCCAACCACTCCGGTATGGGACCTGTCTCGTCCGCCCCGTCCCGCTTCAGCAACGTCCAGTCCACCATCACCATGCCCCGGAGCACCGGAAGGACGGGAACGCCACGCCGCCACAGTGATCGACGTCACTTCGTCGGCATGGCGCCACGGACATGCCTCCCATGCTGCAACAGTTTAGAACTTTGTACTCTCAGGCCTCCCCTTGGTCTATAAAAGGGGACGCTGGGATAGAAGAAGGGGCGATTTTTCGGATGAACAACCCGCAAGGATATTCGGATTCAGACATCAGCTCTGACCCTCGCACACCACACATCCGATTGCTTGATCGACCTCTCAAACAATCAACCGACCACCTAGGATAGCCCTGCTGGTCCTAGGCCTTAGCTCATCCTGAGCACCCCCGTGTAAAACAGCTTGTACCCCCCTGTACGAGCACTTCGGTGCAAGATAATACAATCCATCCTACCCCGCTGGACGTAGGGCCTTCTGTGCTCGAACCAGGATAAATCTTGTGTTCTTCTTACATCACATCTGGGAGAGGGAGCACGCAATATACAAATTTACTAGCCGGTGGTCTTGACCCCCTGGGTCATAACACCGACAGTTAGCGCGCTAGGTAGGGGGGTTTGCGTGTCGATCAACTCCGAACTACTCTCTCAGATGGATTCCACGATCCCATTACTTCCATTCGCCACCACCATCTGGTTCGAGAGTCTAGAGTTCATGTCCACGGGCCACGACCACCACATGGTTCTACTCTCAGCTAGTGGCATGGACAGCAGCAGCTCCGGTACGCCGGGGCCAAGGAGGACCAGGCGACGGTCCCACCGCTCGCGCCTCTCTCCTACGACCAGGAGGGGGCGCGAACGACGCCGCCGCACTCTTCACTACACGGATCCCGAGACGCCGGATGTCGTCCCCCTGGCCTCAGCTGGCGACACAGTTCCTCCCTTCGGGGGCCTGTTTGACCCATGCTTGCGGGTCGAGGGCGGGTACCTCTCTGAGCCTGACTTTGGCCCTGCCATACCGTCATCCCATGGCCTCTCCGACACACTCGGTCGCGCCGCCGCCGCATAGCATGTTTCCACACGGGCTCTACAACAGCGCCAGACTCTGTTCTACCTTTGTAGGCTCGCAGATGCAGACACGTTGCGGGTCTCCAGGGAGCCTGCTACGTGCAACGATCAACCTCGTCACCACCTCTCCGCCGGACGAGCACCCGGAGCCACGACGAGCCCCGATCCTGGGTTGTCACACCTGGGACACGTTACGGCGACGGCTGGAGGAGGAGCGCAGGGGATCTTTCCCCAACTTCTACCACGACTACCCCGACTCGGACTCCCCCGATGAGGATTACGATCCCACCCGGGAATGCCTCCACCTCGACGGTCAGGTTGAATCCCAGGACGACGCCAACGACGCCGCGGCCACGGATGAAGGAGGAGGGGGCAACGCTACACCGGCACGAAACGCCGACCCCCCGAGCCCTGACAAAGCCGATCCACCTCAGGACGTCCAGATCACGCAAGTCCGAGAGCTGCTCGCCAAGCTCGAGGAAGAACGCCTACGACTTCAGCAGCTCGAGCACGCCCTCGAGCAAGATCGTGGGCGCCCACAGGGTGGAGGAGCTCGCGAGCGGGCCCGGGAAGTCCATCGACAGATCGTCGAGGAGGGGGCAAACGAGCGTCGCGTCTACAACCGTGCCAGCCAAAATGTCGTAGCGACCGCAATACTGCTTCGTGACATGCCGGCGCCATCGACACCCCAAGCGCGACGCATCAGGGACGAAATCCAGGGGCTTCTCCAAACCGTGGTCGTGCAGCAGGCGGAGAGCTCGGCCTCGAGGCACAGAGGAGCTGCCTCCGAGCATCAGGACGTACCCCCTCGACAAAATCGAGAGGTATCCGTCCACCAAGACAAAGCGCCCCAAGGCAGAATAGAGCGACGACCATTTCGAGACCGCATCGTCGACGATCGACCACCGCGGGAGAACAATCGACGCCAGCACGACGACGCTGAGGCTCGAGGTTACAGCGCTCACTGAGGTGGGCGCTACGACAGTGACGAAGATCGACGTCGATCTCCTGAGCCACCGGGGCCACGAGTCTTCGACAGGACCATCCGACGAACCGCCTTGCCCGTCCGCTTCCGTCCGCCGACCAGCCTGGTTAAGTACAACGGCGAAACCAAGCCAGAGCTCTGTCTTGCGGACTTCAGGCTGACATGTCAGCTAGGAGGAGCCGACAACGACCACGTCATCATCTGGCAACTCCCGCTCTTCCTCTCCGACACCGCTCGAAGATGGCTCGAGGAGCTTCCCCCGGACTTGATCCAAGACTGGCCCGACCTGGTCAGGATCTTCGAGGGGAACTTCAAAGGCACCTACGAGCAGCCAGGGAACTCCTGGGATCTCCGCAGCTACAAGCAGAGGCCAGGGGAGACCCTCCGCGCCTTCACCCATCGGTTTTTCGAGGTAGCGTACCGCGCTAACCCACGTCTCCGACCACGACGTCATCACGGGTTCATCGCCAGAACAACCTGCAAGGAGTTGGTGCGGGAGCTGGGACGGAACACCCCAAGACCGCAAACGAGCTCATGGACATCGTCGCCAACTACGCAGCCGGTGAGGAAGCTGTTGGCGCGTTCTTCTACGCATCCCCAGATAAGAGGAAAGCCAAGGAAGACGAGCCCGGGGGCTCGAACAATGGGCCCAAGAGGGACAACAACGACAACAACGGCAAGAAGAAGAAGAAGAAGAAGAAGAACCAGCCGGGTTGACGCGACGTCGAGCCCGACGATCTTGTCGCTGCGGTAGACAAGAAGAAGCCTCGAGGTCCCCCTCTCGATGAGGGCGTCTTCGACAAGATGCTGAAAGAGCCCTGCCCTATCACAAGGGACCGACCAACCATAGGCTCGAGGACTGTCGCATGCTCAAAAGGCACTTCAACTCTCCTGGCTTCAAGAAAGACGGCAAGAAGGGGGATCCGCACGATGGGGACAACGGCAAGAACGGGGGCTTCCTCGAGATTCACGACTGCTACATGATCTATGGGGGACCCTCGACTCGACTCAGTACGCGTCAGCGTAAGAGGGAGCGTCGAGAGGTCTTCTCCATTCGAGCCCAGGCTCCTCGATACCTCGACTGGTCCCACACGCTGATCACCTTCGACCAGGACGACCACCCCGAGCACGTCCCCAATGCGGGGGGTCTACCCGCTTGTCGTCGACCCGATCATACTCAAACACCCGCCTCACCAAGGTACTCATGGATGGGGGTAGCAGCCTCAACATCATCTACGGCGCGACCCTCGACCTCCTGGGGATCCCAAGGACCGCGCTCCTGCCCAGCGCGGGAGGATTCCACGGGGTCGTTCCAGGGAAGAAGGCACTCCCGATCGGCCGCATCAAGCTACCCGTCTGCTTCGGTACCCCCTCGAACTTCCGAAAGGAATATCTGACCTTCGAGGTGGTCGCGTTCCGTGGCATCTACCACGCCATCATCGGACGACCGGGGTACGCCAAGTTCATGGCGATCCCGAACTACGCCTACCTCAAGCTGAAGATGCCAGGGCCCATGGGGTTCATCACCGTCGGCACCTCTTACGAGCACGCATACGACTGCGACGTCGAGTGCGTGGAAAACGCCGAAGCCGTCGAGGAGTCGGCCGTCCTCGCGGCCCTCAGCGACTTGTCCAAGGAGATCCCCGACCCCAAGCGACACACCGGAAACTTCAAGCCTACGGAGGACACAAAGACCGTCCCGCTCGACCCCGGCCACGCGATGGGAAGGCGCTGACAATCAGCGCCACCCTCGAGCCTAAATAGGAAGCCGTGCTCGTCGAATTTCTCCGTGCGAATGCTAACGTGTTTGCATGGAGTCCCTCGGATATGTCGGGCATCCCGAGGGAGGTCGCCGAGCACTCCTTAGACATCCGAGCCGGGTCCAAACCGGTGAAGCAATGGCTGCGCCGTTTCGACGAGGAGAAGTGCAGAATCATCGGGGAGGAGGTCGACAAGCTTTTGAAGGCCAGATTCATCAAGGAGGTACATCATCCCGAGTGGTTAGCAAATCTCGTACTTGTCAAGAAAAAGAATGGAAAGGATATGATGTGCGTAGACTACACTAGTTTAAATAAAGCATGTCCCAAGGTCCCTTTTCCATTACCACGTATCGATCAAATAATAGATTCCACTACGGGATGTGAAACTCTCTGCTTCCTTGATGCGTATTCTAGCTATCACCAAGTAAAGATGAAGGAGTCCGATCAGCTCGCGACTTCCTTCATCACCCCCTTTGGCATGTTTTGCTACCTCACTATGCCCTTCGGTTTGCGAAACGCCGGGGCCACGTATCAGCGATGCATGCTCCACGTCTTTGGGAAACACATAGGGCCGACCGTCGAGGCCTACGTCGATGACATCGTGGTCAAATCCAAAACAGTCGGAAACCTGGTTGGGGACCTTGAGATCGCGTTTGGGTGCCTCAAGGCAAATCGCATAAAGCTAAACCCTGAGAAGTGTGTCTTCGGAGTTCCTCGAGGCATGCTCCTAGGGTACATAGTTTTCCAACGCGGGATCGAGGCCAACCCCGAGAAGGTAACCGCAATCACAAGGATGGGCCCAATCAACGACCTTAAAGGTGTGCAACGGGTCACGGGGTGCCTCGCCGCCCTCAGCCGGTTCATCTCAAGGCTCGGAGAAAAGGCACTACCCCTTTACCGCCTCCTAAAGAAAATGGAACACTTTGTGTGGACCGTCGAGGCCGAGGAATCGCTCTCCAAGCTCAAAGCCTTGCTCACCTCGCCACCTGTCTTGGTATCCCCGAGCCCGGCCGAGCCCTCTTGCTCTACGTCGCGGCAACTACCCAGGTAGTCAGCGCTACCATAGTGGTCGAAAGGGGGGAAGAAGGACATGCCCTGCCGGTTCAGAGGCCTGTCTACTTCGTAAGCGAGGTACTTTCCAAGACTAAGACGAGATACCCCCACATCCAGAAACTATTGTATGCCATCGTCCTCACTCGGCGCAAGCTCCAGCACTATTTCCTGGGCCACCCGGTTACCGTGGTCTCGTCTTTCCCCCTCGGGGAGATAATCCAGAACCGGGAGGCATCCGGGAGAATCGCAAAGTGGGCGGTCGAGATCATGGGGGAAACCCTCTCCTACGCCCCTCGGAAGGCCATCAAGTCTCAGGTATTGGCAGATTTCGTTGCAGAATGGACCGACATCCAACTACCCCCGGCGCAAGTTCAGACCGAGCTCTGGACCATGTACTTCGATGGGTCGTTGATGAAGACGGGGGCAGGCGCCGGATTGCTATTCATATCACCCTCAGGGGTTCACATGCGCTACGTCATCCATCTCCACTTCCCCGCCTCCAACAACGTAGCCGAGTACGAGGCCCTCGTCAACGGTCTGCGCATCGTCATCGAGATCGGGGTCCGACGCCTCGATGTTCGGGGGGACTCGCAGTTGGTAATCGACCAAGTGATGAAAGATTCAAGCTGCCACGACCCCAAGATGGAAGCCTACTGCAAGGAGGTCCGAAGGCTCGAGGAAAAATTCTACGGCCTCGAGCTCAACCACACCGCCCGCCGGTACAATGAAGCTGCTGACGAGCTGGCCAAAATCGCATCCACTCGAGGTGCAGTCCCTCCCGACGTCTTCTCGAGGGACCTTCACAAGCCGTCCGTCGACCTAAGCTCGAGGGCTCCTGCCCTCGAGCAAGGGGTCGATCCACAACCCTCGACCGATCCCCCTCGAACGGGGTAGAAGTCATGGAGATCGACGGAACAGCTGACACACCAACCCCCTCGACGGACTGGCGCACACCCTACCTCGAGTACTTGACACGGGGTGAGCTCCCAGAGGACCGCACTGAGGCCCGCCGTATAGCCCGACGCGCCAAAACCTACGTCTTGTATGGGGATGGCCGCGAGTTGTATCGACGCAGCCCTACCGGTGTACTCCAACGCTGCCTCACCCTCGAGGAGGGGAGGGCACTGCTGAAGGACCTACACTCGGGGGGCTTGCGGCCACCACGCGGCGCCAAGAACGCTAGTAGGAAGCGCCTTTCGACAAGGCTTCTACTGGCCGACAGCCGTCACTGACGCTACCAAACTCGTTCGATCTTGCAAAGGATGTCAATTCTACGCCAGGCTCACCTACCTGCCCAAGCTCTTCAGATGATACCCATAACCTGGCCATTCGCAGTATGGGGGCTCGACATGGTTGGCCCCCTGAAGAGAACCAAAGGTGGCCACACCCACCTCCTCGTGACCGTATACAAGTTCTCAAAGTGGATCGAGGCTCGACCCATCGCCAACATCCAGTCTCGACAAGCCGTGTTATTCTTCACCGACATCATCCACCGCTTCGGGGTCCCCAACATCATCATCACCGACAACGACACCCAGTTCACCGGCCAAAAGTTCCTGGACTTCTGTGACCACCACCACATCAGGGTGAATTAGTCTGCAGTCGCCCACCCTCGAACTAACGGCCAGGTCGAGCGCGCCAATGGTATGGTTTTGCAGGGCCTCAAGCCAAGGATCTTCGATCGGCCGAACAAACATGGCAAGAGATGGGTCGATGAGCTGCCCGATGTCCTATGGAGTCTCCGAACGACACCAAGTCGAGCCACGGGGTTCTCCCCGTTCTTCTTGGTCTATGGGTCCGAGGCCGTCCTCCCCACTGACCTCGAATACGGGTCCCCTCGACTAAAAGCCTATAGCGAGCAAGCCAACACAGCAGCCCGAGAGGACTCCCTCGACCAGCTCGAGGAAGCCGAAGACGTGGCCCTCTTTAAGTCGGCAAAGTACCAGCAGACGCTGCGGCGCTACCACGACAAAAACGTACGCAAAAGGGACCTCGATGTCGGCGACCTCGTGCTGCGCCGCCGACAAAGCAACAAAGGACGTCACAAGCTGACGCCACCTTGGGAGGGACCCTTCATCGTGGCAGAGGTGCTAAAGCTAGGCACTTACAAGCTGAAGAACGACAAGGGCGAGATCCTCACCAACGCATGGAACATCGAACAACTACGTCGTTTCTATCCCTAAGGCCTCGAGGCCTCGTACATTTTCCGCATTATGTACACTTATCGCATTATGAATGAACAAAATGTTCTCGAAATACATTTCACATTCGTCCATAACTTTAAGGTAGCCTTGACTCTGCTCCGGCAAAGTCAAGCCTCCCTCGGGGGCTGACAGGGGGGACCCCCTCCTAAGTCCTCTAAAAACTCGAACGTTTTTTTTTCTTTTCGAAACTCAGCTCCTCTCTTTCCACCTTTGCCCCGAGCACGCTTCACGACTAAGTAGAAAACGCCTCGAACTTCCTAAGGGTCGAGGGCTGCCGAGCCAGGGATTCTCCTACGCCTCAGGGCTATGGTACCCCCACTCGCTCCCCCCAGGGATACGAGCGTGCGTCGAATACTTAGTCCATAGGCAACGACTCAGGCGAAGAGAAATAGGGACAGCTCGAGAAATAAAAACAACCAGATGCATCCCAAACAAAATGCATTAAAATTAAGAAGCCCCCAGAGGCTCGACATCGTATCATTACAAGAGCTAAACTATTACATGGACCTTTTTGTCCAGATTTGGCTCACAGGCCTCGTCTACTCGTCGCCATCTCCATTCGCCGAAGGGAGCACTTCAGGCTCGAAGAGCTTAGCCAGCTCGCCTCCGGGCACCTCCGCGGCCTCGATCAGCTCATGGCACCTCGCCACGTTTTCTTTTTCAGTCATCCTCGGGTCGGTGACGAAGCCGCTGGCGACGACGCTGAGGTCGTAGATGTAGCCTGAGCGGACGACCGTGAGCGCCCGCTTCACGCCCACATACAGAGCAACACAGACTTGCTCCATCACCTCTTGCATCATGGAGTAGAAGCGGCGCAGGAGGGAGTCCCCTCGCGCGTCACCCTCAATCGCCGGCTTCGGCTTGACCCCCAGATCATCGCAGAAGGAGGAGATGGCGCCCTCGAGCCTCTCGTTAAGGCACGCCTCCGCCCCGAGGAGGCCCTGAAGACTGGACAGATCCTCGTGGGCTCGGGCCTTTTCCGCTGCGAGCTCTACCAGAACGAGCACGTGACTCAGTCAAAACCAAAAAGCAGGGGAAGGGTCAAGACCAAGCAAGCTTAGTAACACTTCCAAAAAAACTCACCTTTGGCGTGCGCCTCCAGGGTGACATAGCCCTGCTCGGTCCTCTCAAGTTGGTGGCGGACGTCGACGAGCTCCACAACTTGGTCGCCGATTTTAGCCTGGAGGTCCTCGATGACTTTGCCAGCACCATCGAGGGCCCTCTTCTAGCTAACCGCCACCTCCCCAGAGTGGCAATCTAGGCTCGAGCCTTCTCCTCCATGACACCCAGCGAGTCGCGCTCACGGGAGACGGCGTCAACGTCCCCTGGAGCCCCCGGATACTCTCCGCCGCCAGGGTCAGCTCCTCCCTCAGCTGGGCGGCCTCCTCCTCCGCCTTGTGCCGGGCCTCTTGGGCAGCATCCCGTTGCTGCCCGACCTCGATAACCGCCTTGAGGGCGGCCTCAACCCTCGACTGCGCCGTCTCCTGGGCGGCCCGGACCCCCTCCTGCGCAGCCGCCACCCTGGCCCTCGCCTGGGCGACCTCGGCCTCGGCCCTCGACCGCGCCCGGGAGGCCTCCTCCTGGGCGGCCTTGGCTTCCTCCCGCGCGGCTGCCGCCTCGGCTTTCACCTGGGCGGCCTCGGCTTCCGCCTCCTCCAGCGAAGCTCAGAGGGTAGGAAGTTGCTCCTGCGCCCGGAGGATGAACTGCGACTTGTCGTACGACCTCGCCCTTAGTGCCTACCAGGGAAAAAAAAGGAAGGTCATCAGAAAGGAGCAGCGAAGTAACCAAGGCAAATCTAAAGGGAAAGGACAAAACTTACCTCCATCCCACGGAGCAAATCCGTGGAAGCAACCTCCGCCGACAGGCGAACCACGTGCTCGAGCCACGCTCGGAACTCCTCCAGGTGCTCCCACTCCCCGAGCTCGGCCTAATCGTCGAGCTTGAAGAAGGTGCACCCTGGGTCTCGGGGGTCGGCCAACTCGAGGGGGCTCCTGCCCCCAGAACCCGCTGCGGCGGTCGATCCTCTCCTGGACCTCCCGCAAGATGCCCTGGCGCATCTCGAGGCCACCCCCGTGGAGCACCACCCGCTCCACCATAGTAGGGAAGGGAGCGGGGCCCTCGAGCTGGGCTCTCCTGGCCTCGGGGTCACCTTGCGGGGCCACCGCCGGCCCCTCCGAGCCATCGCCAATAGACGGGAGAAGTCCCCGCCGGGAGAACAACCCTGCGCGGTGAAGAAAAGCAAACGATCAGCACCTAGCGCCGCAGGCTCACTGCAGGTCGACTAAGTCGGAGGACGGATTACCTCGAGACGACGATTGCCCGACCTCGAGACGAGGCTGAGCAGCCGCCCCGGACATTGTCGCGTCCGGCGCGTCGCTCCCGTGCACCGCGACGGTGGTCCCCTCCAGTTCCGACTGGGGGGCCGTCGCTGCGGCCATCTCCCTCGGGCCCACTAGCTCGGCCACCATCTCAGCCACCTCTTCAGCGGTGGGCTCCCCCGCCGACGTCGTCGTCTTTGCCACCGGTGTTGCCTCGAGCTCCTCGGTCCGTCCCCTCTCCTCGGCAGGCTCGGGGAGCGACACCGGGGCCTCCTCGACAAGGGCCATCACCGGCGACGTCACCTCCGGTGCGGCAGCAGCAGTACCCCCATGCTCGCACTGCTGGCGTGCCTCCCACGATGCGAGATTCTCGGGCCACCGCCTCGGCGTCGGGCGAGCCGGTGTCTCTTCCTCGCCCGCGGAGGCCACGTCCACCACCTCCACTTCCACGGCAGCTTGGGGCTCGACCCCCTCTGTCACAGCCATCGTCGACGCCGGCTCTGTGCCTTCCGAGGCTGCGGGCGCGCCTCCCTCCGATGAGTAGGTGGGCATGGCCTCGACCGCCACTCCGGCGGACCCCGCCGACGCGGCTGGCCGACCCGTCTCTTCCCACACCCGAGCTAGTTCCGCGGCGACCTACGCCTGCCCCATCGCCTCCCGCGCCTTGGCCACCCACGCCGCCTCTGGGGTGAGGGTCGAAGGGGACAGGGCAGCAGGACTGGCCTTGACGGTCGTATCGACCGCTGCCTCCGTCCTCAGCCTCTTGGCCGGGGTGAGGGACGCGCCCTCCGCTGAGCGCTTCGACCTAAAAAAGAAGCCCATATGCGACAGTAAGCACGAGTCATAACCAATGAAAACACTTGGGATCAGCAGGAAAACAACTTACC
Source organism: Microstegium vimineum (assembly GCA_022036555.1). Classification (NCBI taxonomy): domain Eukaryota; kingdom Viridiplantae; phylum Streptophyta; class Magnoliopsida; order Poales; family Poaceae; genus Microstegium; species Microstegium vimineum. Next base: position 65,259,964 of record CM039124.1, read on the forward strand.
CTAGCGGAGTCATGGGGTTCTGGCCAATCGACTTCGAATCGCTCGGGGGCTTCTGCGAGGCACGCCGGGAGCCACTCCTCCCGCCAGCGCTGGCCGTGGCAGGGGTCGAGGCCGCCCCCGGCGCCGTCTCGTAGGCAGGGGCCGACGACACTCCCGTCGTCCCCCTCCTGACCTCCTCCTGCGCCTACGGGCCCGACACCCGTGCGCTCGACTGGGTGGGCGCCAGAGGCGTGCTCGACCGACCCCTCGACGAGGATCGCGACGAATGCCCGCGCGTCTGCCGCGGCACTTCACCTTGAGGAGCCACGGGGTGCTCACCCCGCAGCTCGATCTCGCCAGTGGGGCCGACCTCGACGTCGACCCCTCTCCTCCTCTGGTTCCAGCGGCCGCCCTCTGCCGCTCGGGCACCGCTTGTTCCTCCTCGAGCCCTCCTCATGGCTCCGCCTCCCCGTCGCTGCTCTCCTCCTCCTCATCCTCCTCCGAGGGCGACTCCTCCTCGGAAAGGTTGGCCCGCCTCTACCGGGCCCGGCGTTGTTCACGCTCCTGCTTCTCTCGGGCCCTTTTGCCCTTGTCCTTCTTCGCCTTGTCCTTGTCCTTCTTCTCTTTCTCGGCCTGAAGGCGTCTCGACTGGGAGTCGCCCCGCTCCTCCTTCACCGGTGGCAACGACTTCCGGAAGATGATGTCCCCCTGAGGAACACAAGGCAATTAGGACGCAAGCAAAGAAGGCGAACAGGACGGGCAAAAAGGACATTAACAGAGAAAAGATGTCGTACCGGCTGGACATGCCCCTGGTCGGGCATCATGGGGACGCTAGCGACGCCCCCCAACTCGAACGCGCCGGCGAACAAGACGCGTACTCGGCGAACCACTCTCTCGAGCGGTAGCTCGTCCTCCATGAGGCGACACCCCGTGAGATCGGCCTCCGGGTGCATCTCGTCGAGGCGTAGCGGGCGAGCCATCAGCGGCACGACCCGCCGCTGGTGGAAAGCCGACGCGACGATCGCCGCCATGAGTCCCGCCTTTTTTAGACGGGCGATCGCGCCGAGCAGGTGGCCGAGGCGCGACTACTTCTTTTTCTCGACGCCGTACCTCCAGTGGTCAGGCCTCGAGTCGATCGTCCTCCCGGTATAGGCGGGGAGCAAGCCGTCGTCGTTCCTCAGGTAGAACCACCCGGAGTGCTATTCGGAGTGGCTCGACATGAGCTTCGCCGGAATCCAGCTATCCGCCCTCTTGAGGGTGATGCTGCAGCACCCCGTCCTGACCATCTTGCGGTTGCCGAGCCTCGCCGACGCGTGGAACAGGCTCGCCTCGAACAGGTGGAGCCACAGGTCCAGTGTGGCTCGATCCCCAGATATCCTTCGCACACGGCGGTGAAGACCGCTGCGTGACAGATACCGTTAGGGGAGAGGTGCTGGAGCTCCACGCCGTAGTGGTGGAGGATCCCGCGCAGGAGACGGTTGCGGGGAGCGTCCAGCCCCGCCCGGTGGAAGACTTCAAAGCTAACCACGTAGCCCTCCGGCGGGTTGGGCTCAGCATCCTCCCGCGGTGGCACTACCCACTCCGGCCGGTCAACGGAGGTGATGGGCCGGAGGAGACCGCTTTCCACTAGATCTCCTAGACGCGTGACGGTTGCCGAAGACGGGAGCCAGGCATCGAGGCCGCGCAGGCTGTAGCTGGCCATGGGGGCAGGGAGGCTGGTGCGCTCGGGCGTGGGGGTGGAAGGTATGTTCCCAATCTCTCCTCTCCCTACTCTTGCGCGCAGAGGTCCGACTCGAAAGGAGGAAGGGAAGGTGATGGCGAAAAGGAGGCAGGGAAGGCAATGGCGAGAAGGAAGCAACCGACTCCTTACCCCCGGTATTTATAACCGGAAGCCCAACCGGCGGATCCAACAAACAGGCAAGTGAATCTTCGCATTTAATGCGCCCACCTACCGCCTCCTCGTATTCCTCCAGGATAAGGCGCGCCCGTCGCATCATCGGGTTCCACACCGCACTCCGCGCCGCGCCCTGTGCCTGCTATTACTGCGGCCAAACGGATATCTCCTAAAAAGACACGCGACGGTAAGTGTTATCTTCGGAGGTAAGCAACCAACGACGGCCCGTCCGTCAAAATCTCGAGGGGACGAAGGCTGACCCTCGAAGAGGGTTCGACAGCCACCCTCGAGCACCTGAGGTCAGAAAGGACCCAGGGTTACGGACTCCGGTCCACCCCCAAATCTCGAGGGGACGAAGGCTGGCCCTCGAACGGGGTTCGATAGCCACCCTCGAGTACCTGAGGACAGAAATGACCTCGGGTTATGGACTCCGGTCCACTCCCAAGTCTCGAGGGGGCGAAGGCTGGCCCATGCACAGGGTTCGACAGCCGCCCTCGAGCACTCGAGCCCAACGGGCGGATCCAACAGAAACGCAGGTATGTCCCCGCATTTAATATACCTACCTACCTCCCCCCTCGTATTCCACAGGATATAATGTCACCTTCGGAGGCGAGCGGCGGACGTTGACCCGTCCGTCAAATCTTGAGGGAGCGAAGGCTGGTCCTTACATAGGGTTCGACAGCCGCCCTCGAGTACCTGAGGTCAGGAAGGACCCATGGTTACGGAGTCCGGTCCACCCCTAAAATCTCGAGGGGGCGGAGGCTGGCCCTACGAACGGGGTTCACAGCCGCCCTCGAGTACGCGAGTCAGGGATGACCCAGGGGGGGCCAGGCGCGAGCCCCTAGCTCGAGAACGAACTCTCGAGGCCCCCCGGGACATATCCGAGGCATAACCACGGAATACCCAAGGATCCCTACGCCGGGAGGCATCGAGCCACCAGCTCCCATCGAACGGAGTTGGCACCTAGGTAAGCCACACGGTCTTGCTTAATGAGAACGCCTCAGGGCTTCTAATCGACCCCTATCGAATGGGGCACGAGTTCTCACTTGGATTTTTACCCGTACCGGGCACGATTTCTATGGATTTCTGCCCAACACCAGCTCACAGAGGACTTCGAGGCTCGTCCTAACGAGGATAGCACGATGCTCTTCGCCCGCAATCCGAATGCAAGGATCCGTAGGAAGGACGCTAGGAGGTAGTGAAAGCCCAGCCACGCAGGGCTCGAGGGCCCGACTACGCACGGCACCCCTCGACGAAAGAGGGTCGAAAACACTCGTAACCTGGCAGACAGAGTTGACTGCTCGGTAGGGGCACTGTGACTCCAGTATAATGCTTGAGGGAGCGAAGGCTGGCCCTCGGAAGGGTTCGACAGCCGCCCTCTATCACCTCCTTTTCAGGGAAAGGAACACTCATAACCTGGCGAACGGAATCGACCCCTCGGTAGGGCGCCACGTCTCCAGGTAACCTTAAATCCCTCGATAAAACACACATCAAAGCCCCCAGAGGAGTTCTTAATCACTCCTCTGAGGCCTCGGGGGCTACCCCCGCGGGGTGCGCTCGCGCGCACCCCACGGAGAACCGAACCTCTTACTAACTCTGCAGGTCAATGGCAAAAGCCCCTATGCGGATCCTTCTTATCCGCACAGAGGCTCGGGGGCTACTGTCGGGTACAAAGGTAAGGGGTACCCTAAACCCTTCGATAAACTGACGCTCAACATAGCAACCATTTTTAAGACAGGACCCGATCAGTCGCTCAAGTCCACAAAGAAGGGCCCATCACACGAAGGCCCCCCGCACCGGCAACAACAGCCAGTCGTGGGTCGGTCCACCTCTGGAGAAATAGACGGACAAGGGGTCGAACGAACGACCCCTCCGCCTCCGCCTCGACCCCGACTGACGGACAAGGGGTCGAACGAACGACCCCTCCGCCTCCGCCTCGACCCCTCGAATGATGGACGGGGGGTCGAACGAACGACCCCCGGGCGGGAAGCTCGATCGGCTCACCTGCTCCCGGTATGGGTTAAAGGGGATCCGATGCACTCACCTACCCCCGCCTAACGCCATGGGCGCCAACGACCGTAGTCAAATCCATCAACTCACCGCTCATGCCCTGGACCTCCGTCAACTGCGCTACCGCTGTAGCCACGTCGCGAGTACGGACTCCAGAGGCACCCCTCGAGCCATGAATAGGGCAACCCTCGACTGTGTCTTCAGGGATACGACAAGGCCACGCTGGTCTCGACCCCCCCTCGACCAGGGGGCTCGACCCCTGCCTCCAACCACTCCGGTATGGGACCCGTCTCGTCCGCCCCGTCCCGCTTCAGCAACGTCCAGTCCACCATCACCATGCCCCGGAGCACCGGAAGGACGGGAACGCCACGCCGCCACAGTGATCGACGTCACTTCGTCGGCATGGCGCCACCGACATGCCTCCCATGCTGCAACAGTTTAGAACTTGTACTCTCAGGCCTCCCCTTGGTCTATAAAAGGGGACGCTGGGATAGAAGAAGGGGCAATTTTTCGGACGAACACCACGCAAGGATATTCGGATTCAGACATCAGCTCTGACCCTCGCACACCACACATCCAATTGCTTGATCGACCTCTCAAACAATCAACCGACCACCTAGGATAGCCCTGCTGGTCCTAGGCCTTAGCTCATCCTGAGCACCCCCGTGTAAAACAGCTTGTACCCCCTGTACGAGCACTTCGGTGCAAGATAATACAATCCATCCTACCCCGCTGGACGTAGGGCCTTCTGTGCCCGAACCAGGATAAATCTTGTGTTCTTTTTGCATCACATATGGGAGAGGGAGCACGCAATATACAAATTTACTAGCCGGTGGTCTTGACCCTCTGGGTCATAACACCGACAAATATAATTAGATATAATTATAAATGATGGAACAACTAGCAAATATGGATGTATTGTTATCTTCTAAGTTTCTTATACATTAAAATAGTAATTACACTTAATGCAAGTAACGTGGATAGGTTGCATTAAGAGGTTTAAAATTAGTGAGACGACATGACATTTAGTGAACAATGATGTGGATGATTAGTGTGAGATGGTGTTGACGACTTGCATGTTGAGATAGAAAGATGCTGAAGTTAATGAGGATGGTGTGTCATTTAGTGAAAAATGGTGTGGATGGTTAGTGGAAGATGACGTGAATGACTAGAATCTTGAGATATAAAGATAGTAGGGTTTATGTTTAAAAAATATATGTATATACATAGGTAGATGTAGATATATATGTAACTAATTAGTGATCAAATGTTGTAAAGTATGATTTTTTTTCTATCAAAAATACAAATTGCACTAATGGGCAATTGGATAGGATCATGAGAAATGGTGCGGATGGTTAGTGAAAAATGACGTGAATGACTAGAATGTTGAGATATAAAGTTAGAAGGGTTTATATTTAATATATATATATATATATATATAGGTAGATGTAGATATAGATTTAACTAACTAATGATGAAATGTTGTAAAGTACGATTTTTTTTCTATTTAAAATACAAATTACACTAATGGACAATTGGATAAGATCTTGAGAAATGGTGTAGATGGTTAGTGGAAGATGGCGTGAATGACTAGAATATTGAGATATAAATATAGTAGGGTTTATGTTCAGAAAATATATAGATATAGATAGGTAGATGAAGATATAGATTTAACTAATTAATGATCAAAGGTTGTAAAATATGATTTTTTTTCTATTTAAAATACAAATTACACTAATGGCCAACTGGAGAAGATCTTGAGAAATGATGTGGATGGTTAGTGGAAGATGTTGTGATTGACCAGAACGTTGAGATTTAAAGATAGTAGGGTTTATGTTTAAAAAATATATAGATATAGATAGGCCCGTGTAGATATAGATTTAACTAATTAATGATCAAATGTTATAAAGTATGATTTCTTTTCTATCCAAAATATAAATAACACTAATGGGCAACTGGATTACATCATATGATCTCGAGAAATGGTGTGAATGGCTAGTGGAAGATGACGTGAATGATTATAATGCTAAGATATAAAGATAGTACAATTTATGTTTTAAAAAATATAGATATAGATAGGTAGATGTATATATATATATATATATATATATATATATATATATTTAACTAATGAATGATCAGAGGTGGTAAAGTATGTTTGTTCTATCCAAAATACAAATTATACTAATGGGCAACTGGATTACATCATAGGGTCTTGCATGCAAAGAAAAAATAGGCGAATTAATTTTCTATATGTAATTTAGCAGGCGTACCGTAATTCTAACCTCAGGGTGTTTGAAAAATATATTAATACTCACCACAAAATATATCAAATAAATAGAGTACCAAAATATATTTCATTCGAGTGTTTAATGAAACAAAAATTGATAACTCCAGATGTTGGTATTTTTTATAAACTTGGTTAATTTAGTTTATAAAGTTGGTTAATTATAACCATAACTGAACTACAAAGACCTTTAGAAAACCCTACGTAATTATCTTTTCTTACAAGATCTATCTCCATCATTGCAAATTTGTAATCTTTACACTACAGCTTGAGACTTTGTGGGGCTAACGAGCAATTTTTCGTTCATCAGGACCCAGGTTTAACAAGTGGAATGAAGCCCAACAACAACAACCCAACGACCCAAATTCCCAGCCCGTGGGCCGAACCTACCAGCCCGATCTTTTGAGCTACAGTATTCTCGACCGTAAAACACTCATCCGTTTACCCCGCAGGACGCAGGTGAAACGGTAACATCAGTGGTCCCCTACGTGGGGCCCACTCGGCAGCGTCCCGCACGGACCGTGCCTCTACGGCCGCGCGCACCAACTTCCCAGGCTTTTGAGGCTTTTTTCCCCAGGAGGACAGCGGAACCCGCGGCGCCTTGCCCCGGTAACACACGCCTCCCTTGCCCGCCATTAACTGCTGCCTCACGCTTCTCTCCCTCCCTCGCTCGCTCGCTTGTTCTGCTCACTCCTCCATCTCCCCAAAGCGGCAGCCAGCCTCACGCGCTCCACCACGCCACCGCCCACCACTCCACCCTCTATATACTCACTCCTGCTGTTTTCCGTCCATGCGCACACCGCTTCGCAGCCCGCGCCCCCAAAACCCTAGCCCCAGGCGGATCGCGGGGCGGCCTCCGGTCCCAGCGAGCGACGCGGCTCGTTTGGTCCGATTGGTTGGTCGGCCCTCGCTGCCGCGCTTCGCTCCGGCGGTGCGGTGGGAGGAGCACCGAGCACGCCGGAATGGGGAACTGCTGGGGCGCGCGGATCAAGGATGGGAGCCCTCACCCTGGCGCCTCAGGTTCGTGTTCGTCCGTCCTTCTCCCAGCCGTTGCTTTGCTTGGTACAGTACCGTTTGTTTTAGTTCATGGGGGCGATTCGAGGATGGGTTTGGGCGATCCGTGCTTGCTGGTTGCCCTCTCGATCAGGCGGAGGGGTTTGAGATGTGGAAATTCCGGCTCGTTGCTCGCGATACATGCATCTTTTGCGAAATGATGTGGGTTCATCTGCGTGATGCGTCTTTTTTGGGGCGATTTGATTAGATATAAGTTTCCTAGCAACAAGAGGGGGGGGGGGGGGGGGGGGGGGGGGGGGGGCTTTCATCGAATCAACTAGGCAATGGCATACTGTGGCTGTGGCTATGTGCTATTGCTAGTTGGTTAGGCTGATTGGGCTATTCCGGTGGGTCTTGTTCTGTTAGATGATTCCAACGTTTCAGCTGTCTTGCCAACTTCAATGTGTCCAAGGAGCTAGAAATGAGCCATTGCAATCGCTTTAGAGTGTTTTTTTTTTTGCTAAAGCGAGCTTGGAACCTGAGGCGATGTACTTTTGTAGGTGGTTCTGCAGTTGTGCAAAAAGAGCTTAGCCTTTATTAGATGATTGGTATTACCTTATTTCGTAAGGTAATGGACGTGACATATGCAGTGGTTTCTTTCGTTATCCGCTTGGTAGAACTTGTCCTCCTGAGATGACATTTTGCAAGTGACATGAGGTTGACTTTACTGCAAGAAGTCTTATTATACCTTGTTAGATCTTTGTGCTCATGGTCCACCTGCATGTGTAGTTCCAACCACCCTGGATTCTGTTTTTGACCTAGGAGATATAGGATCGAAGCAGGACCAAGTAGTCCAGTACTGTGGTAGAGTAATAATTAGGCCATCCTCAATGGGAGTTTCATCTCCCAGTTTCCAATGCTCTCATATTTTGGAAACAGTGCTCAAGAGTTTCATGGGGATGAAACTCTCTCTACTCCCATGAAACTCTTATCATCTCTCTCTTCATAAATAAAGTGTCATGTCAGCCTATTTAATGCCCATGAAACTCTATGAAACTCTCATTGAGACTGACCTTAGTATGACTTTTCTTTTAGCATTGTGTGTGTACCCCAGATGACCACTATTTGGCACGCTTATAGTGTTGAGGTCCGACTTTCACATTCACATTTTCCCTCATGCGAAATATATCACACAAACAAAGGAAAACATATTTTAGGAGTTGACTAGTTGTTTCCTGTTGTCAGTGTATTTTCATTCATCTGCTTAATTTGTGGTGTTCATATGAAATTAGGAAAAGCACCGAAGTTCTACCTTGATTTCTTTTTATGCTGTCATAACAAAGGTAGTAATGTCAACCAGTTCACATCCGATAGTCGGTTTCTATGACCTATTGATTAAATGTTTTGAGTAGTTAGTCACAGTTACGTTAATGCCGACTAATATTGTTTTTCTGATAAGAGCCATGTATGTTTACTGCATTATCGTATGCCTATATCGGTTGTTATTGCACTAAAAATGTTGTAGGATCCTCTTGGAAAATTGGTTTCTGGAGCTGATTCTTCGATGTCAATCAATCCACTAGTGCTAGAATTTTTGCAAAAGACAGCAATTATTACTGCCTATAGCTGTCTGTAGGTTCTCTTATCAATCTTTAGAGATGGCTGAGCAATAATTTTCAATATACAGTTCCTTTTATGTTGTATGGTGCTAGTTTCCTATTAAAATATATGCTTAAGTGGGTGTCCCTTAAGGATAGTGATGGTTGTTATTTATATGGGCCTCAGATATATCACCACAATCTTATTCATCATTGGAACAATATAAGGCTTTTGTTTGGTGTTTTCTTTTACTCTTCCTTAGGTAGAATCTTTACCAAATGCATGATCTGCAGGAATGTTCTCAAAGAGTGGTGGAAAGGATGGGAGTAGGCTTAGCGGCTGTAGTAGCCGAGCCTCTTCAGCTTCCATGCCACCTAGTGCCAAGACTGAATGCGAAATCCTGCAGTCTGCCAATGTTAAGGTCTTCACCTTCAATAATCTCAAGGCAGCCACAAGGAATTTCCGTCCTGATAGCGTTCTAGGTGAAGGAGGGTTTGGATCTGTCTATAAAGGATGGATCGATGAGAACACATTATCACCTTGCAGGCCTGGCACTGGAATTGCTGTTGCTGTGAAAAAACTCAACCATGAGGGTTTGCAAGGGCACCGAGAGTGGTTGGTGAGTATAATGCTATTCTATTTTATGCTATTGCCCTGTGAGGCTGCATCCGTTATTGTTCATGTTTGTTTGAAATTTGCTCTTGTATCCCATCTTTCTGCGCTGGCTTTGGTTGCTAACATAGATAAGTATTCTGTTCATAGGCGGAAGTTAATTACCTAGGTCAGTTCTGTCATCCCAACCTTGTCAAGCTGATTGGGTACTGCTTAGAGGATGAGCACCGACTGCTAGTATATGAGTTCATGCCCCGCGGGAGCTTGGAAAATCATCTTTTTAGGAGTAAGCTACCCAGGACCTCGTGTTACTGATCTCTTATTTTGTGTTCATATTACAAGATTACTGTGGTAGTATGTCTTCTGATTTATTAATTGCTCTATGAATCCTTGATGTAGGGGGCTCATACTTCCAACCTCTGTCATGGAACCTTAGAATAAAGGTTGCACTTGGAGCAGCAAAAGGACTGGCTTATCTTCATAGCGCAGAGGCAAAAGTTATTTACCGAGATTTTAAGACTTCCAACATCCTCCTTGACACAGTATGTGAAAGTGAATATGTCATGCAGGATACCTCATTTCAACATTTGTTTGCTCTACTGAAAGAGGTACATTGTATTAATATGCAGGATTATGCTGCGAAGCTTTCTGATTTTGGATTGGCTAAGGATGGTCCTGTTGGTGAGAAGAGCCATGTGTCCACAAGAGTTATGGGAACATACGGTTATGCAGCTCCTGAGTACCTTTCAACTGGTAACATTTGAAGTGCAGCTTTGTGTTTTCCCTCAAAATTTCTGTAGATTTGCTTACCTGGTCTACAAACTGCATTCTGTGGCAAAACCCTAGCTAATGGCGTACATTAAATGGCACATTCGATGAAAATCCTTAGACACCTTAAAAATGGCATAATTGGTCCCCTGCATGGAAATTCCACTTTTGGTGCATCATATGCTATATTGAGTTGACTGCATTCTTGAAAGAAGTTTTAGTGCAATGCATTAGTAGAGTGGGATTGAAAAAGGTCTTGGATGTTGGTGCTTATTTTCTTGGTTATCTAAATATATCATAAATAGTTCCATGACATGACTTAGATTTAATTTTATGAATTCCAATTACAGCACTTCGGGCTTTGGTACGAAAATGTTGTGATTGTCTTGTAGGCAAAGAGCGCCACTTTATTTGGGTAGCCTTGTATGAACACCTCAATCATTGCGTGGCTTAGATGCCATTTTATGGATTCAAATTACTCCACTTTGGGCATTGGTGCGAAAATGTTGTGATTGTGTCTTGTAGGCAAAAGGACATTTTATTTAGGTAGCCTTGTATGAACAGCTCAATAATTATGTGATATGGATCCCTTTCGTTTGAACAATGCCACACTTTCAGGTCACCTAACTGCAAAGAGCGACATCTACAGCTTTGGAGTAGTGCTTCTGGAGATGCTGTCAGGCCGCCGTGCCATCGACAAGAACCGCCCCCAGGGTGAGCACAATCTTGTGGAGTGGGCTCGACCTTACCTCACACATAAGCGCAAGATATTCCGCATCCTGGATGCAAGGCTGGCAGGTCAATACAATCTCAACAGCGCACAAGCAATTGCTGCCCTTGCTCTTGAATGCCTATCCTACGAAGCTAAGATGAGGCCAACAATGGATGCTGTGGTGACTATTCTACAAGAGCTCCAAGACTCCGGTGAAGCCGAGAAGAGTCAAGAACCCAAGCCTGGAACCAAACAGGCACCTGCTGCTGTGGGTGCTAGCAAGAGCAGTCGCAAGCCTAGCCGGAGAAGCCTGGGAGTCACAAAGGAGACTGTTGGCCCAAATCCAAAACCATTGGCCCATTCTCGTTAGCAAGGAAAAGCATTAACCTTGGTCAGGCCGTTAGCTAGACAGCTTGTGAATATGCTCTGGTCTGTGTATATTGAGGGTAATCAGGCTTTTTTGGCAACCAGCCTTTTCGTTTTTATCATGAGCTGCTCGGTTTCAGCTGTGACTGGATGTGTATGTCGAAACCCCTCATGTTCCGAGTCTTTAACCTGAATCATCGTCTTCGTTGCAGGCTGCATTTGTTCCAGGCAATAGGGTGTTGTTTATTACTGTGCTATGTACAGTAGGCGGTGTCGCACCCATATCTTAGTGCTGTTGACTGTTTGTGCAGCCGGGATATGATCTGATGTATCCGTGACATGATGTTGACGGGCGAGATCTCCGGCGTGAGGGCCGTTGCGATGGGCATCGGAGTGGATGTGGATGGCACTGGCAGTACCAGCTGCTGAGCTTGCCGGCCATTGCCATCACCGTTTCCTCCCTCTCTCTTCACGCCGCTGATCTCGGTCGCTCCAGCGCACCGCATCGCCTGATGACAGCAACCACACCTCACCTGTCACCTGGCTGTCACGGGATCGAGGAGTGGGAGTCGCATTTGGCTCCCTCCACGGCGACGGCGACGGCGACGCGTAACCAGCACCGAACTCACCAAACCCGGCCGGCACCGCGCACCGGTAGCAGAACATCATCATGCCGGCGAGCCATGCCTTGTCCCGATTCCCGAACACGGCATGGTCGGTGGCGCCGTCGCCGTCATGAGCTCAACCCTGGCGTCCGAACTCGAGCAACCAGACAAGACCGAACCGACCGAAGAGGGAGGCCCTGCGCGCGGTGCCCGCGGAGCGCCAGCATTCACGCAAAGCATCCGGCACGAATCAATGAATCATCGCCGTCGTCATCATTCGGATACCGCGTAGGTTTACGAGGTTTTCTTAACCAAGCATCACAGGAAGACGGAAGCGAGAACAGCAACAAACTTTCTTACAAGTCCAACCACCTTACTTACTGCTGGTAATGAAAATCAGGTCCATGATTTGATGATAACAATAAAGAGATAATAACAAGACGAGCAGCTGCGGGCCACGCTCACCGCCCCCCAATTTTGAGCTGCAGCTTGGCAGCCACTTCAGCCGCTCCACAGAAATCCATCACCCCCAAAGGCTTAACCATAAACATGATCCATAACCACATACTAATGGAGTAGTCGAGTACTAGGGACCAGCTAGACGGCAATATACCCTAACCGAGACCCCTTTGCCCTAACACGCGCTTAATGCATGACTAGGTATATTAGTAGTAGCAGTAATTTATGTATAGAAGAAGACCTTGGCTTCTTCTTTCTCACTCAGCGGTGGAGTGGAGAGTTTGATCAGACCCTGAAGTTCTTGCCCTCGAATGTCTGGCCGAACTGCCAGTTGCGCGGGGCGGCGTTCCAGGAGGTGGAGGTGCGGCGGTCGCTGCCGGTGACGCGGAAGGATAGCGCCTGGCCGACGAGGATGGAGTTGGACTGCCAGTTCTGGCCCCAGTTCCGCGACAAGGGCAGCCACCCCGTGCTGGACACCTTCACGCTCGCGCGCACGATGTCCCCGGCGCCGGCCACGTTCGTGATCAGCACCAGGTTGAAGTACCGGAAGCCGTTGATGGTGAACCGAACGCCGCCGGACTTCCGGCATGGAACCCTGCAGCGAGAGAACCAATCATATCATCGTTAGCACGTTTCCTTTGTTTCATCATACTGTAAGTACTGAATAAAAGCTAAGTACTATTCCCAGTAAACACATTTTTTAACAGCATCGTTAGATTCAACTACTTTTCGTGCTCATCAATCAGCAGGTAAGCCTGTACTACGAGCAGCAGTGCGTTATTATTGTTACAAGGCGCAGAACGGGAAATGCCAAGCGAGCTGTTCTTGCGGTTGCCGGCTGTAGTAGAAAGAAAAGAAAGGACAGGACAAGCAGCACCACGGCCAGGAGGTGCGTGCAGCGAGCGCAGTGAAAGAAAGACCCAGGACCACCACCGCGGGCATCCTTCACGCGGTAATGGCGGAGCTGAAGGACGGAATGGCCCCTGAGCTTTACAGCTCACTCGGAGACCGGGAACAGAGGAAAGAAGGGCAAACGGGCCATTTCAGGTGGATAGTAGGCAGGACGGTGAGGGCATGGGGTCATTTGAGATGTGAAGCGTCAGGCCGCGGGCGTGGACGGGGAGAGCCGCAAAAGTCCCGGAGGCTGTGTGCCCCGGCTGCAAAAGTGAAAAAGGTCAAAGCCTGTGCCGCCCTACCTGTACCAGTACCAGTGTGTCGTCTACTGTTCCTACTACTGCTACCAAGGTGTTTTTTTGGAGGCTTCTCTGGGCCTTTCCCTGTGGCCGGCCGATGACCCGGGTGGGTGTGGTCGTCTTTCGAAACAGTTGTACTACGGTAGGAAATGTGTTTTTTAATACTAGTATACTACTGTACAGATGGCAGATTAGACCCAAATAGAATGTCAAGAAAGCAGCCTTCCGTTTCTTTTCGTCAGGATGGAGTACTACAGTAGACTACTTACTAGTAGCACCGGACGTCCATCCACCTGTCCGTCCGGCTTCCCGTCCCATGTGACCTGCCGGAACGGCCTCGCTCGCTGCCATGACTGTGCTTTGTCTACGGTGTGCACGCTGCGCAATGGCTAAACTCAAGCTCTAGTACTGCCAAACCCTACCAAGAACTGTGAGGGTCTGTTTGGAACACGAGGCCTGCTAAAATGAACGGATACCTGTCAATTTCAGGAGATGAGGTGGACTCGCACAAAGTCGCATGGAGCCATCCATGGACGCAGAAAATCACAGATTTCCTCTAGCTCTGTACCAAATCGCTTGGCGTTTATCACGTACTAACACAGAATTTCGCGTTGCGGCTTTTACGCCCCCGGATCCGGTGCCCATCCCCATCCCGCCATTACGGGATGCAGTAGTAATTGCCCGCCCGCCCGCTCCGTGATCGCCATGCCGTGCAGGTCCCCGTGCCGCCAGCGCTAAATCGATGTATCGGCAACGGAACCAGCCACCGGAGGTGACGAAACGGGCAGGGCAGGGGCCGGTGTAGGGGGGGGGGGGGGGGTGGAAAGCAGGGCGTTGGTGGTTGTGTGCTGGGCTGTTCTTTTTTAGGCCCGTTTAGATGGAACCGGGGAAACCAAAAAATTTCAAGATTCCCCGTCACATCGAATCTTACGGCACATGTATGGGGTACTAAACATAGACGAAAAAAAAACTAATTACACAGTTGATCGAGAAATTGATCGAGAAATTGCGAGACAAAACTTTCGAACCTAATTAGTTCATAATTTGACAATTTTTATTAAATAACAACGAAAGTGCTACAGTAGCCAAAATACAAAAAAAATTGGATCTAAACGGGCCCTTAGCCTGTGACAGAACGCGTCACGACTGACGAGTTTTTTTTTCTTTTCCTACCCACAGGAACGCACAGTGCAGCGGGCGGCGAGGAGCGGACTAGACGCGCCTCAAAAGACGCGTGGGCAGAGCGAGGAATCTCTTCTCTTGCCCAGCAGACGAAACGGCAAGTGGAGTGAACAAAAGGCCCCGCCGCTCCACTCCAACCAAGGAGCATGTCGTTTCCGTTTACTACTGGCACCGCCCCCAACGCAACGACGAGCAGGCCAAGAAACGCAACGCTACGCTGGAGAGAGAGAGAGAGAGAGAGAGAGAGGGAAAACGGCGGTCGGGTCGTGGATCTTACCGGCGGTAGGAGACGGGGACGATGCCGGCGCGGTACTCAGCGATGTGGAGGAACATGGGCATGGCGAGGTCGAAGTGGGGGCGCGGCGGGTTGCACCAGCCGCCGTCGTCGGAGGGGAGCGCGTAGTTGGGCGGGCAGAAGTTGGTGGCCGTCACGAGGATGGAGGGGCTCCCGGGGCGGCACCACCGCCACCCTGGCTGGTTCTCGCACTTGATCTCGAAGCACGCGCCGCAGCTCAGCCCTTCGTTGAACAGCGCCGTGCTCAGCGCCGCGTTGTTCACGCCGTACCCCTGGCTGTACAGGTTGCCGTACCCGCAAGCGCCGCCTGCATGCCGACGAGAGACACACGCCACGCGTTTCTTTCTGTTAGCCACTGTTCCGTTTCTGCTCATTCATGACAAGAGATCGATTCGACGACACCAGACCAACGAGACGAAACGAAACGAACGTACCCATGGTGCCCGAGGCGTCGCTGCCGCCGTAGAACGTGGCGTGCGCGCTCGTCCAGCCGCCGCCGCCGTACACGCCGGGAATGCGGGCAGCGGCGGGGGAGATCATCGTCGCCGCGGCGGCCAGCAGGAGCAGCAGTAGCGCCGGCATTGCCGCCATCAGTCTCCCCCTCTCAGTCCTCCTTCCTCGCCTGGCGCTACAGGACGGACGCTGTCAGAGTCAGTGTAGCGCACCACGCAGGCGAGCTACCGAGCGAGGGGCGGCGGCCGGCTCAGGGGGAGTGGAGCGGTGGGAGGCGAGTGAAGAGTGTGACCAAGGGCGGGGTCGTATTTATGGAGGCCGAGGCAGACCAGATAATAACGCGGGCGGGCGCGGGCTCTGGGGGACGGCTGTCAGTGAGGGGTAGCCTACGCGTCTTCTATGCCACGATGCCGGCCCACAGCGCAGTGAAAGGAGGAGGAACCGTGAGCCGAGCAGGCCGCGGGCCGGGGGAGGAATTGAGGAAAGCGGGCGGAGGAGAATGCGCGATCGATTGCCCGGATTCAGCAGCTGATGGCGTGGTACGTGCAGCTGCTACTGCTAGTACACCGCTGTGCACTGCTAATTTTGCCTGCCTCCTCACGCAAACGGAGGGCAGTTGGGACCTTTCCTTTTAGTACTCTTTTTTATTATTTTAATAAAAAATGAAGTGGGGTATTGTTTTTTGTTTTGTATAATAGGAGTACTAGTATGTAGTATACGGCACTGTTTGGATCGGATCATGGCCCATGGGTCGGACCGTCAGAGTAGCAGCGGTACACCGTACACACTACTCGATGGCGTTTGCCGCGGCGCTGTCGAGTGGAAACCGTCACGCGTACAGTGGCCTGTGATCATGCCAGTGAGGTTTAATAAATAAAATAATGGCCATTTCGGCAATCGTAGCTCCTCACAGTGTCTGCGCCGCTGCCCGAGCCCATGATTTGGCCGATCATTTGGTCCTGCCTTTTTCCCTCTCGCGGTCTTGCCGTGCCGGGGGCTCCATGACCCGAACAGATCGGACGTTCGATCTGGCCGGTGGCGACTGACGAGGCCTTAGTCACAGCACGGTCGCGGAGGCACGCTCCCGGTTCCTCACGGCCGGCTCGATGGAGTGCGCCCGCCGCGGCGGGGAGACCAAACCAAAAAGGCGCTGGACCATCCGTGGACCGTCG
Source organism: Microstegium vimineum (assembly GCA_022036555.1). Taxonomy (NCBI): domain Eukaryota; kingdom Viridiplantae; phylum Streptophyta; class Magnoliopsida; order Poales; family Poaceae; genus Microstegium; species Microstegium vimineum. The sequence goes on from CM039124.1 coordinate 65,276,543, forward strand.
GTTGGGTGGCCCGCCCCGGCTGGCTGGCCCTGGCCGCACGCCGCGCTTTGCGTCCATCGCAAGTTGTGCGCCGCCCGCTGCGCTGTGTCTCAGCCTCCTGGGCTCCCTGGCCGGTGGCCATCTTTCTCGCTACCTCCTCTGACGGCGCGAGTGAATTCGACCGGTCCGCTTTTGGTGGTACGTCGAGTTCCTTTTTTCCACAATGTTCTTGGAGGGTCCCTTGTCTGCCGCCTGCCGACGGCCGGAGTCTCTCTCTCTTTTTCTCGGCGGCCAGTGCTTTTGCTCTCCGCCAAGGCCGTTTCTGTGTGCTTCGCGCGTACTACGCCCGGGCTACGGTGGACGGTGGTGTTTAAACTTTAAAGTCTGCAATGCGCCAATGCCATTCGAGTTGGAATAAATAAAAGCCGCCGCCTTCAAATGTGGAGGGAAGCAAAGCTCGATCTGGCGCGCGCGCCCTTTCGCCGCGAACCGTCCGTCTCCAGCAAGTGTACGCGGTTTGCCCAAGCCACCAACTGCGTGGGTCTGCAACCTGCACCTGAATCCGTATTATGCTTCGATTCGGCATAGCCAGCCATAGTGGAGTATACAGAGCGCACAGCTCTAGCATCGTATTGTCACCGGCGTTTGCATCGCTACAACTATGAATGTCGCGCATGCCTCTCTCTGGACTCCCCCATCGGCAATCAATGATTGGGAAACCATTGTGGGTGCGAGTTGTAGCCCCAGCACGTGCCACGTAGCAACTAGAGTGGACCAGGTGATCCGCAGAGACACAGCCACACAGGGTTGGTGTGTGAACTAAAATCTGACCATGCATGCAGATCGAGTTGGGTCATGGACGGCCCGTGGTAGATGCGGTGCCAGGGGTTTCGTACTCTACGTGCTTACTGGCTGTACTACCGTACGTACGCGCTGATCAATCGCCTACTGTAGCCTCCAAATGACACTGGCTTATTCGCTCTCACGGCACGGCGGTGGTTGCGCCGGTACTAGCTAGGAGTGTGAAGCGTCGTGTGTTTCTTAGGGCGTTTGTTTCGCACGACGCCACGCACAAAAGCATGCAGTTGTTGTTGCCGTGAGCCGTGGTATGCAGTACCGTTGTCTGCTGCCAGTTTTCCAAAGGCCTCCTTCGTTACGTTCACGAGGGCAACCAACCAAGAACAAACAAGATGGACATGGAGGTGCGGCCCGGGGCGACAGGATCCGTGCGTAGCGAGCGACATCCGCGACGGCGCGCCACCATTACTCAGCTCTCCACGTCCCAGGCTCTCTCTCTCCCTCTTCACTGCCTGCTCTCGCGCGTGGCGTGACGCGCACGACTGCACGCCGGACCGTACGCTACGCAGATCGAGTTCAATCGGGATACGTCCTCCTGCCTGCCGCGGCTGCCTGTCTGGCGTTGGATAGATCGGAAAGATCTTACCGGCAAAGGACGACGGTTATTAGCTCAACGACGGGCCAGGCCAGAGGATCAGCAGACAACGTGAATGCGACTGGTACACGTACGTACTACTGGCTTGCTACACGCGCGCGCGATCACGGGTCAAACCAAAGCGCCCACCACGCCTCGGCGGGACCGGCCGGGACGCCGAGAGGACCCGGACGCCAGCACCGCTTTTCCGGAGGAAATTGCACGGCGGACCGGCCTGTTGGCTGGTTCTCGGCTTTGCTTTGTTTCGGTTGGGAGGTTTCGCTGTTTCGGTGGGTGCCCCGGGCTCGGGGTCGGGGCGGCCTTTAGCTCGTCGCGCGGTACGCTTGCCGGCCACCGCCCACGCATGCATGTGGGTCTGGGACTCTCTGGGTGGTGGGTGAGGTGAGCGAGGCGAGGTCGCTCGTCCCGTGCCCGTGCGCCGTGCCACCCGTCGCACGGCGGCGGCTAACGGTTTCCTTGGGCGCACCCGCGCGCGCGCGTCTGTCGTGTCTTGGCTTCCACGTCTCCCCGCTGGTGTGGTCTACTATGGCTCTTGCCGGCGTCTCGCGGATTCATTCGCCGCGAGGCCCCCCGGACCGACGCTGGGTTGCTGGCTGCCTGGGTGCACTAGACTACTTCGGTCCACACCTGGCTCTGGCTCTTTCACCGGCGGCTCGGGTCAACTCTGAGCTACAATGATTATTTGCACTCTCGGTTTGCTAGCGTCACTGCTTCAATCTCAGCTCTAGCCTGCCTGCTTGGTGGTGGCTGGAGTAGGTTACCAGGGTTGTTGCAGCCTCGTAAAGGTAAACGGGGCAGTACTAGACCCTATCCTCCAACAGTCCAACTAGCCGCCGCAGTCCCATAGCCATGTGACACTACTGGACGCAGGGCCTTTGCCGAGCGCCAGAAGGCTCTTAAGCCCTCGGCGAAGCCGGCAAAGAGCTCTCGGTAAAAAAAATCGTCGACGAAGGAGTCTTTGCCGAGGGCCTTTTATCGGGCACTCGGCAAATCCTTTGCCGAGGGCTAAGGCGGCCTCCGGCAAAGAAAAGTAGCCGTTAGCTGACGTGTCATTTTGCACGGAGTCTTTGCCGAGTGCTCTAGGAAGGCCCTCGGCAAAGAAATTCCAAAAAAAAAAACCAAAAACAGTTCTTTGCCGAGGGCCTGAACAGCCCTCGGCAAAGACCAGTTTTTTTTATTTTTCTGGGAATTTCTTTGCCGAGGGCTATGGTTAAGGCCCTCGACAAAGACCTGGAACTTGTTGTTTATTATGTTTCTTGCTTTCCATGCATACAATATATATATATATATATATATATATATATATATATATATTCAACAGTAGAAATATCTCACAAATATCACAATCATCACATATATCTCACAAATATCACATATATATCACAAATATCACATAGATCATTAAAAGTTCAAATCCAACAATTCCACAGGTTCGACGACAATCAAAGTCCGAGTCCACAAGTTCACAATCAAAGTCCACGTCAACTCACCAACCTCCCCAACCTCCCGAACCATCTGGCCTCTGCGTCGAGGGTGGTGTAACCCACACATGTCCGGAATCAGGTGACGCACGAGGGGGGTTATTGGAACCCGCCGACTGAGGCTGCACAAACAATTAGATGCTTATGTGAGATTGCAGTAATTATTATAGGACTACCGTTTTAGTGTTTAGACAGAAACCTATCAAATTTTTTATAGCTAGTGTTGTCTGGATTTCTATGTCATACAAGCAAATCAGTAGCTAGTGTTGTTTGGGTTTCTATGTCATACAAGCGAGAAGTGAACTTTGACACTTACAGGAGTAGCTGAAAACGCGTGCGGCACCTGAAACGAAGGAGCTGACATCTGTACAGGCACACCTGTCTTCTGCCCAAGAGCTTGCATGATTTGCATCATCTCTGTCATCCTGACCTCCTGGGCCTCCCGAGCGGCCTGCTCAGCCTCCAGCCGAGCAGTGAGGGCCGTGATCTGCGCCGTCTGCTCGTAGTCTACGACAAAGATACGGAAGTAGAGGTTGTTTATACCTAAGGTGGCGGTGGAGACAGGGTAGCGGGGCAGTGGCGAGTCGGGGCAGTGGCGAGTCGAGGCGGTGCAGGCAGACCCGCAGCCCCGACGTAGACGATCGGATCCTCCTGAGCTCCTACAACGGCCTCTGCTCTGCAAAAGAAGAAAACAACATATAGGTTAAAAATTTCGGCAGAACCTCCCCTATACAGGGAGGTTACCAAAACCTGCAAAAAAATTCGGCTCGATGGCCGACACCCATATTCACGACACGAAGGCCGACACATCAACAATGAGAGGCACGAAGGCCATCCACATCAAAATTCGGCTCGATGGCCAACAACCCATGGTTTTACCTTCTACTCGGCCGAGGGACGGAGAAGTGAAGGTGACGGCAAGGTCGTCAAGACGAGGTCGTTATCCAAAACCACCTGCATTGCATGCCCAAGTCACAACTCACAACATGTTTAAGTAATTGATTTAATTTTTCAAAAGAAAAACCCTAAACCCTACTGCTACTACTACACTACTACTACTACCAACTTGTCTCTAGGGTTTGGGACTGGTGCTTCCTCAGTGCGGAATTGGGGATTAGAATTCCTTTAGGTTTGATTTATCTCGGGAAGTGGCGGGATAATTGCCTAGTATTGCAACTGTGGGAATTCCTAAGAAATAAGTTTTCTGATTTATCTCTGGCTTATTTAGCTCGTATGTTGTGGCGTTCTGCTATGCTGATTATGCTTCCAGCCTGCAATTTTATGCGCTACAAAGCAACATGTAGTTTTGGCTCAGTTATAGGTTTACAGTTGGTTTAGTGTATCGAAAAATTGCTGGTAAAAATGGATGGATGCATGATTGTCATGGTGGTAGAGGTTTTAACTGAAAGGAACCAAACTGACTCTTTTTTGGGCAATTGTTGTAGCCTCTACAATGCTACTAGCAGTGTACTGAAAGGAAGAGGGATCTTTTCAATGAATTGAAATGTATCACCCAGAACACTTTGCTTCCAAACCGAGTACCACAGCACCACCTCGGATTCCTACTTGCCTTGGGCCATGTAATGTGCTGCTCTTACATTTGGAATCAGTGCAGTTGTACTTGGCAAAGGTTGTACTGCTGTAGCATAGCAAAGGTCCCTACTGCTACTACTACACTGCCGCCACGGATGCCAGACAATGGAACGGCGGCGAGACGGCACCGTAGGGATCGGCACCTGAAGCGACGGCCGCTCCGGACTCCGGAGAATGGAACGCGCACCGCCCTCAAATCGATCTAGGATTTGGGTTTAGGGAGTGTGCGAACAGACATACAGTACAGTACTACCTCCGTCCCGGAGAGAATGCAATCTAGCATTCAAAGGAACGACGACGACGGCGGCGAGGAGACAGAGAACGTACCAAAACAAAGCATTCTTGCAACCTGGAAGAGGCCCGCGGCGGATAAGGCCGCCCGCCCGGCCGTTCTCGTTTTATATGGAGGAGCTCTTTGCCGAGGGCCTAGATCCAGAGCCCTCGGCAAAGAGGTTTTTTATTTTTTTTATTTAATTTCTTTGCCGAGGGCCCAGATTCAAGGTCCTCGGCAAAGAGTTTTATCTTTTTTAAATTTCGCTCGCTGGCGTTCTCAAATTCTTTGCCGAGGGCCCATATCCAAGGCCCTCGGCAAAGAGTTTTAATTTTATTTTCATATTTCTTTGCCGAGGGCCAAGACCAGGCCCTCGGCAAACAATTTTTTGTTTTTTTGAAATTTTGAACCAATTTTTTTTCCTGCTACAATACATTATTTTAAACTCAATTGTCAAATTTGTATCAATTTTGACTTTTTTATATAGTTTTTATTCATTTATTTGTTTTTGTTGATTTTCTTCGAATATTTCAAATTTGAACTGCAGGTGCATCCAATAATAGAAATTTATGCTACGAAAAATATTATTCATGGTCTCTGGTGTATGTTTAGTCCCTATGCAAAAACTCACGTCAAATTTCGAGCATCTGGTTCAAATAAAATGACGAGGAACTTGGCGAAAAAGTAATTTTTAATTTTTTAAAATGCAAACAAAGTCTGAAAATTACAAAACTTGTCGATGTGTCATGTTAGCACATGTATAGGTTGTGATAAAAAAATGAGAAGGTTTGGAGCAAGTTGTCACGACAAATGTCTAAAACCCACACGTCTCCGCATGTGTTACAATGTTATCGTATGTGTGAGATGTCAGAGTTTTACGCGCCGGACGTTACCACATGCTCGAAACATTTCCAAATTTTTATCATAGCCTCCACATGCGATAACATGACACCTCGACAAGTTTCGTGATTTTCGGACTTTGTTTGCATTTTATAAAATTAAAAAAATACTTTTTCCGCAAGTTGCTCGACATGTTCCGAGGCCAAGATGTTTGATATTTCATGTGGCTTTCTGGATAAGACTGTAAAATGCACTAAACATCATGAATGTCAATTTTACAATAATTAAATAATATTATTTAATGCACCTGCAGTTCAAATTTGAATTTTGCCGAAAAATTCAACAAAAACAAAACAATTCAACAACTATAGCAAAATGATTCAAAAACGAACCAAACTTTGACATGTAGTTCTAAATAGTGTATGTGTGGTACACAAAAAAAATTGGCTCAAAACAAAAAAAAAGAAAAATCTATGCCGAGGGTCTAAATGGGCCCTCGGCAAAGGCCAGATTTGCCGAGGGCTCGATACAAAGCCCTCGACAAACATTTTTCGGAAAAAAAATTCAAAAAAGTAGAAAACCCCAGCCCTCGGCAAAGGCTGACGGTCGGTGCCGCTGTCACGCTCGACCGAGGTCGCCGAGAGCCAGACCTCTGCCGAGGGCCAGACCCTCAGCAAAGACCTTTGCCGAGGGCTATTCTTTGCCGAGGGTCCGGCCTTCGGCAAAGGACCATTCGCCGAGGGCTTTGCTTCGTCGAGGGCGGCCCTCGGCAAAGAAATTTTTTGCCTAGTGCCCGAAATCCAGCCCTCGGCAAAGAGTTTTGCCCTCGGCAAAGTTGCTGTTTCCAGTAGCGTGAGCTTTCGGCGTAGAGCAAAGCAGCAGCCAGCGCCCAGCGGCCAAACAGCTCGCGGCACTTGCGCACGGCGAGCTCTTGGAATTTCCCCGCGCAGCTGTAACGATTTGACCTGGCGCTGTAGCCTACTAGGCTGTACTACTCTATACGGAGACAGAGTAGTAGTGCCACTAGCGTGCGCTACATCTGACTGCTCCGTGGTGCTGCGGCACGATCCCATGCCGCCGGCCGCAGTACGCGGCTGCTGCTGAGCGGCGGATCGTGCACGGCGCTCGTCCGATCTTCATGTTTGACAGTGGGCGGTGCCCGGTGGGTTGGGGACTTTGGGGGGCCTGGACAGACAGACAGACAGGCCGTGGTGGGCGGGGTTTGGTTTGGCGTCTGGGAGCCCGAGCCCGAGCCACGAACACGTACGTAACGCAAAGCATGAGACCAGTCGAGCACAGAGAGGAACTGCGTCTGGGCTCGGTGCCCCACTGCCCCACCAGAGATCGAGGAATATTTGTACTGCCCCCTAAATTCACAGCGACAAGAATACACACAGCAGCAGCCAGCAGAGAGAGCCAAGCAGAACGGCGAGCAGAAACATCTTCAGAATTTCAGGCATACTACCAGTAGGAGTAGGGAAGGGCACGAGAACGTACGGACACATGCAGCCTTTTGCGATCCGCTGGAAAATACTCTCCCCCGGTCGCCACCGCCTGTCTGAAAAAAGAGCCGGCTTTTACGAGACTTTCGTGGTCGTGCCAGCCGACGCAGATCCGTCGTGCTGTTGCTACAGCAATGCACGCTCTGGACGAACGAAACAGTGGCACATGGATCGCGCCTTGGTGTGGCCAAGTTGACTGAGCCGGTAAATCTTAAGTTGATGAAGTCACCATCGACGGGAACGTAGCCTACACACTTAATCCAGTTTCGAATAAAGAGATAGCACTCAGCTGGGTCAAATTCTGGAATATATCCAGAATAAAGTGTCGCATCCAGGATTTAAACCCTAGGTGTGAACCCCCAACCAATGACCTTTGTCATTGCGCCGTTTGTCATTGCGCCGTAAACCCTTTGACACTACGTACTGCTAGTTGTAGCTACTAGTACTGCATCTGGAAGTGGTGGAACCCAACCGCAACCGGATAATGCTTCAGACGGAGAGGGCCAGTGAGCTCCGCGAGCAATGTCACTTCTTTGTGCAGTGATGGAGCATGAGGCGTTGTCTCTCTTTGAAACCTCGCGCAGGCAGGATCGAGGAGGCCATGTGCTTGCTCGGCTCTCCCCTCCTTTCTTCCTTTCGATCGAGCACGCAGAGGGTTGGTTGGTCGCACGTCAGCGCGCTGCTGTCGTGTTTGTGTTCATTAAGATTGGGTTAGGTCGCCGCGCGCTCCTGCTGACACATTGATAAGGGTTTGACCCAGCTGAGTGCTGTCTCTTTCTCTGCTCAGCAACAGGCCAACAGATAATGGCTACCATTTTCCTGAGAACTAGCTAGGTTTATGGCTGCCAGCCTGTGGATTTATTTATCGTTCTCGTTCCTAAACAGCCCAACGCACATGCAACTGCAATTGCAAGTCCAAATGTTCAGACCTGAGCGCTTGACTCTCTCGAGACAGACATTCATCAGACGGTCGAGTTCAGGAGACGTACGGTACGGCTCCATCAGATCGATTGGCATCGTCCGTCGTCGTCCCTTCGCCGGGTTCAGTGACTCCAGCTTGGCACCGTCGTCGTCCAGGGCCAGCACGCACGCACCCAAGTCTCTCGGTAGCCTGCCGCCGGTACCAGTCCTCCACCGTCTATTCATCTGGCCGCTTGCAAATTGGCGTAGGCAGTGCCTACTGCCTAGTACACCTACCGGCGGACTAGGCGTTTGGCGGCACCTCCTCGTTGGCTTTTGGACGAGCCGGGGGCCTGCGTGGTCTCAAGCCTGAATTAGCCTCATCATGTGTTGCGTCATGGGAATTGACCCCGCGCGCGACCAATGATGGCCGGATCGCCGCCGTGACCTCAGGCCAGATACCGCACAGAGAAGTGAGCACCTCAGGCCTCAGGGTGGGTGCATTGCATTGACCCGACGAGTGAGTGTGAGAAGAGATAGAGCTGCCACAGCATGCACGCGGCTCAAGTCAGCCGCTAGCCGGTGGCGGTACGTGTACGGGCGGCGGGGGTACGTACGTCCGGGACAAGCGCAAAGCGCCGCCGCCGCCCCGCCTGCCTGCCTGCCTGCCTGCCTGCCGCACACGTCGCGCGCAGCGCATCTGTGTCAGGCGTCCCTGCTGGCCGCGTCAGGTCGTTGGACTTTTCGGTGGAGGACGCGTGGTGCGCTGCCGCCGCGCCGTTCGTTGCTTGCAGCAAGCTAGTAGGAGTAGTGGTGTGGGCATTCAGCAGGTGCTTACAAAATTACAAGTTCAGGTATTCCAAAAAGAACATTACACAAAAAACCGAGTATCCGGTAATTCGAATTCGAGTTTTTTTTATCATTAAGAAACAGAGAGTAGCACAGCTCCCAGCAAAATCAAGAGGGCCACGTCATTCCAATTGTTGCCGGCCGTTAGATTTTGAATCATGTGGCCATCAATGTTTGAAGCGGATTTACAGGAAGCTAATCTTCAGCCTAATTTTTACCTTCACCGTGTTTCCCTCGATGTTGTCTGGCTTCTTCTTTAGAGCCGGCCAATCAAATATATACAGCCGAGCTTTGAAAGGACTGGTTCCTTGCCGAGCCATCCTGGTCAATAGACATGTGGGAACGCTGGGGGTTGCCCGGTCTGTTCAGATGGGGTTGAGGACATAAAACATCTGATGTTTACCTGTGACCGTGCAAAGTTAGTATGGCAATCGCTTGGTGTATGGGAGAGATTACAAGGCTATCTATCTATTGATCTCTCGGGCTCCGTGGTGATTGAGGAGATAATAAGACGAGAGGAGGTGGTGGATTCTCTGGGAGTGGGTTTAGCAGAACTTGTTCTCACTACATGCTAGTATATTTGGTGGCAAAGAAGACAGTTAGTGCATGGAGAACCCGTTCAAGTCCCGGCTAAATCAGCGATGTCTATCGCTGCTCTTACGAAGAACTATCAAATTGCAATGAAGAAGAGTTCAATGTTGAGACAGGGGTGGAAGAAACCTACTGATGGGAAGGTTATGGTAAATGTTGATGTGGCTTTTTAGGAAGAAGGAGGTAGAGGAAGTGTGGGATCAGTTATCAGGGATGGTAACGGAGGATTCTTAGCTGCTTCTTACAGATTTGTGCCACACTTGATTGATGCACCTATGGTGGAAGCTTTTGCGCTGAAAGAAGGGCTTATGCTTGCGCAGCAAATAGGATGCAACCGGTTAATAGTTCAGTCGGACTACATGGAAGTGGTTCAGATTATGAAGGACGGGGGGTTATGGCAAACTCAGTTGCGCCCATATATGATGAATGCAAATTGGTGTGGAATGACTTCGAGAACATTGACATTGAACACTGTCATCGGGAGACAAATCAAGTGGCTCATCTTCTTGCTAGTAAAGCAAGGGAGACAAAAGAAAGTTGTATATGGCTCGATGAGACCCCTAGTTTCATTTTTGAAAGTCTTGTAAATGATGTCTCTATGCCGTAATGCTTCAATACATAAATAATATATATATATATATATATATATATATATATATATATATATATATATGTACAGCCGCTTCTGCTCCCCCCTCCCCCCCCCGGCGCCGGCTCCTTCCCCTTTCTTCCTCTCTCGTCGCCGCTCCTCATCGTCTACTTTCAGAAACCCTAGATCGAGAAGCGCCTCTCCCCGCTCCCTCTTCCTCTCTGCGTGGCGCTAAAGGGGTGATGCGGGCCGAGCGCCCACCCCCGCGCGATGGAGTGGGGCGGCGGCGCGGAGATACGGTGCCGCAGGGGTGACCGCGCGGCCTCCAGGTGCGCCGGTGGAGCGGTGCGGGGTCGGCGCGCCCCTACGCGGCGTTGCGTGCCGGCCGCGCCCCCAGGCAGCCACGCCGGTGGCCGCAGGTCTAGGGCGGCGGGGGCTCAGCCGATGGCTGCGGGCGCAAGGTAGCCTCGGAATGGCGCTACGTGTGGGCGGGTCACGGTCACAGCACACAGGCCGCCGGCGCCTGGGCGCGGACAAGATTCAAGCCACGTCGGGCGGAGCCGTCCCCGACACGAGCAGACGAATAAAGGACCGTATCGACGCATTTCCTGTTCGTCCTCTCTTGTTCATCTTATCCGCTCCTCCACTCCAGATACTTGCTGGTGAGCCTCCATTCTTCTTCGTCCCCTTGTCATCTTCCTGTTGTGCACCGCACACCGCGGATGAATTTATTTGAGGGGTGATTCACACCTATGTCCCTTTTCCTCTTCGATTTGGGGGATTCAGGCTAAATCATCTCTGATTTTAGCGGGATTAGCAGAGGAAAGGCAGCATGCCAGCAGAGGAGTGATCGTGCCAAGGCACGCGCTGCAGGAACAGCTACCACAATGGCTGCAGATCGGCAAAGACTTCACCCATATCCTTCATGTGCAGATGTGTCTCCTTTACTCCACGCCTCTCCACCACTGTTGTTGAAGCTGCTTACAAGGTAACAGGTCCCCACACCCCTTTCACCTATAGGTATGTCGTGTGCTTTTATTTCGATTTCATCTATGGTTTAGGTTCAATTGGTACACAGGTTCAAATATCTTGAAGAAAACAACATAGCAGGTTCAACTGAGTACTTGATGAGAAAAGATATGAGCTGATTATAGGTTTTGGTGATGTACTAAACAATTGGTTCTTGGAACAAAGATATAGGTTGGTGAGCTTCTTGTACTTTTGTTCATTATGTGCTTTTCCATGTATATGCTCAGATGGTCCTAGATCATGATTAGGCGATGAGCTATAATATCTGATTAGCAAGCTTTTCTAAGGGGTTTTGCAATATAGACCTGAAATGTTTTCTATACATAATGTGACAATATTTAAATTGCAATGCTGACTTGATTTTAAGTTCCCATAATTTTCAAAGGACATAGCCTGACGTCTGTTATATGCACTTGAATTACTTTTGTTACAGAAGTGAATGCCAATAATTATAAGAAATGCAACAAGCTCTTTGTTCTATGTGTCTGCATGATTATAAATGGATTCTAAAAGTTTTATATTTTTGGTTAGTTAGGTTTCCTTATGATTGGCAAGTTTTTCTAAGAAATAGTGCGATGTATGACTAAAATTTATTCTATACATAATATGACCTTCCCTACTACTACCTTTTGTTTGTCAAATATCAAACTTAGTCTTGAGTTGTCATGATGATCAATCATCAAGAAACTCATAGCAGAATACCTAGAGAACTCAGACCTGCTATGTGAACAAATTGGAAGTAAAACTAATAATTCTCTAGATTTATACACTGTAAATGTTTAGCAGAATCAGATTAGAGATGGTGCTTTCATGCTTGAGATAGGTGTTTGCATCAATTGATATCAAAGAGCAATAAGCCTTGCCTATAGATGCAGTTTACATACATTTTTGTAGTAACAAGCTTTGCAATTGGATATGACAGTACGTCAGCTCTGATAAGCTTGTCCAACAGCCATAATTAAATATAAAAAAATATACATGGCAATTTTCTCATATTGACATGTTTGGTTTTGAATTGAAATTTTTTCTATCCAACCAAACATCAGGTGAGGCAGGTAATTTCTCTTTCAAAAATATGTTAGCCTTGCAAATGATATCTAATTATTTTTCATATGGATCTGAAAAAGAAATCCATTTCTTAAAAGTGGAACAATAGCCTTAACATTGCTGTAGGGATTTTTTAAAACTTATTCTTAAAGCATCTAATTCCACACAGGATATATCATAAATACCAATGATGCACAATCATCAATCGTTCAGACAGACATGACAGAAAAAAACAGAAGTATCATCCTCAGCCACCTTCAGACTCCCCTCCGAAAAGGTAGATTGTTTCTATTGTGTGTATTCATGCCTTATTTTTATGACACTATTATTATTCAATTAACACATTGAAACAAAGGCTTTTCCATGACCCATATTCAAACAATTCTTTATATATATGGTACTGCAGGTCCAGAACTGAAAGCCCTCAAACACATGGTAAAAGCACCGGACATGGCAGCTCTTTGACTCAACAAAAAAGGTCAGCAAGGTTGATATAGTTAGATTATTTTTTCTGCTAGCACCAATTTATATGGCATCGCACCTGAATTGTCTTTGTTATTCCAAGGTTAATTAGGTCTTAAGATGCCTGCAAAATATATACGACTTTGTGATAGTACGTTACGGCTTCCATAGGCTGCTCTTCTATACAGACAGTTAATCTAAATTATCCCATCTTATCAGTGCTACCATCTACTATAGATAGATACAAAAGAATCAGTTTACTGCAATCATGATGTAATGCCACGCAGTGTCCACGATGCAGTTCTATTTCCTCAGGTTTGTATGTGTATATGAAACATGGTTGACTGTTGCCAGCAATGAATAGAACCTCTCTTTGCACAGCTCTGACCAATAATATGTCGTCTCCTTCATCACCTATGGTTCTCCATCGCTAGGGACAACTTCCTCTGAATGTAAAGTGAGGTCTCCACGCTGTTAAAACATTTTATTCAACTCCAATTTGTGTCCAAGTTCCCGCGATGGCGCGGGACAGCTCCAAGAATTTTCACCGTGGCCACGTCACCCAAAATCTTCCCAACCGTTTATATCTTCCACTATTCAGTTTAGCCCTTCAACTTTTAACTGCCCACTATTTGGTTCATCTCAGAATGGGGATGCAATGCCTCCTTGGCTTCTATCTTGTCACACGTTTTGGGTTTGTTTGTTTAATGGTTCAGTTTGGTTGTGAATTGTGATTGCTACCTTTGTATGAAAAGGCGTATAGATTTCATTCATGCTGTTATTTTTGGGCATCAACTCATTCGAGATTATCGCTCTTATCTGAATATATGGTTAGTTTTTGTGCAGCACTACAGGATATATGGGATCATATTTTCCTTTGTTTCCTACTTGCATTACGGTACCCTTCCTCCAAAAGGAAGAATAGGAACACCCTTTTACTATATTTATATTATTATTATTATGGTTCCTTGGGCCTATGTGATCCATCTATTGAAATGTATATTTCATATAGTTTTCTCAATGTTTGTGTTCCTTCTGTTCTCTTGTAGGATGCTTAATTTGAATCTTTTGCTTAGTGTCCACGTCGTTTACACAGTTTGGATGAGAAGACGCTGTTCTCTTAGATTAAACCATTACAAGGTAAGACGCATATGTCGACAGGTAGTTAGTTAGCCTGCGCCGTTTGAACCTTCTTGTTGTGTTTTTTATCCTGACACCAACCCTGCTCCTGTGCTCCTGAGGTACTGTTCTTTGGCTAATTTTTTTGGCAATCATGCTTTTCATTCTTACATGATTTTCAGGCTGACAAACAAAGGAATTTTGGTACTTACTGCCAAGTACCATTTCCAGATTTAGCCTACAAATGTTTGGCACTGTGATATATTGGTAAGTTGTTTCATCCATATTGCTGCTGAGGCATGGTCATTGATCCATTGTTTATTTGGGCTTTACTTCGGCATATATTGTTACAGTCCATTCTTCTTGGAAGCGGTTAATGACTGATATTGGTTGCTCATACTTATGAATCCAATCTCATGTCCTCATATCTGTAACAATGCTGCCTGCATTTGTCTCCATGGTGGTGTTTTTAAGCACCTACTTTCATTAGTGCTAAAAGGGATTCTTTCGTTTCCAAAATTGAAATCATGTTTTTTTATTATTGTTCACAACCTTTTTTGGTTAGTTGGTTCAAAAAACGACGTATACATTACCAAATCTCTATTGTTTCATGCCGATTATTATTTCACTATTTTTATCTTACTGCACTCTATAAGTCTGTTAAAGGAGACCTGGTCTTCCATGTCTCTGTACTCACCTCTAGGTGGCCTAGATGCATGGCTGTTGGGACCAACACCAGTGTGGTGTGGGACCAACACAAAATTGAAGAACAAAAGCATATGAAACTTATCAATTTGCACAAGCTCATGCACATTTGTTTCAGCATTCAGTTTAATTAGCGACATCTTTTTATTTATTCTCTGTATATTCAGTTTGTTCCTTGGATTAGGATATAAAGCATTGATAAGATTCAATATGGGTGTCTTTGGTTTTTCAGGTCAGACACACTATCAGTTTACTGCAAAGTATTACATGATACACAGAAGAAATATATGAAGGCTTTCTTCGTCTCCAAAACGAATTCTCCATGGAAGCTTGCAGTATTGAGAACATAGGACACCTACATGATGCAGTCCATCAACTCCTTGCTGCTCTACAACACGATCGTGCTGCAATCAGAGAGTTTACACGAGTTCACATACTGCAAGGTACTAAAATCACATCACACGTGTTTACTGAATAGTCACATTTACAATCAAATGATAGAGCTGTAGATTGAGTACCTGTCAGCAGACATGGACACTGAATCACCAACCACGTGACCAAGTCGTAAATTCAGTTGTAGGACACTCAAAGGGCTCTAAAATTCAGATTATTCAACCCGTTCTACAAAGCATCTATAGTGACGAATACTATTGTATACTTGGTGTTTAAATTAATGTATTACAGACTATCCCTATTGATCCATCGATTGGTTGCTAAAATCTGAATCCTAAATTTTCTTTATTACTCTAAATATGATTTAGTTTATGTTTATAGCTTGGTGATACACTTGCAGATGACAATACAAAGCTAACTTTTTAGCATGGCACTTTATAGCTCCTGAGAGCGTGTGCTGATAGTGTGCTATCGACACGACACTTTACAGTAGTTCTTTTGATTACCGTTTTTAGTTCCATTACTGTCCATATTCTTATATTTCCTTAACGTCCAGGAAGAAAACCCTTGCCACTGTATGGGTTGCAGCAGGGCTTAAGTATTTAAGTTTTCAAAGTTGATAGCGTTATTGCAGTCTTCTACTACTCTTCAACACACATTCTCATATTAAGAATTAAGAAACAGAGAGTAGCTCAGCTCCCAGCAAAATCAAGAGGGCCACGTCATTCCAATTGTTGCCGGCCGTCAGATTTTGAATCATGTGGCCATCAATGTTGGCTCTCTGTACCCCTTTTGATTCTTGTTCAGTTGTATGGAAAGTTGCATCACCAAGCAGACGGAGGGTTTTTATTGTTATCAGCAGCCTGCTTGCATGTGCAAGTATGTATCAGCTCAAGACTTTTGCCTTGTGGCCGTTGTCATTCATAGGCCTTCGTACTCTTCGTACTCTGCTATAACAATTGCCTGTTATGTCCTAAAATTTTCTTCATGTGTCTATAGTGACAAACATGTGTATTGTATGACGTTTATGCTCTTATGCTTTCATTCGGGCAATTAACTGCTGCTTCCTTCTGCCATCGGATTATATATTTTTTTGCTCTGAATTTGTATAGAATTCCAATTATTTGCTGCATGATCTCGCTTAATTAACCCAGCAAACTATATGTAATAGATCTATTCATCGTCCTCGGACTTTCAGCGTGTGTAATATGTACGTATACTCTCTTCGTATCCAAATCTTCGTATCCTAATTAGATGACGTTTTGGATAGCGACATGATATCTCAAACACAACTTTGATATCTCAAACACAACTTTGACCTTTTGTTTTTATAAAAATATTTATAGAATAGTGATATATGTATATTTTTATGAAAGTATTTTTTAAGATAAATCTATTCATATAATTTTCACATTTGGAATTTCAACAACTTAAAAGTTATTGATGATCTATATTTTCAATGTGTGACTTAAAGCTTGTCCAAAACGTCATCTAATTATGATACGGAGGGATTACAATTTGTTCATATTTAAAACGTTTATATGACTGCGTCCGTGCGATGGCGCGCGACAGCCACTAGTTTATAGTCAAAGTTAACAAGTTATGCGATTTTGACAGAATTTCAGCAACATTTTAATGCAATAAACAACCGTCTTTAAATCATCGGTAATGCTATTAGGCGGACGTCGGGCCGCAAGTGGATCCGCCGGATCCATGGCCCAGCGACGACAACGGCAGTGGATCCGCCGGATCCGACGACAACGACCATGGATCCACCGGATCCAGCGGCGGTGGCAGCGGCCATGGATCCACCGGATCCCTCCCCCTCGTTCTCCACCCCTGTTCCTCTTTCCTCCCCTCTGGGTTGCTCCGTCACACATGATGATGATACACATGATGATGATATTTCTCTGATGTTGTCTTTCCCCTCTGGATCCAATGTTTTCTCTGATGTTGCGTCGGTATTTCAGTGCTCCATTTTCAATGTTTCACGTAAAGATAACGAGATGTTTCTCTGATGTTGCCCCCTCCCCCTTCTCGTACCCCGCTCTACATCTAATGTTTGTCTAAATGTTTTACTAGTGGTTCAGTTTCTCATTTTCAATGTTTCGCAACATATGATGACGATGTTTCTGTGATGTTGCCCCTACCCCGCTAGATCCAATGTTTTCTCTGATGTTGCGTCGGTGTTTCAGTGCTCCATTTTCAATGTTTCACGCAAAGATAACGAGATGTTTCTCTGATGTTGCCCCCTCCCCCTTCTCGTACCCCGCTCTACATCTAATGTTTGTCTAAGTGTTTTACTGGTGGTTCAGTTTCTCATTTTCAATGTTTCGCAACATATGATGGCGATGTTTCTGTGATGTTGCCCCTACCCCCCTCTAGATCCAATGTTTCTTTGATGTTCCGCCGGTGGTTCAGTGCTCCATTGTCAAAGTTTCACGCATAGATGATCAGATGTTTCTCTGATGTGTCCCCTCCCCCTCCTCGTACCCCGCTCCGAATCTAATGTTTCTCTAAGTGTTTACTGGTGTTTCAGTTTTTCATTTTCAATGTTTCGCAACATATGATGATGATGTTTCTCTGATGTTGCCCCTACCCCTCCAGATCTAATGTTTATGTGATGTTCCACCGGTGGTTCAGTGCTCCATTGTCAATGTTTCATTGATTTTCTTCTTGTTTTTTCGGAATAGGTTTTTTCGGTTGTTTAATTTTTTTCCATAGGATCCCGGCGATGCTCCGGCGAGGCTTGGGTGAAGTTGCTGTCGGAGGCAGGCGGTGCGTGGTGGGCGAGCTGGTGGAGGGGACCGCGGTGGGGGTAGTGTGTTTCGGTGCGATGGGACAGGGGGAGGAGTGAGGAGGCATGCGCGTCAGGAGCAGGCGTGGGCCGGGCTCGGTCATTTTATTGTTAGAACGTTCGTTCGGCAGCATGACCCTTAAATCATTAAATGTCTTGGTATCAATTGTCGACAAATCGATTATCAAGCTAGCAAAGATATATATTAAGCCATATCAAAACCTACTTTCTTTGTCTCGACGTTGTAGTTGTCAATCAAGTAGTACAACGAAGACTCTCTGAACCTGGACGTCGACTATGTCCTCATATATGGGACAAGTAGTGAATGTAGTCACCTAAATACGTATTGTCGGTGTTTCGACCCAGGGGGTCGATCACCAACTAGTAAATTTGTATATTGCGTGTTCCCTCTCCCAGATGTGATGCAAGAAGAACAAAAAGTTTATCCTAGTTCGGGCAAAGAAGGCCCTACGTCCAGCAAGAGGAGGGGGTACTGTATTATCTTGCACCGAAGTGCTCGTAAAGGGGGGCAGTGCAAGCTGGTTTACACGAGGGTGCTCAGAGCGAGCCGAGGCCTAGAACTAGCAGGGCTACTCTAGGTGAATTGGTTGATCGCTTGAGATGTTGATCAGGCAAGTGAGTGGTTGGTGTTGTGTTTGGTTCTGGTGAGAGTTCGTATAGGAATGTGAGTGGGGTTGATGATTGACCTCTTCGTCCTCGTCTTCTTCTCCTCTCGTGTTCCTGTCCCTCCAGCCCCTTTTCTACTATCCCAGCGTTCCCTTTTATAGCCCGTGCGTGCGCCATGTCTGTGACGAGACGTCGATCGCTGTAGCGGCATGCTCCTCCTGTACTTCTGGTGTTCCGAGGCATGGTGATGGCGGACTGGTCGTCGGCGGACGACATGGCGTGGAACCTGCGAACTCCACAGTTGAAGCGGGACGGATTGGACGGGCCCATGCCGCAACAGTTGGGGATGAGGGTCGAGCCCCCGGGTCGAGGGGTATCGAGGCCTGCGTGACCCTGACACATTCCTGAGAACGCGCCCGAGGGCTGCCTCGCCCAAAATTCGAGGGAGTGCTCCGTACTCGAGGCGTGGCTACAGTAGTTGTACAGTCGACGGGTAATCCGGGTATGAGTGATGACTTGACGGATTTGACCGAGGTAGTGAGCGCCCATGGCGTTAGGCGGGGACTGACCCCAGCATAGGATTCCCTTTATCCCATACCGGGAGCAGGTGAGCTGATCGAGCCTCCTGTTCGGGGGTCGTTCGTTCGACCCCCTGTCCATCACTTCGGGGGGTTGGAGTCGAGGGGGTGCTCCGTACTCGAGGCGTGGCTGCAGTAGTTGTACGGTCGACGGGTAATCCGGGTATGGGTGATGACTTGACGGATTTGACCGAGGTAGTGAGCGCCCATGGCGTTAGGCGGGGACTGACCCCAGCATAGGATTCCCTTTATCCCATACCGGGAGCAGGTGAGCTGATCGAGCCTCCTGTTCGGGGGTCGTTCGTTCGACCCCCTGTCCGTCACTTCGGGGGGTTGAAGTCGAGGGGGATTCGATCGACCTCTCTCCGTCATCTGAGGGGTCGAGGTTGGGGGGCGCTCGTTTGATCCCCCTTTCAGTCGGTCGAGGGGTCACGACAGAGGGTCGTTCGTTCGATCCCTTCTCCGTCATTCGGGAGATCGAGGTCGAAGGTCACTCCACCTACCATCCCTCTGGTAATGGGCTGGCCCATGGCCTGCCCTTTCTACCGGTGGGGTAGGCCTTCGCCTGACGGGCCTTCCTCCATTGCTTGGTCGACTGTCGGATTTCGCCTGGATGTTTAGGCATTAGATTATCACAGGTTAGGGTACCCCTTACCTTTGTACCCGACACGTACACTACCAGAATATTAGTGTAGTTGAACAGAGGGAGTAGTATTTTTACACTACAAATAGACCACTTTCATGTTTTGATATTAGATAAGAGGGTATGTGCAATGGTTCATTTTAGTGGTTTTCCATGTGGTGAAAAGAATCATCGATACCATGAGAGGTTTGGCGATTTTTTTTCGATTCTCATGGTCGGAAACACTTAGATTCAATTTTAATAAAAAAACAAACACACCACAAGGTGTTGCCTACACACATTTTTCCTTTTGTGATATTGAAAAATATGTCAGCCTCGTTTGAATCACCAACCAAATACTAAACCCTAAACCTTTGGTGGGTAGTGACACATCAACTAAACACCATGAATGTTAGACCATCCTCAGTGAGAGTTTCGTGACATAGTTTTCAACATGACTATATTTTTTTAGAAGAGAAATTGGAGGGGTTGTCACCCCTACAATATGAAAATCGTAATATAAAATGGAAGTAAAAGCTTACAACTTAAATAGAGCAAAAGAAGACTAGAGGATCTAGGAAACAAAGAAGGTGATAAGAAAAATAAGGATGAGCACTGCCTTGAATCTAGCTACAATAGATTGGCAATCCATTGGAAACAATGCAAATGGGTTTAATCTCCATGAAACACTCTCTACTCTCATGAAACTCTCATCATCTCTCTTCATTAATATAGTGCTACATTAGCATATTTAATGCTCATAAAATTTTGATGAAACTCCATTGAAACTGACCTTAATGTAAAATTTGGCCGGGAGCCGAACAACCCTCTATGTTGCCGCAAGCATTATGGTCATTAATGGTCTCGTTGACCCATCTTCATTGGCTAGCTTGCAGTGAAGTACAGTAACTCTTCTGTAAGTCATCCTGGGCACAAAATACCGAGAACCGAACCGAAAATTTCGGTATCATTTTCGGTTCCTAATTCCCAAGAACCGAATTTACCGAGGTACATTTGGTTCTTTACCTCGATTTACCAAATTTACCGAAATGTGTTGATTGTGAGTGTTCTTATATCATTAATTGTTCTATTGTAGATAATTATATTATATATTTATGATATTCTACTCTTATAGTCTTGTGGTCTTTTATATGTACGTATTTGACACTATGATTCCGTATAAATAATGTCAAAATTATGTAAAAATTAAATTTTACACTTGCTATTACATGTCTATGTGATCAATTCGGTACCTTCGGTAAATACCGAAACCGAATTTTCTCGATACCGATTTTTGAAAGAAACCGATCAGTACCAATTTTCGAGGAACCGAAGTACCGAACCGATCAGTTCGGTAAATATCGAATGCCCAGGCTGATCTGTGCTTGTGCTGGGCCATCTGCAATGATCTGTGCCCAGTTGGGTCACGAGTCAATGGTCGTCTTGTGCTTGTGCTGGGCTTATCTCCGCTTTGTTTCGTGGGCCATAAAGGACCGGACCGTCGCGAGGTTGGCCTTACAATAACATGCGGTACCGGCCCAGTTCCATTCCGTTTCGTGCTTCGTCCGTGGATCACGCTCACCTGGTTCTGTGGTCAACTTCTCGGGACGGGACGGCGTCTCATGGAGTTCACGGTTGACACCACTCACCACTGATTGCTATTTTGGCTGTACTTCCCCCCGATTATCTGTTCTGTGGACCCAACAGGTAACTGCCATGATCGATGCGACACGACGCGACTCACATCGAGTCAGTATCACATCGTAATCGTGGAACCAAAAAAATCAACGGAGGAGCAGTAGTAGTAGAGGTGAAGATGGCTCTCGACCTTGTTGCAGCAGGCGGCAAACCATCGCTTCCCCTCGGCAGTCCGCAGAGAATCCCGCGCCATTCCCCACGCGTGCGTCACCGAGGTGTGTGCGCCCCCTGCTCCCGCTCCCCTCCACCTCGACTACCAAACACTGATCCGGTCGCTGATTCGCTGGTGCTGTAGTTTAGGGGGTAAACAAATCCCCCAGTTGACAAAGTGAAAGCCCCCAGCTAGACGTGAGAGGAGAACTCTTTTGGTCTTTGTCTCTTGGTCTCTTGCTCCCGCTGCCGCTGCCCCCAATCGGCTTCGCTTTCTTCTTAGTCCCTGCGAGGTTCCGCGCATCAGCTTCCGAGAGACTTCGGATGGAGGGCACCGCGTCATCTATGAGCTGCCTCGACTAGGGAAGCCGCGTCTTCTTGCCGTCCTCCCTGTCTTTGTGCAGGGCACAGCCGGAGATCAGAGATCTTGGTGCAGTCTTCTTCGCAGATCTTGGTGCAGACAAGTTCTGTTTGCTGCTCCGTCGATTTGCAGGGTAAATAGCGTCTCCCTTCTTAAGATGGATACATATATATATATGCTTGTTGGCGAAGTACATGGTATGCTAATACATCGTTCCATCATCAGCTTTTCTTCCTATTTGTAGTCCTCTCTAGACGGAATCCTTGTGTTCTTGAGAAAAAAAAAAACAGAAAGGTAGCGTAGAGATGAGATTTATGAGCCTATAAGTGACTTGTGCTACAGAAGAGAGAAAGTCAGAAAAATCTTGTGGATACAAGCTCCAAGGAATGATAATGGACTCTCGTCCTCGTGATAATATCAACTTTGGTGCTCGATTGCCCACCCCAAATCCACCCACGCCTCACATGATTAGCTTCTCCCTCCAACAGCCACAACTTCAGTTCTTCCCTTCATATGGATTCCACAGCCACAACCACAACAACCCTCCTGTCAGCTCACATCCATCTCCACCCTTGGTCATGCCTGGCTGCACCACGCCAAGTCCGGCATCAACAACCACAACCGAGCCAGACAACGCCGAGGATTTCTCTGAGGCTGTTGCTGATGATGCAGTCCTTGCTTACATCAACCAGTTCCTTCTCGAAGATGAGGATGAGGAACCCTATCCTGTTACCAGTGCACCTATGGAGGATTCAGCGCTCCTCGCCGCTGTC
>CM039124.1:65299051-65341536 GCA_022036555.1 Microstegium vimineum
AAACTAAACCCTAACTGTCAAATGTTGTGTCGGCCCACAGGGTTTGGCAAATTTTTGAAAAGGTGAAATTCAAGAAAGTACCCCTTTTGAAAACCCAAGGCGACTCGACCTAGCTCGAGGGAGATCTACATGATCTGCGAAGGTTTGCGGTAGAAAAGGGAGGGCTTTGAGAAGGAAAACCGAAGACCCCACGGCCCCACGATGTTTGGGCCATTTCGTCGCCCTGAAGGGGAGGCAAATTGTTCTAGCTGCTGGCTAACTGGCAATTTGACAAAAACTGTGTTCTGACCCTTTCGAGGGAAAATTTACAGCAAACCTTGGTGTGCCCGTGTGTTTTGTATTATTAAAACCCGTGCTACTAGTTCGTTAGGATAAAAAAGATTGGGAGTTAGATCCTTTATTTGAGCCTGAAATCCTTGCTTTGTTGTTGCAAATTTCCATTCCTCCAGTCCAATTCAGGTTATTTCCCGAGAAAAGCGAGAACATTTGCGGGCCATAGACCTGCTGGGCCGCCTCACCTTGCGGCTTGCAATTGGCCTAGTGAGTCAGCGAGCTCCTATGCGATTGGATCTCTAGCCATGGCTTACTTTTGCCAGGCTGAGCTGCTGGCTAGGCTAGGCGAGCTGGGTTGGCAATCTGAACTGAAGCAGGACCTGCGAGAACAGACACGACACGACCGAGCCACGCTGGCGCATAACTTTTTGGCTGCCAAGCATCGGCTTGGCTCCACGTGTCGCGCCCCCAACCACAACCTGGTCTGCCGGTGCCCGGTGCGCGAGGTGCGAAGCGATATGCTCGTCTGCTGTGTTCGAGAGTCGAGACCGTACCATTTTCTAGCCTATCCATCCATTGCTTCTCCACAGAGAGTCAGAGACTAATCAATGTTTGAGGCTGCATTTGAACGACCACACCAGCCTGGGATCCACTGCACGATTAGGATGCTCTTTAACTCCTTTCTGTTGGTTTTCGGTACTAATTCCCTCGGCTTTCAAATGCTTCAAGTCTTGTCACCGAGCCTTTGTTTGGTTATAGAAAGTTTCTAGCCTTCCAGTACACTGATTCATTTGTGTATTTGGAATATTCTCAACACATCTATTTAAAATGCAGAGTTTTCTTTTCTGTTTTTTTTAATAGAAATGAACTGGTTTCTATAAAAAAAATATAAAAGCACTACAATTGAAATTAGTGATTTCTGCATCGAAGCGAAGCGACGCACAGACAATCCTCGGCGGAGGTACTAGACCATTCCGCCACTTTCGACCGACGCGTTTCCCGCGCACTGGCCAGTCGGTGACACGTAACTCTCCCAACCATCCTTACCAGCGACCCCGCACCCACGTCCCACTGACATCCAAGCCCGGCTCCACCTCGGCCCCACGAGTCATGTATAGCTCCGGAAGCCCACGTGGGCCCCCTTCCCGTCACACCAGACCAGTACGGCACCGCCACGCCGCTGGAGCTGGACTGGACTCCACTTGAGCTCGCGCGCTGGTGTGTGGTGTTGCGCTTGCTCTTGAAACCTTGAACCACCCAGCATGCACCCACCGCCTATATTACCCCTCCCTCCTCCGCCGGCTCACCAGGGACTCGCTCTCGCTTGCGTAGCTGCTGTGTCGCCATTGCCGCTGCTTGCTTGCTCTGTGTCGTCTCTTCTGTCGCGAGAGGTGGATCGGAGGGAGGTCTAGACCATCATTCCGCGCTTTAGATCAAGATCGAAGAAGCAAGACATCCAGAGAGAGAGAGAGAGAGATATAATGGAGGTGGAGCAGGGCGAAGAGATGATGGTGGTGGTGGTGACGGAGGAGGAGGAGGAGGGGTGGCAGACGCCGAGGCGCGAGGACTGCCGCATCCCGGTGGTTCCGCCGTGCCCGGCGGCGCCGCCGAGGAAGAAGGCCGTCGCGATGGCGGAGGCCGCCGGAGGGAGCGGCGGCAGGCGGCGCCGGGACCCGCCCAAGGGCGGGTACTTCCAGCCGCCGGACCTCGAGTCCCTGTTCGTGCTGGCGCCGCGGCGGAGGCAGGCGGCCTGAAGCTGCTGCGCGTGATAAGGCTGCTGCACGCGTACCGTACGTGCTCACGGGCAGCCATGGTCCACCGGGCTCCGGCGGTCGGTGAACCGGCGATAGGGTACAGTAGTTGTATAGCATGTCTACGTAGTTCTGTACTAGTAGGTGTAGGGATGCTGCTAGCAGCACAGCCCTGCAAAGCAAATTTAACTTTCTCCACATCTTACCTTTCTTTTTTGGGGTCTTTTTGTTTTTGGAGAAGATGGATGTGCAGTCCAGCCGTTTGCTGCTCTGTGTGCGTGCGCTTGTGGGTGTTGCAGCTAGAGATTGACAAAAGTAGCAGTAGGAGATCGATGGAGGTCTAAAAGGGCCTCAAAAGTTTGGAGGGGTATGCTGTGAAATGTTGTTTGGCAGTTGGAAAAATGTGGAATGTGCAGTCCATTATTCCTTGTGTTATTCCGCTTCCGTTTCAGAATCTTCTCCTTCTATTCTACCTCGCTCTTCGCTGGATGTTGGTTTTGCGCTGATGGATGCTTCTTTCGCCGCGTTTGTTTTGTGTCCCTCGGCTGCACCTGCACACACACTGCGACTCTGCGCCTCTCCTCTTCGTCGTCGTATGCTCTGTCCTGCACCTGGCCACCTGCTAGCTCGATCGAAAGGATCTGACGCCATGCTTAGTACTCCCGCGCGCAGGGCCTGACGCCAGACGGGGGAGGGCAATAGGTAAGCATTCGGTTTTTTTTTTCTCTTTGAATTTCCAATTCCAAGATACTCATACAAAACTTGATGCGCTTCCAAAAAAAAAATCCAACAAAAAATTAAAACACCCCTTAAGATTAAGGATCTTTATATCTAGTTCTTATTCATGATCTTAATTCAACCAGAGACAGTTTAATTAAAAGACATTCAAAAGGTAGTGTCATTTATTTTTGTAATAATAATAATAATACTATGCAACATTTTTTTTATTGTTGTCTCTAAATCATCTAAAAAATAATTCACATCTTTTGGTTTATAGTTGCTACACACCATAGTTAATTGATTTGGACCCCTAATTTGGGTGAGGGTGAGCGATATGTTGGTTTATTTAGTTGAGTAGCAATGATGGTATACAGTACTTTTCGATAATAAAAAATCTAATCTATTTTCCAATACTATTCTGACCACCTGCCCTCTGACGCCATAAATAAACAAATAAAACCAAGCCAAAAGAGCCTCCCTGGAATATAGAAAAGACATTGTTGTTTTTTGAAAGTTGAGATGTTGCATAAAGATGTCCGGCCATGTAGTCTTGCTTCTAGTATGAAGTGCATGTGACATAATTGCTAAAGTCTACACATGACATTCATAGATAGATAAATATAAACATGCTATCATATGATGCTACTCAAAGTGTGAACTAGCTAGACTTTACAATTCACCCATAAAACCAAAATTATAACTTAGATAGTAGCCAACTCATGTGCAGCTCTTAGGTCGGATTCTTACATCATCGGTTATTATTTTTTCTCGAATACACAAAAGATTTATGTATTATTATATTATAAAAAGAATAATTTAAATATGCAAACAACATGCCTCTATCGAGTGCGGAAGGAGATTAACCTAAAACCCTCGTAGCAACTAGCAAGACCATCCCAGCAAAAGACATCAAGTTTCGATATTACATAAATGCAGAACAACCAAATCAACGTAGCTGTGTGACCTAGGAGGTGGCCTTATGTCTTCGCGACTGCTTGGTCAAGCTCTTCCCACCGACCTAGAAGATCGCGTCAAATACTTCGGCGTTGGACATAGTCATGTTGTCGTTGAAGATCTTGTCAAAGGCCTCCAGCTCCGTTGCGGAGGGCGCTGACTCTTGGTGTATCTCATACGCTGTATGATCAACATCTCACCTCGCTTGGAAGTAGGTACACGAGAGAATGGCTGAGCTGCTAACCGCCTCTTTCGCAGTGACAACACCGACTTTGGTTGGCTCGGCGACAAATTTCAAAACCTTGTAACTGAAATTCTCCCTTGAGACACCAACAAATGTGAGGTTTGTGGCAACTGAATGGTGTGATTATGTTGCAACACTAGATTAGACGGTTACATTCAGCTCTCCTTGAACATTTTTTCACCAATGAAAAATGTTCAGAACTTATTTTAATGTACTTTCCAAGACTCTTCTCCGTTTTAAATTATAAATCGCTTTTAATTTTTTTGTTACATACATTTTGTTATGCATCTAAATATAATAATATATCTATATATGTAACAAAATAGGATGAACCATGAAAAAAATAAGCAACTTATAATTTGGAATTTAGGGAGTATTTAAGTGGGGCATCTATATATCAGTAGGGCAAAATTCCTAATGCCTTGCCGTAGTCGACCACGTTGTTGTATATCTCATCGAGGATGTTGTGCCTGTGCTGAAATCCTTCCCGGACCAGCTTCTCCGACGACAAGCTCGCTTTCGGCCTCTCAAGGAGCTGCTCATCATCGTCGCTGCAAATGAAGTGTAAAAAATCAGAGCTGCAAAGATCTAGTATAACATTTCCACTACAAAAAAAGGGAGGATACTAGCCGTTGCTTACAAATTTGTCCTCACACCATACTGTGGGTACTTGTGTGCCAGGAAACTTGCGAGCTCGACGACGGTCGTGTTGAGGCCGCAGCAGATGTACCTCCCGTCAGCTGCCGCCGCCTCTGCCAGGAACAGCTTGGCGCGGCAGAGGTCGTCGACATGGACGAGCGGCACCGTGCCAGAAGTCTTCTCGACGCCTTTGAGCACGGCGAGCCCCGCCTCGTCGCCTGAAGATTACGCGATCGATCGGTCACGTTCACACGAACTGGATTGTTTTTTTTTCTCTCTCTCTCTTTTTTAACACAACGGATAATCCAGTAGTTTGGCGGACACAGGATCTTTGACGTAGGCCTTGTTCGGTTATCTCGGATTGAAGACGACTCGGAAGAAATACATGTGTAATTTTTATAGGGACCGAAATAATTCCGACCGAAATTGACCCATTAATTCCGGAGAAAGCGAACAAGCCTTACCGGACAGCATGGAGAGGCTGTCGATGATGCTGGTGCGGACCTTGGGTGCCGGCGCCGCGCCCACGGTGGTGACGAGGCTGATGCCGTGCTCCTCCGCGAACCTGCTCGCTTCCTTCTCCATGAGCACCTTGGACACGCAGTATCCCTGCAAGCAATCCACATGCAAACTGATATGTTATTGTCCTAGCAAATAAAGTCCGACAGAAGAAACGAGGTAGTAGCATCGATATGATGGAAGGCGGACCCAGGTTGGTGGCTTGTTGGCTCTGAGATACTCGACGTCGGACCAGGAGTCCTCGTCCAGCACATGCCCGTCGCCTTGCAGGTCCGGCCTGATGTAGACTCCGGCCGCCGACGAGGTGAGGATCACGCGCCGCACCGTCCCGGCCTTCACGCATGACCTCATTGCGTTCAGTGTTCCTCGGACAGACGGCTCGATCTGCTCTTTCTGCCGCCATCGGAGGAGGATAGAAGAGTCGGAGTGAATGGCGGGAGTATATATATATATATGACAACGACGACACGACTCGTGGTGACGACGACGTTTGCTCACCTCCGGATCCTGTGCCCAGAGGTTCACCGGGGCGGCGACGAGGAAGACGCAATCGCAGCCGGCGATGGCGTCGTCGAAGCTGCCTTCTTCGTCCATGTCGGCGCGGAGAACCGTCAGCGGTCCAAGCTCCTGCAGGACCTTGAGGTGGGAGTTCTTCTCCATGTCATCTGGCCGGGGTTTCAGAATCCAATCATGGTCGATTCTCAGCATGGGTGGGTGGGTGGGTGGGATTCACAAATCTCGGCAATACCGGAATAGCAGCAACAACCACAAAACACTGAACCGAGAAGAGGGGAGAAGGAGAACCGAACCGGGGTTCCTGACCGTCGTCTTGACGGCGTAGCCCTCCTCCAGCAGCAGCTTGATGAGCGCGGAGCCGATGTATCCGTTCCCTCCGGTCACGCATGCCGTCTTCTTCTTCTTGCTGTTGCTGTTGTCGCCCGCCGCCGACGACATCGTTCGCCGGCCACCAACGCAACGTGTCCTCGTCGTCGATGATGTTTGCCGGTGACTGTGGGTCAGTCCAGCAGCGGATCGGAGCAGCCCTGTTTGCTAGGAGTAGATAGCTAGCTAGTCTGGGTCAGGCTGCGAGATTATTCTGTGAGGACAGAACAGGTAACATGTCCTGACTTATTGGACACCCGACACATTTGACAATGGCACGTGCCTTTTTAAAAAAAAAGGAAATAGCACGTACCTTTCATGACTTCATCAAATCAAAAGGTATAGTAAGAGCATGTTTGGTTACAGGGACTAAAAAAAAAAAGTCCTTATCACATTAGATATTTAGACACTATTTAGGAGTATTAAATATAGACTATTTATAAAACTAATTTGTCAGCCAAAGACTATTTTACGAAACAAATTTATTAATATAAAATAATATATGATTTGACAATATAGTGCTACAGTAAAAATATGGTAATGATGGATTAATTAAGCTTAATGAATCTCGTGAAATACTATGTGGCGCTGTAATTAGTTTTATAATATAAATTATATTTAATTTATTTAATTAATACAAACATTTAATATGACAAGGGACTAAAAATAAGTCAAGGAACCAAACACCCCCTAATACGGGTAAACAAAGATATAACAAATAAAATAAAGTAAAAAGATAATGGAGCAGGCAGTTTGGACTGAACGGACGAAACATATCTCGCACGCCATCGACTGTGATTCTGATATGATGCAGAGCAACTCAAGAGAATAGTTATCTTTTTGCCGTAGAGATAGAGATTATTTTCATAAAAACAAAGTGGAGATAGCTAGAAATTATACTTCATCCGTCCTAGTATATAAAGTGTAACTACTTCTAGTTCAAAGACCAAGAAAACATTTAATTCTCTCTCGCGATATTGCATCGATGTATGTGTTTTTAGAGAGAGAACACCTTATATTGTGTGACATAAATAAAAAGTGGTTACACCTTATATATAAGGACGGAGGGAGTATTAATTAACCCAATAGAAAGAACTGCTAATATATATAGCACATT
Organism: Microstegium vimineum; assembly: GCA_022036555.1. Taxonomy (NCBI): domain Eukaryota; kingdom Viridiplantae; phylum Streptophyta; class Magnoliopsida; order Poales; family Poaceae; genus Microstegium; species Microstegium vimineum. The sequence continues at coordinate 65,306,151 of CM039124.1, forward strand.
GTCAAAAAAAAGAAAAGAAGGGTGAAGTATCAAACTATCAATCAGCTATTTTTGCAGACTAGAGAAACGTATCATCAGCTAGAGACCATCCAAAAGAAATTCCAACGAAAAATTAAAACACCCCTTGAGATTAAGGATCTTTATCTGTTCTCTTATTCAAAGATCTTAATTTCAACCAGAGACAATTTCATTAAAAGACATTAAAAAGGTAGGGAATTTTTGTTTTTGTAATAATAAGAAAACAATGCAACATTTTTTTAATACTGCCTCTAATTTATAGTTGCCACACACCATAGCTAATTTATTTGGAAAATTTTCCAAAGCTGTGCCACCCTAATTTGGGTGAGGGCGACCAATATGTTGGTTTATTTACTTGAGTAGCAATGATGTAGTATAATACTTGATAAAAAGAGTTTATTTTCTTATTTTAGGGTTACTTGCTGGATTCACTTTTGGATCCAATTATATAAGTGATTGACAAAATAGCGGTCATAGAATTTTTCAGCAATCATGTGTGATTGTCTTTTTTGGCTTGGCGCTTAGCTTTGGTTGTTTTAATTTGTCCAAAATTTTGTTTGACTTCTTATTAGTTATTGTTTTTCATCCACATGGTGAAACTTTTAATTAAAAGCTGGAATATATTTTTTTAGAAAAACTCGTCTCGCTAGCATAATATTGCATAAACATATCGTAGGAGATAGAACAATTATATAACAGTAGACCTCAACAATATATGTAACTTTTTTAGTTTATTATACATTTTTGTTAAATACTTTTTTAGAGTAAAAGAATGACATAATTTTATATTTACAAAAATACAGACATGAATACTATACTGGTCGATCACTTCAAATCCTAGATGGATCAATGTCAATATGAGTTACAAAGTTATAAATGACGTGAACCTGTGCAATTTTAATACAAATTTTATATCCATCCGAGCTCATATAGAAGATTTATAAGAGAAATTATTTCCTTGGCTCTAAATTAACCGAACAAATGCATAAAAAAATAAAATAAAATAAAATATTAGTAAACACTTTAGTGGGCCTTGGCTTTGTCAAGGAGTTCACTTCTAATAAGATACCCGAAGCCCAATTTAAATGGGCCACGTGAAGTCAAATTCATGGCCCACGGACGTCGTGGAGGGGAGGCCACCGGCCACACAACCCGCAGGTTCGGGAGTAGTCTGGAACCCGCCGCCGCATCCACACGACGCCACGACTGACGACGGGGAACCCCGGTCTCCCTCCATCGCCACCTTCCTCCCCGTATAAAACCAAAGAGGAGATTCTGCAGCGAGAAGCCGAGAACCTATCGATCTCGCCTGAAGCAATCCGCATCTATCGTGAGCAGAACCCTACAGTTCGTGTCGCCTTATCTCGCAGGAGAAGAAGAAGAAGAACAAGGGGGATGGCGAAGGATGGGGGCCCAGACTGGAACGGCCTGTTCAAGTGGAGCATCGCCCACGGAGACGGCACCAAACCGCCGCGTGCTCTCAGGTCTGCGACCCCAGCCTTCAGATCCCCTGCTTCCTAGTACCTTTGCTCTTGTCCTGTGTCAAAACCCTAACTAGAGTCCTCAGTGTTTATCAGTTCAAATGCTTAGATTTTGCTCTCTTACTCCCTGCACTCTAGATTCTTAGCGGTCAGACTTTATATGCTCAATTTTACTGTCTTACTGCGCGTTCCCTTTTTTCCCCCTATTTTGTTTGGCTAGTAGGTTTAACATCAGCTGCCAAAATTATTGCAATTAGTCCAAGAGAAGTGGGATCAAATGTTCACATGTGGTTCTTAATTTCTTTGGTTTGGTTCTGCAGCGAGGAAGACAGAAAATGGTTCATGGAGGCTATGCAAGCCAACACTATAGATGTTGTGAAGAGGATGAAGGAGATAACTCAGGTGATGAGGACTCCAGAAGATGTCTTGCAGTCTCAGGGTGTGACCCCAGAGAACATTGAAGGTATTATTTGGGGCATTCCAATCCTTCTGGAGTTGATTGTTTTTTTTTTCTATATATACTAGAAAAAATGGCTTCACCCATTTCTGAATCATTGACCTTTATTGCTGATATGTTCAGTAATCAGTGAATATCGTTCACACTTGTAATCTGACTAAACGTGATGGTATTTAACGCATAAGCACATACACAACTCTCAGAATATGCAGCAGGGTATGGTAGGATCATAGCATGATGTGGAAACAGCATAAACAAAGAAGCTGTGATTCTGATGGTCTAGGCTATCAATTGATCTGCCAAACAATTTTGTAGAGTTCAAAGCTAGCATTGGAGGCACTTAGCAGTATTATGTTTCATTAGCAAAAGGAATTTCCAATGTTATTTGGTTGTCTATCCTCCTTGGAATTTGACTTTATGGGCATTGCTATTTATCACACCCTTAAGTTTTATAGGTGTTTGCTCTGGAATAAAAATTTACCTTGCTCTATTTTCAGATATGTTGGATGAGCTACAGGAGCATGTTGAATCCATTGACATGGCAAATGGTAAGATTCATAGTTCTAACCATCCATTCCTTGTAAACGCTTGTCCTGGTGGTTATGGTACATGAGTCCCAATTTCTAAACCCTAATGCATATTCAATTATTCAAACAGATCTACATTCCATTGGTGGGCTGGATCCTCTACTTGGTTACTTGAAAAATTCAAATGCTGGCATCCGAGCAAAGGCAGCAGAAGTTGTTAGTACAATTGTGCAGAATAATCCCAAGAGTCAGCAACTTGTCATGGAATCCAATGGACTCGAGCCGCTGTTGACAAACTTCAAATCAGATCCAAGTACAAATGCACGCACAAAAGCTTTAGGAGCCATATCCTGTAAGTATCAGTCAGTATCTTTTGGAGTACAATCATTTGCAGGAACTGTGCAGTTAGTTTTCACAGAGTATTTTTTGTTGGTCATGCTAACAAAACTTCATATGATTGTTTTGCAGCTCTAATTCGTCATAATCAGCCTGGAATTTCCGCATTTCGCCTGGGAAATGGCTATGCTGGATTGAAGGATGCTCTTGGTTCTGATGATGCCAGACTTCAGAGGTAGGTGATGATAGCAGTAGTAGGACTCCCAGCATTCTGCAACACATGTTTATAGTCGGGTTATTTTTTCTTAAACATGGTGTCATAGACAGTAGACTTGGGGTGGATGGAGTGATCTGACAGATCACAACACTACCAAACTTATCCCTAGAATCCCAAATTACCTATGAAAAGGTGCCGCATACTAACAGAGCCATACTACCCATGTATTGAATTTTCTTGTTAGTAGTAGTGTTGGTTTGAAGACCATTTTATTAACTTGTGGTAGTCTATATTTTGCTGAACTTCAATCTGAGCTGCAATGTGAATCACTTAGTTCTGTTCTATCGATGCAGGAAAGCTCTCAATCTCATACAATACCTGCTGCACAACAACAAGGCAGACAGGAGTGTTGCTACAGAGCTTGGTCTTCCGAAGCTGATGATGCACCTCACATCCAGTGATGATTCCTTGGTGCGTGAAGCTGCGCTAAGTGGCCTCCTTGAGTTGGCACAGGACAAGACATCTGGTAACGCACTACCCGACCAAGACAAGCTGAAAGACATCCTCAAGAGCCGAATCGAAGGGATCAGCGCGATGGACGCTGATGACCTCCATGCCGCCCGCGAGGAGCGGCAGCTGGTGGATTCGCTCTGGAAGGAGTGCTACAACGAGCCATCGTCTCTCAGGGAGAAGGGCCTTGTTGTGCTTCCTGGAGAGGATGCGCCCCAACAGCTGCCACCAGACATTGCAGGAAAGATTTTTGAGCCGCCGCTTCGCGCATGGGCAGCTGCAAGACCTGCTGCTCAGGAAGATGATTCTAATTCTGGCAGTGGAAAGAAGGATCCGCCATTGATGCTTAAGTTTTGACGGTCTTCAAATACCAATTCCAGTTCTTAGGCTTGGTGATGGGTGTGGAAGGCTGTAAGCAGACCTGATGCACGCCTGTCTTCTGCCCTGTCTACACACTGCATCATCCTGTATGGTTCAGTAGCGGTTCTTTTTGTTTTTGTTTTTGGGTTCAGTAGCGGTTCTGATAACGTGTTCTGCGTTTTGGTTCAGAGTTTGGTTTGAGACTCAGATGACGACATGTGTATTATTTGATGCTCGTAAAATTAACACTACTTGTGAATTCTCTTGGATGCTTTCATGATTTATCTGAATCCGATAGTTAATTTCACGGTTATGTTCTTTTTAGCTTCTAGGATGACCATACGATAGAACATGCTGATAAAAAAATGGTTATAAGCTAATACTGGAAACTTCCAAATATCTTAATAAACTCTACAATAATAAAGCCAAATATCTTAATCAACTCTACAATAATAAAGACTTATTCATGGAAGAAAAAGTAGTTAGATATTCTTCGGACATGTGCTAGGCAGAAGATGAAACCAACAAAATGTGCATTAAGCATCCAGAATAAGTCAAACAGCTCCTTCATAAATTAGCCATAACTTAAACGTGGACTATGAGCAGTCACTCAGGGATCACTAGTGCTTCTATTGCACACAAATCAGAAACAGCTGCTAATGAGCATAAGTTGCAGTTCCACCATCCACCTAAACCACAGAATGAGAATGAGATGCATAAATTACACTCTAGAGGGCACAATACCAGCACAAGCTGCAACATAAGCATCTGCAAGGTCATAAACAGAGCCCTTGTGACAATCGATGAACTTCAATTTGAAAGTCTCCTGGGAGAGCAGATCTGTTCATCTGCTATGCTACTGTTCCGATGAGAGAGCAAGTCGCAGCAGAAGCCGGCTGGGTGGTTTTTAATTCTCAACAGTTGATCACTAAGTTGTCATAAACTGATTACTTACCTAAATTTCTGAATCTTGTACGGTTACTTCTACTAGCCCGGTGCTGCGATGCACAATAAGAAACTGAAGTTTTTTCCACCACGATGAACTTATAAGTGGATGGTGATGTCCCAAGAACACAACGCCACCAAGCCGCCGAAGTTTTTCCCTCTGGATGTATCAGCAGTTCAGAGAGCACTAGTGGAGGAGGGTCCTTGTGGTTTGTTTACCTCCTGATGAACTAATCGGTGGCTGAATTACTGTGTTCAAGCAGGGTAGGCTCTGATAAAATGCTGATCATATGTGATTTTATCATTTGACAGTAATGTGGATAGATACAAGTGAAGAAATTTTGACAGCACAGAGATAGTAGTCTTGTTAAATGAAGCAATATGAATGAATTTAAAAAACTGAAGCACTATCTGAAACAAAGGGACAGCCAAAGTATTTATTAGAAATCAAGAATATTTCTTGACTCTTACAACACTGGCTTTACAAAATTACAAAATTGTTTCATAGAGTTTTCTTCTCTGTAGCACTTTCAGCCACTATCTGAAACTACTAGTTCAGCCTCAGTGAAGTACAGTGAAGTACAGCTGTTGACACCGTTTTTTGACACGTGTCAAATGGGCTGAGGCTTGACTGGTCAGCGGCCGTTCTCCATCGGTATCAGGAGTTGATAATGCCGATAGGAGGGTGCTATGAGTTTTGCCGATGGAAGCTGATGAGCCTTGTCGACCGAATCGGTGAAGTCTTGATGGAACTGATTGCCAATGAGGAGTCTTTGCCGATTGCCGATGAAGGGGTCTTGCCGATTGCCGATAAAGGCTTGTTGCCGATTGCCGATGGAAGATGGTTGCCGATTGCCGATGAAGAAGATGCTGCCGATTGCCGATCGGAAAAGTATTACCGATGCCGATGGGCGTGATTTAGCACTTGGTGGCAGCGGAAGATTACCGGTGACCAAAGAAGGAAGTTGCAGGGATCTGCCGATGGAAAGTTTCCATCGAAGAGTATAAGGAAACTGGTGTTCTGTGCCAGTATTAATATAGTGGTTTGCGTCCGACTCTTGCATGGGTCGCTTATTTTCCTTTAAAATAGGTGTGTTTGTTTAGGGAATAAATATTGTTATCCGGCTCCTGCGCGAGTCAGTTTTCTTTAAAGTAGGAGTTTGTTTTTAGGAAAGATGTGTCGTGTCTTTGTACAACTCTCCATGCGGGAGTATAAATATGAGTCCGAGGGCTATGGAATAGATATATCAATCAACCAAAAAACAAACCAATTCTATTTTTTATCCTACTTTTATCGCAATTTACCTTCTTATGCATTAGTTGTAGTTATCAACGAGTTCTTCAAGCTTTCGACGGGCTGCATCACCTTGATCTTCGTCAAAGTCCTTGTTAGTTCCGTGTGGGAGTACCTCTAGGCTTTGGCAATCCGGGCGCATCGTTGTTTGCCTCGTCTAGCTCTGCTCTAAGTTATCCGTGATCAATCTGAGCCTTGACGTCCGGGCGCATCGCTGTCGTCTCGTTCAGTTTGTCATAGTTATCATCCTTGTCGATTGATTGGTCAAATCGACTGGCACGCCCTCGACATCGAGCTTTGGGTAATAGCCCGAGGTGTTCACGGATCTGACGCTTTTTGTGTCAACACCTCTTTTGGCACGCCCAGTGGGACCCGATTATATAAATATATTTATCATGACTAATCCCAGGAGTGTCATTGAAGTCTCCACAGCAGATCTGACAGGTCATCAGAAACAAGCTCTGGAGCAGGCAATGGGGGAATACAAGCGCTCGTACCTTAGATCCTTCAGCCTGAACGGGATCGGCGAGGCAACACAGAAGCAAGATCCGCCGTCGCCGCGGCAGACCACTTCCAACGCCGATCCTGGTAAAATACAAGAGATGGTTAATTCTGCATTCAATAATGCATTCATTAGCCAATCCAATGTGTTGTCCGATGCTATATGCAATGCTGTCAAGCAAACTTTCAAGAGGCAGGCACCGTATTATGTTGGTCCAGAGCATCGTCGACTCGAATCGGCATCTGTTGCAACTCCGTCGGCGGTTCCAAGGGTGTCTTCACCAAGTATGAACCAATCTGCAGATGGGATCGCGCCACCAAGATTGAGCCCGACAAGCATTACTCAGACGAACGCAAATCTGGTGGCTTCAACAATATCTGGACCTATAATCCAAAGTCAGCCAGCTTCTGCCAACTGCTGGGGATATGGTGTGTCTCCAATTCTATCTGCCGATTCCAGATGGGTCCAAGGTAACCATGCAGGGTGGGAGGCTCTCGTGGCATCGGCAACGTCTGCACAGCCGATGGTTCCGGTGATGCATTACACTACATCTTCTCAGGCGCAGTCGCCGATAGGGAATCTACAAACAGCAATACCTAGCGTATTGTACGCCCGAGCATCGGCAAGTCACCTGCCGATACAACGAAGTCCGGCTGCTGCAAATCAACCTACGATGGCAATAAATTATCCGGCGCCACAAGAACAAGCCTCGGCTGGCTATCAGTCATCGGCAGCCGTTTGGCCGGTGCAGCAAGGTGTGCTGATCGCCAATCAGCCTGTATCGGCGGTTGCCCCTCAAGTCGCGATACCCGTGAGTCCAAGCAGTCATCCGGGGGCACAACAAGAACAAGCATCAGCCGGTTATCTGCTATCGGCAAATGCTTGGCCGATGCAACAAAACGCGTCGGCAGTTAATCAACCTACATCAGCAGATTCTTGGCCGATGCAATCAACTACGTCAAGCGTCAGTCAGTCAGCATCGGCCGTAGCTGTTCAACAAGACTCAGCTGGCTATCAATCACCAGCAACTGTTTGGTCAATGCAACAAGGTGTGCCGATTGTCAATCAACCTGTATCGGCCGTAGCTACGAATCAAAGCTATCATCCAAGAGTACAAGGGTTGCAGGGATCAGCTGGCTGCCAACCATCGGCAAGTCTTGGGTCGGTGCAACAAAACACACCGAGTGTCAATCAGTCTGCATCGGCAGTAGCTGCCCCGCCCGTGGTATTCGCAAGTCAAGGCTATCATCTGAGTGTGCGAGAGCTGTGGGAATCAACTAGTTGTCAACCATCGGTAAGTCATGTGCCGATGACACACAATGTAGGTTGGATTAGTCAATCGCCGATTCAGCGACAAGTTGCACAGCCTGAACGCCAAGTGGCAAGGACCCTGCAGTATCATCCGGCGAATCTTCAGAAGGAAGTATCGGTATATCAGCCGATAAATACTACGCTGCAATACTCGCAGGAAAGGGCGCACAATGGAACATTGATACAGCAACCGATGAATGCAATAGATATAACGCCACAACACAAGCTGGCGACGGTGCAAACTTGCTCATCGGCAACACGGCCGGTGCACGGTGTTATTATGACTAGTGCTGTGCATACGCCAATCATTCCAAGTGCTTCGATGACAGGATCTAGGGAGATAATTCAGCATACTCAGTCGGCTGGCATCCAGAGTTTCTCATCGGTTGATCAGCCGATGTACAACACGCAGCAGATTGGTGTTACTAATATATCGGTTGCCCCGATTTGCTCGCCACAGGGGTATGAAGTACATCAACTAGTGGACATCTAGAGTGGCCCATCGGTCAATCAACCGATGCATAGTATCCAACAGGTTGGTATTGCCGATGGGCCGATCGTTCCGGCTTGCTTAATGCGAAGACCTGGAAAGATGCACCAATCTACTCAGACAGTAGGCGTCCAGGATTGCTCATCGGTTAGGCAGCCGATGCTCGATGTTGCTGATGTACCAATCGCTCCGACTTGCTCACCACGGAAACATGAGGGAGCACGTCTATCTGTCCCACTAGAGAACGAATCTACGCATCGGCAGGATACAAAGGTGTTTTCGACCAAGGTAGAACATTCAGAGCTGGACGAAGAGCCAGACCTCGACATTGCTGAGTTGGAGACATTCACTTTTGATATCACGAACGCCGATCAGGATGTTAAACCATTTGACGAGATGGACGTCGGTACTGTTGAATGGGTGAACGATTGGGAACCGATGCCACGTACGCTCAGCCAGAACAGGGCTGGAAAGTTCACCTTCGATGTCACGAAGGCTGATGGGATATTTGACTTACTGCTTCGGGAAGGGCGGGTTAAGCTAGCCCCTAATCAGGTAATTCCATCGGCCGAGGAGCTCAATGATACCGGGTACTGCAAGTGGCACAATACAACTTCTCACAGTACCGGCGACTGCAAAGTGTTTAGGCAACAACTGCAGTCAGAAATTAACTCTGGGCGGATCCAATTTGAAGGTCCTAAAGTCCAAGAACCGATGGAAATTGATCAGCGTCCGTTTCCAAATAATATGGTGGAAGCCGGTGGCAAAACTAAGGTGCCGACATCGGACGCTGCTAGAAAGAGTGCATCGGTGGATCCCGATCATCAGGTGGCCGAACGTGACATCGGGAAGTTTGCCGATGACAGGAAAGGCAAAAGAATTGCCGATAAAGGTACTTGTGTCAGCAGGGCTCCTGGCATAATAATCACACACAAGCTACCAAGGCGGGACTATCGGCAATCACGAGATGAACGGTATCGGCAGAAAAAAAAGGAACAGTGGGAGTGGCTTCGTTGGAAAAATCATTGGAGGTGTCCCTTCTTCATTTACTGCTGGGAAGAGGGCATTAAGCTACCCACTGCCGATGACTGTCCTGAATGCAATGGGTATTGCACTGCCGATCAGTCGAGTAAGCCTTGTTTGGATGATCGGGCATCTAGGTGCGCCAAGCCACTCGGAAAGAGGAGATCGGTACGCGACCAACTGGGGGGCAAGCTTGATGCCCATAGCAGGCTTGGCAGGCGGGTTGATCAAAGGGAGAACAAGGAGCGGGCCAAGACAAAAATACCCGACGAATAAGTGCTCTCCAGAAATTCAAGCATCCGAAGAAACGCCGATGTAAGAAGTGAGAGGCAGCACCAGCCTGTTCGGAAAACCAGACCTCAATGGTGCCCTAAAGGTCTGAACAAAACCCAGAAAAGAACTGAGCGCCGACGCCGCAAGAACCTGTACGATGATGCAGAACCTTCAAGGGAGAAACAGTGGAGGCCAAAGCGTAAGGATGAGAGTCCATCGGCAGACGGCAGCATTGTGCCAATGGTCTAATTGAGGTCAATCTTGGACCTGCAGGCTTGGGGGCTGCAATCGGCAGACTGGCGATTTCAATTATTATACTTGGGGACACCTACCGATGGTTTGCATGTAGAGATGCCGCGCTGCCGATAGATGCGTTAGTTGCCAGAAGACGGATGTGAGAATGGTTCTGCTGCGCTTGCACATGATAACTAAGTATGTGTTGCGCACGTCCTGGGGTGCATGCTTTGCGGTGGGTCTATCGGCGTTATCCTGATTCTTATCCGGTGGAAATATGAAGTCTCGCTGCCGATTGTTGTTACAATCAGGCTAAGTACCAGGGTTAGTTAATGAGTTGGATCACTCAACATTTTAGCTGATTTGATGAGTTATGCTATCGGTAATGATTGTCGATGACTGGGTAAACAAGTTTGCCGGTGGTACTCTAGAATGGAGATTGATTTTACCGATCAGGATTGAGTTCTAGGCCTGGGGGTTTTCTAATCAAGTTCCTACTGGATAAGACAGTCTACCTCCAGCAGAGCATACATGCCAGAAGTTCCCGAAGGGGTTGACGTACGACGTATTCGTTTGAATACCGATGAGAAAAAATTGTAATACATCGGTAAAAACATGCAAATATTATATTACAAGACGAGATTAAGTATTGGATTATATTTTTGCCGATACAATATGCATTACATTAAGGAATGAATAAGGTCTATCGCGCGCAGGCGAATCTGTTCTATCTCGTCCATCTCCTTGGCGTCGGCATCGGCAGAGCCCTCAACCAGTTTGATCTTCTTCTTCCATAAGATGGCTTGCCGGGCATGCTGGTCCCTTTCTTGCTGCAGAACCTTGATGGAATCAGACAGTTGAGTTTTGTGTTGGTTAGCTGCAGTCAGATCCTCCTCGACCTGGTGTAGCTCCGCCAATAGCTCCTCCTTCCTTGTCGATAGTCGAGAGATGTCTTGGTCTAGGTTGCCGATGGAAGCTTTTGCTTGACCGATGTTTCTGTGCTTCTCATCGGCAAGGTGTTTATATTTAAGCTTCTCTTCTTCGCTCTTGGCTTGAGCGGCCCTATCGGCAATACGACAGGCGAGCCTCTGGTACTGAATCTGTTTGACGTCGATAGAGGCTGCCTGGAGAAGGACTTCTGCTGCGTCGGCAGGGAGATGACTTTGGATATCTTTGAAAGCAATCCTTGCTGCCGATGAGTCTTGGATGAGCTGGGATGTCTCTTGTAGCAGCAAAGAAAGCAGTGCCTTAAGCTTGGTTTTAATCTCTGCCGGTAAAGCTGGGACAGAGCTCTCTTCCTCCTCGTCATCGGGTATATCGACTGAGAAGGAAAATAAACTATCTGATCGGAGGGGATCTTGGCGCCTATCTTCATCCTGCGGATTGAGACTGAAAGAGAAGAGGCTATCTGGGGAATCTTGGGCCTAAAAACAGAAGGGTTATAATATGCCGATTCTAAAATTATACTATGAGTTTTCAGGTGATTGACTTACCATCTTGAAGCGGATTTCTTGCCAAGGGCTTGGCATTCTAGATGGCCCAACCTCGTCTTGAACATCGACAGCAGGTGCCGATGGATGAGCTTCTGTCAGAAGAACAATCGGCGTCGTTGGCAATGGCGGCATTGTCGTTGGTGTTGCTTCCGGCATAATACTTGATTGTGGCGCTGATGCTGCCCTTTCATCGGGATCTTCAGTTGGTATTGATGCCGATGTTACCTTTGCCGCTACGACGAGCGGGACTGTCTCATCGGCGACTTCGGTTGACGGTGCCGATAATGTTGCTTCGGCTGTTGTAGGTATAGCTGCTTCATCAGGGACATCGGCTGATGGTACCGATGCCGATGCCACCATCATGGGGGTTTCTTCGTCGAAAGCTTCGGCTGATGGTGCCGATACTGCCTCTGCCTCTGCAGCGGATGAGGCTGCCTCCTGACCGACGACGTCGTCCATCGGCTGATCCGAGATGGGAGCCATTGGAGTTTCCGCCGATGACACGCCGACGGTTGGTGGTGCTGCTTGTGCCGATGACGAAGATGGGCTAGCCAGCCTCAAATGTCTCCTTTTCTTGGGTGCGGCAGCAGAGGATCCAGCCCGTTTCAATGAAGACTGGGGGGCATCGGTAGCTGGACTTGAAGGTGCTTGTCTGCTCGGGGCAGTTGCCGATGACCTTATAGCCTGAAAACATTCAATGCAAGTTATACGAAGTAGATGTTGCCGATTAAACAATATATAATCGGTATGAGTGAAGATGAGTTTACTGCAAACGCCCGCGTCAGGGCAGCAGCAACGGCCGATGTAGCCTTGGCTTTTGCAGGTGTCGGTGAGGGTACCTGTCGTGGGATGAAGGCAGCTAACGAAGGAGCCTTATGGCCGATGAGTGATACGGGACTCATCATTCGAAGCTTGAGAGGCTTGCCGCTCTTGCTCATCGGAGGAATCGGGTCATCGACCTGTCAAACACAAGAAGGTCAAATACCGATGGCGAAGGTACAAATGAGGAATGCATCGGGATGAGGACTTACTGCGTCGTCGGGGATGATATGATCGACATCGATCATATGCCGATAATAGTGCGATGACTTGGCGAACAATTGACACCTCCACTCTTGCCACCAAGACTTGTACTCATTTGTGATGAAGGAGGTTGGCGACCAGGAGGATAGGTCAAGATCCGATACAACAGCATCGGCAGGAAGACTGACAACTTTATTCCAGTCCAGAGCACTGGAGAATGTCTGCCTAGGCTGCACTACCTTGGAGTAACAGAGTTTGACTGGCAGTTGGCCGAACGCCAGTTGTCTTGCCGCTACCGATGGGTAGTAAAATTCAAATGATGGGGGGGCGTTCTTTCCCGATCCAAATATGTTCACTGGGATAGCCCGAGGAATGATACTGGCCTTCATCATTGTCTGGTTTTCAGGAACATCCCCATCGGTAAGATTAAATAACAATGAGAATTGATTATCTACATCGGCATATGGCCACCAAAGCCGTTCTGCAGCAGGAATTCCATTGTAAAACTTCTGAAAGAAGAGGCCGAATTGCTCCGCATCAGCATCGGTTCCTGGCAGCACGATCGTGGCCTCTCCAAAATTGAGTGGAGAGCGAGTTGCCGATTCATCCTCTCCGCACTGGTGGTCCTCTGGTATATCTCTTGGGAATCGTTGAGCGAATAAGTCAAGCTGGAGTGTTTTCTGCATATGGGCGTGTAGCCACATGTTAATAAACCACCAGGGGCCTCCAAGATTGCCGATGTGCTCACCTAGCAGTAACTTCTGGGACACTTGATGGAGGAGACGATATACTGATCCTAGAAGATATCTTCCCAAAGGAAGCCCTGTCCCATTGGCAAGCATCTCAGCTGCTGGGAGATACATGGTGGTAGGTCCAACTGTCTTACCGCAGAAGATGAATTTATCCAGCCACATGTTCAGGAAGGTGGCATGCTCTCTTTGGTTTACCGATCCAGTTTTCTGGTATTCCTGAATGTAACCCGTCCAACCGCCGATGTTCCGGGTATTTATTCTGTGCTCGGCTTTCCTATTAAACAAGGAGGGGGTATCGGCAGAGGAGATGTCTAAACCGGTCAGCATGTGGACATCAGCAAGAGTGGGGGTGGCTGGTCCATGTCGGAATAAGAATGCGTTCAGAGTGTCTGACCAGAAGTAAGAGGCGGCTATTAACATGTTCTCATTCTTCTCCATATCGGCAATAGACAGCCTGATACATTGGTCCAGACTGCGCTCCTGCCAGTAAACTTGCTGCGCGCTGGCGACTCTGAGGTACCAGTTCTTCCACCCTTTGGTGGGCTTGGGCCATGATCGGAATGCATATTTCCACAAACCCAAACCAAAACATTCAGATCTAAACGGAATTCGGTTGGTTTCTGCATTGATTATATAGCTAGGATCTGGGTTCCCCATGGGGCCTAAGCAACTGAAGGTAGAACCGATAAGCGGAATTACTACCCTGTTGTACAGTTCCTAAGATTTAAAGAAGAAGGCGAAGAACAGTCAGGAAGGAACGAAGACAGATCCAGATTCGTACGGATTGCAGGGAGCTGGATTGGGAGGAGGATAAGTCTTACCTTTGGGATGTCGACCTGGATCGCCATTGGAGTCGAGAGGAGTGCTTGGTTCGTCCTTAGATTGCGAAGGGTACTGTTGCTCGAGCTTGTGTTCTTCAGGGCAGCCGGAGGTTGAAGATGAAGGCAGGAAGGTGAAAGTGAAAATGAGCTCGGATAAAAAGGACGGTATGGGTCCCAGTAACTTTTATAAGCATGTTCAGGGGCATTTTGGAGTTCTGTTTCACACCGTGCAGGAATGTGGAGGCGCCCGCGGTAGATACGCGCGGTGATCGAGGTGGTCTGTAACTGTTCGTGCTACAATCGAGGGATTTTATTATTAAATTGCAGTTCCACACGCGGGGAATCGAGGAAACCGTACGCCTATCTCGGGGGTAACGGCTACAGCAACGGCTACAGTGGAGAGAATTTCGGCACGTAAAGTTATACGCTCCGAAACTAGGGGGCATGTGTTGACACCGTTTTTTTGACACGTGTCAAATGGGCTGAGGCTTGACTGGTCAGCGACCGTTCTCCATCGGTATCAGGAGTTGATAATGCCGATAGGAGGGTGCTATGAGTTTTGCCGATGGAAGCTGATGAGCCTTGTCGACCGAATCGGTGAAGTCTTGATGGAACTGATTGCCGATGAGGAGTCTTTGCCGATTGCCGATGAAGGGGTCTTGCCGATTGCCGATAAAGGCTTGTTGCCGATTGCCGATGGAAGATGGTTGCCGATTGCCGATGAAGAAGATGCTGCCGATTGCCGATCGGAAAAGTATTACCGATGCCGATGGGCGTGATTTAGCACTTGGTGGCAGCGGAAGATTACCGGTGACCAAAGAAGGAAGTTGCAGGGATCTGCCGATGGAAAGTTTCCATCGAAGAGTATAAGGAAACTGGTGTTCTGTGCCAGTATTAATATAGTGGTTTGCGTCCGACTCTTGCATGTGTCGCTTATTTTCCTTTAAAATAGGTGTGTTTGTTTAGGGAATAAATATTGTTATCCGGCTCATGCGCGAGTCAGTTTTCTTTAAAGTAGGAGTTTGTTTTTAGGAAAGATGTGTCGTGTCTTTGTACAACTCTCCATGCGGGAGTATAAATATGAGTCCGAGGGCTATGGAATAGATATATCAATCAACCAAAAAACAAACCAATTCTATTTTTTATCCTACTTTTATCGCAATTTACCTTCTTATGCATTAGTTGTAGTTATCAACGAGTTCTTCAAGCTTTCGACGGGCTGCATCACCTTGATCTTCGTCAAAGTCCTTGTTAGTTCCGTGTGGGAGTACCTCTAGGCTTTGGCAATCCGGGCGCATCGTTGTTTGCCTCGTCTAGCTCTGCTCTAAGTTATCCGTGATCAATCTGAGCCTTGACGTCCGGGCGCATCGCTGTCGTCTCGTTCAGTTTGTCATAGTTATCATCCTTGTCGATTGATTGGTCAAATCGACTGGCACGCCCTCGACATCGAGCTTTGGGTAATAGCCCGAGGTGTTCACGGATCTGACGCTTTTTGTGTCAACAACAGCGTAAACATCAGCAGGAAAAAAAATCATTTCAGCTGGTGTGAGCTAAGTAAAACAACAGTTGGAATAAAACATCAGCAGGTAGACAACAAAGACATATTCACAAAAGAAAAACAAAGTTAAGGGTAATCTTCAGCCATGTGCTAGGCAGAACATGAAACTAACAAACACAGAATAATAAGCTTAACATAAACTTAGACTATGAGCAGTCAGAGTCATTTAACTACAGAAAAAGAATGGAGAAAGCCTGCACAGTGGATAGATGCTAATACGCATAGGTTGCAGTCACATGATCTACCAAGTGCCTACAACACAAAACGAGCTGCTAAATTTAAATTCTAGAGGGCACAGTACCAGCACAAGCTGCAGCATAAGCATCTGCAAGGCCAGGAACAGAGTCCATGTGACAGTCGATGAACTTTGATTTGAACGTCTCCTCTCCAAATTGAACAAATGAGTAAAAGCTTATATTGCTATTCAGCAATCCCTTTTCACGCAGGACCTTCATGGCATAATGCCTCGGGACTAGCCTCTTCTCCAGGCTGTATGCGAGCAGGATAGGCCTTTCCACAATGTACTGTGGCTCTATCGCAGCCTCATTTACTAGGAACACAATCTTGCGGAGAAGAATTTCGTCAGATAATCCTAATATTTTTGGCATCTTGGACACTGCAGTGGAAACCTCAGACTCAGAACAACCAAGAGTCCTCTTGAAGAACTCAAGCTTGGCAGCAACCTTCTCTTTGGAAATACAGGAAACAATGGCCACTGCATGACTGAACATCCCCGAAGTAGGAGGCACCCAAGTTGTCCCGCCCGCAGCAAAAACTCCTTGAGGCGTTCCGGTCTGTAGGTAAGCAACCGTGTGCTGTCTGTGCAAAGGCGAACAACATCCCTAACACCCCACTGATATAACAAAGCTATGTTAAGCTTGGCCTTCTCAGGGCTCAACTTGACGAGGCCTTCGCACCTCTTTGCAACCACTAGGACCTGCTCAAACGAGCCATAGAAAGAGATGAAGAACTTGAGCCTGGGAATGACGTCGCATTTGCGGAAAGCGCGTGAGCCGACCAAGAGGAAGCGAGCGATCTGGGGAGTCGACAGACCGAGCCGGTCGCGGAGGGCCACGAGGCGGGGGGCGATGTTCTTCACGGAAGCGCGGAGGATCAGCGGGTCTGCGGAGACGATTGCGGCGATATCGGCGCGGGAGAGGCCGGCGCCGGAGAGCAGGGCGAGGATAGCATCGGGGTTGGAGGCGGAGTTGATGCAGCAGGAGGAGAGCTCCTCCAGTGGTCTCTTGTGTGCTCTGGATAACTTGTGGAACGCCTTCTTGGACACCTCGCGGGCTTGGGCTGGGGCGAGGCCGCATGATCCGACGAGGTAGTCCTCCAGGGAGAAGGGCGCGGGGACGATGGCGACGGAGGTGGAGAAGAAGCGGCACGCGCGGCGGTGGATGGGGCAGGGTAGCGACGGGGAGGCAGCGCGGAGGAGAGGGAAGAGGCTATTTCGAAGGCGCAGCATGGCGGCGGCGCAGGGTCGGCCGCCAGCTGCGGAGGAGCCGTCGGTCGGTCAGGCTATGCGCGTGCTGTGGCTGTCGTCCGGCGATGCGGGCGACAAGACAAGAGAAGGACGGAGGCGGAGCTGCCTAATTGGGCCGAGAGAAGGCCGTATCGTTCGCGCTTACTGGGCCACCAAACGTGCTGGAGTCCGATTTCACATGGCTCAATCTGGATTTTGCCCGCTCCCGTCCGTCGACGGTTCGTCGCGAGCCATACAAAAGGCAGCAAAATCCAGCTCTCTCCTCTGCTGCGCCATGGCGCTACAGCAGCTGCAGGTCGCCGCTCCGTGTCCGCCCCTGCTACTCGCCGCCTCCTGCGCCCGCCTCGCTGCGCCTCGGCCTCCGTCTCTCTTCGTCGGTATAGCTATCGCCGCCTCCTCCAGCTCGGGCCCCTCTGCGCGCCTCTCCTGCCGCTGCTCGGCGCCTCGCTGGCGGCGTGCGAGCGTGAGGGCGCGCGCCGGTGCCGGCGGCGGTGGGCGGAGGGAGTCCCCGTACGAGGTGCTCGGTGTGTCGCCGTCGGCGGCGCCCAACGAGATCAAGCGCGCGTACCGGCGCCTCGCGCTCAAGCACCACCCGGACGTCAACAAGGAGGTGCGTGTGGCGACCGAACCCCGGCTGCTTGCTTCACATTTCTGTTTCATCTCTACGGGATTTCTTGGGACGTTGGGGATGGATGACTCTGCTCACCGCCAGCCTCGTGGATGTTGTCAATGTAGCCAGATGCTCAGGAGAAGTTTCTGCGGATCAAGCACGCTTACAACACTCTGATGAACTCAGAGTCTCGATCCAAGTACGCGAGCAGCAGTTCAGATTCGTCCTGGTCTTCCAGCTCCAGAGGGAGCAAATCAGCGGCTGCAGAAGAGCCGTTCTATGGATTTGGTACTAAATTCTCTCCTTGCTGTCAGTAAACGTGGGTTACATTACATATGGTTGATTGTTGGTGTGACCAAAGGGTCAAGTGAGGTTCCATTGTTCTACTGGAGATTTTAGTGATTGTCATGTCGAGATATAAGGCTTTCTAGTGCAGTTGACCGAAATGTCTTCACCTCTACTGTGACTTTTAGACCATAGTGATTGTGCTTTTTTGCAGCGGATTTCCTTAAAGATCTGCAAGCAGAATTCCAGAACTGGGAAGCTGGGTTGAATTCAAATCAGGAACCTAAAAGCCTTTGGGAAGAGTTAGCAGTAAGTTATTTTTATTCACATTTCAAATATATCAATTATTGTGAGTTTGTGGAGAATGTCATGTTAAACCCTGCACTGTGTTCTGCTCAATCAGGCAATTGGCGAGGAATTTGTAGAATTTCTAGAAAATGAATTGAAGATTGATGAGTCCAGACCAGAGGACATCACTGGAAATGTCCCATACACCCAGTTTGGACAGCAGGCGAAAAATGCTAAGGATGACAAGACATCAACAAACAGCTTTGATGACGGTTTTTCTGAAATAGAGGCTGCTCTCGAGAAGCTGAAGAAGGAACTTGGACTGGGATGAACCATTGATGTAGCAACTAAAGGTGTTGCTGTTGCTGCTGACTTCGTGTTCGTACAAAAGGTATTTCTTGTATTGTACCTAATGGTTGGTGATAATATTTGGCAATTGTGAATTTGTGATCTATTACCTACCTTTTTATTTTGGATTTTCTAGACACATAATTTTTATCATGTATCTAGTCTAGCTATAGAATATATCTATGTGCATAGCAAATACTATGTATCTAGAAAGCCAAACAACCTATAATTTGGGATGGAGAGAGTAACTGATAGTTCATGAGCTTATACTCTCTAGTCCCTCCGTTACTAAATAACTGCATCGTTGGTGTCCGTGCCACAAATTTGACTCGATTTGTAGAAAATGTATACAACATTTGTATCTCCAAATAAGTTTTTTTAAAAACTAGATTTAAAGATCTTTCCAATGATACTAATTACATATCATAATTATTTTATTTTTAATACTAGTTGAGTACCCGTGCGTTGCAACGGGAATCCAAAATCAGAAGTGTGATGATTCAACTTTGCATGTGAGGTAGTTGTTTGAACATATAGTGTCCCTGATCATCAGTTTTTCTCTCACTAAAATCAGTATAAACATTCAACATAAGCCAAATTCCAGCAAAACGAACATACCCAGGTAAAGTCATTTTCTATGGAGTACATGCTCACCTCATGGTACCACAACTTCATAGTACAGCTAGCTTGACAGATTTACATACAGACATTATATCATCTTGCCATAGTTATAAGCATGTTTTCTTATTGAAAATACAATAACAATTGCCACTTTTTAAAACAAGGAGTTCTTGCTCCATGTTGCTTTGTCAACACCGACAGGCTAATCGGCTAGAGCTATCAGCTGGCTGATCTCATTGTTCTCCAGGACATCCTCATAGCTGTTTATAGTTAACACTCTAGCATGAAGCTAAACATGCAGAAAAGAGCCCTTGTTAGAATTGCCTGGAATCCAATTTGCATCCTACCATCTCAAGGGTTTGTTTATCGGCAACCTCATTTTCTTTGCAGTAGCGCCCCTCCATGAGGTGTTTTCGGTTTGGATCACTTGGCTCTATATTATACACTGTGTGTGTGCGCGCGCCCCCCAAATCAGAATTAGGGGCAGCAATGTGCATTAGATAGCATATATGTTTTACACCGAATAGCAAAAACTAATGACATGCAAAAGGAGTAGACAATCTGAATAGCAGGCAGTCTGTTGGAGGCCGCAAGACACATATGCTTGCTTGTATCAGGCTGTCAATAAAGCTGAAATCTTCTTGAAAGTTTGATATCCTCATGACCTCATATCTTGATATCTAGCAATTCATTTTTAGCATCCACTACTGCTAATCACACATTTCCTTTTCTAACAATGGCTAAATATAGGAGGATGAAAAAAAATGACACTAAAGTTGAGCTCTGGTACTCCTGTAAAACAAATGGTTCAATACAGCTATCCAAATCAGTAGGAATCAATAACCAATAATCCTGTAAAACAAATGGTTCAATCCCTCGTGATAACCGTGACAATACAGCTGACCATGCGATAACCATTTGCCATCCAAGTTTCAACTAATAACTAGGTTGAAGTGTCCTCACTATCTTCAACCTCCTCGCTGCCATCCACAAATGTGCAGTCACTTAGTTTTCATGCTATTGCGATTTTTCATTATTAGGAATCAAAGGAGAAAAGGGCTCACCTAGCAATCTACCGATGCATGGATGTCACCAAACCACTCAATACATCCCTTATAGTCCAGATTAACAAGCACAACGCCATCGTTTGCTAGTTCATGTTTCTCATACCTCAACTCTAGCTGGTGGCAGAGGTGAGGGATCATCACACAGGAGGTTTGTCATGCATATTCCAATGACAAATAGGCATTGTCTTTGGCTTTCTGCAAGGTATAAATAAGCAAACAACAAGATTAAAGGCTAGGCATGTGCTTTCTGAATTTGGATGAAGAACACATGCATGCATATATCAGTTTTCGAGAGCTACAAAAAAATGAGTTCTAAGTTGAGATCAGAACTTACTAACCCCTTCTATTGATGCTAGATGTGGGATGCAGCAGCACCTTGATCATATGGGAAGTGAAGGTTGTCCCAAAACGTTGACCCTCATACCTCGAGTTAACCGTGACAGGTTTAACCAATAACATTTGCACAGCTTCTAAGGACTCCCAAACATAACCCATTGTTGTCTGTTGCAACCTTTTAAAAAAAATCTTACACTGAAATGACATCACGGCGTAGACGCGTAATTGTTTTGGATAGCTGTATTGAACAGTTTTAAAAGCCTCTGCAATGCACTAATGTACAGACACATATGTCATTTTTGTATATTTATTATTTAGAGTTTATTCAGTATACGCATATCCTAAAAGGAAGTGTTTTCATCACCTTATCACCATAGCAAGTTGGGATTTAACAATACCGACCTTGCATTGACTCCACTTACTGGGACCTTTGCTGAGGCGCTACAGTTTTAGAAGAAGAAAAAAGCTCAGACATGCAGTCTGTTGGCAAGAGAGCATTCCAATTTTGTTGAACAGCTTCCGGAAACCTGGAAGCCTAAGCCAAAAACTCTAGAAATGAAAGCAGAGGTTGCCTTGCTACCTATTTTTGTTTGAATCATGGCTACCTATTTTCTATCCCTGTTTCAGAATCTCTGTGTCAAAAGTACTGAAATGTGGATGACAAGATCATTTATCAGGATCAATACTAATATTGAATGCATATGATTCTTAACTCTTGTTGCTCTAGATATTGAGCCACTTAAACCCAGGCTACTTGTGTTTTGATCATATATTGGAACTTTTAACTGTCTATTATGAATTTTCTATAAACAATTGCTCTAATTCTGAGGCATATTATGTAAAGTGTATTTGAACTGATGAAATTTCCGATTTTGTAAAGATTAGAATGATCTTCAAGTCGACATGAACCAACATAGCCTCATAAACAAGGTACAGTTAATCAAAACAAGGCCTTTGTGAGTAAGGCATTTCCTGGAAAGTTTATAGTGTTTCAGGCATGACCAGCATAGCTGATTCCTGTAAGCTCTGAATCCACATTCCCTTTCTGGTTGTTTGAGGAGGTGAGGAGAGCGAATCCAAGAGTTGGTGAGCAACACGCAGATTCCGAAATGAACAGCTGTACTAGAAACTTTGTTCTATGACTTTCTTTTCTAGCACAAGCTCAACTTTGTGGCTGCGATGTGGATTCACTGGCATTAACTGCTTTAGGAGCAGCTTCAGCACCAGGATTAGCATCAGAATTAACATTATCAACCTGATCAGGCTTGTCCTCCTGCATCTCCACGTCGTGGCTACCAGATGATTCCTCAGCTTCTGCATCAGCCATTCTTCGTCACCATCACCTGCTACATGCTCTGTTCCATTTGGTACTGCTGTTGTATGCTCAGGTGTGCTCACAGACTCTACATCAGCAGGCCCAGAAATTTCTGTAATTTGTGAGCAATCCGAATATGGCAGCACATGAACAGCTGGATATGGGTCAGTGCACTTGGTTATTGTAGATGTAACTAGGAGATTCTACAAACAAGAGAGACCATAGTTGGCAATGAATGTTTCAGAACAAATAGAACAACAAAAACATAATGAATGAAAAAAGCTGTCAGCAGATACACTCTCAACTTAGGGGGTGTTTGGTTTACCCCTAAAGTTTAGTGCATCAACTAAAGTTTAGGGGGGCACTTTAGGAGGGGTGTTTGGTAGTTTAGGGCCTAAAATCACCTAAGTTTAGCTACTAAAGTTTAGGGGACTGTAACCAAACACCCCCTTAATGTTTACCTAGACATGGGAAGCCTCATTTTGTTTTTCTTACTTACAGAAGAACTGTAGCAGCGGCCAACTGGTACATTATAAATTAATTGATATATTTGTTATCAAGGTGCACTTGATGTTGTTTCAAAAATTCATAACTCAAACCAAGGCACATTATTTTCACTTTAGGTGGTAAATCAACAAGTAAAAAACTTGCACTTTAGATCAATAGGGCAAACTCAGAGTACATGATAGCATAGCTAAGAACTGCATGGTACTGATAGACATGGTTCAGATTGTTCAGATGTGCAAGACTTCCAATTTCAAAAGCAACCGCAGCAGCCAGGCCAGCAGATATTGTTAGCATAGTCGCCCTATGGGCTGGTCTGGATCCTAATGGGCTGGCCTATGCCAGCTGCCCAAGCCTATTTGGCTGTGTGGCTTAGGGACCAAGATAGATAGATATGGTAGGCTAGATGGATACGGCAAGGACTCTTGCTCCTTGCCTGTATATATTTGTAATTGTATCTTGCCTCATATCAATCAATCAATCCTTGACCTAATTGCTTTCATGGTAATCAGAGCCTAGGTTAACTTTTTTTTTCCGCTGCATCTCGTGCGCCGGCAACCAGCCGAGCTGCACCTCCTCCCTCACGCGCGCCGGCCCCCGCCGAGCAGCGCCCCCTCCCCATGTCCCCCACTCCTCCGCCGTCCCCCAAGGGCGGCGACACCGCTTCCTCTGCCTTGTTCCAGGAGGCCGAAGTCGCCCAGCACCTTGCCAAGGAGAAGGCCAGCGAGGCCGCCGCCGACGTCCAGCGCCTCGAGCGTGACCGTGCGGCCACGCGCGATGCCGCCCTGGCTCACGCCCTCCAGGCCGAGCGGGAGGCCACGGTCGCGGCCCAGGAGCGCGACGCCGCGGCCCAGCACGCCCGCGATGCCCTTGCGCGCGCTGCCCTGGAACGGGCGGACGCCGCCGCCGCAGCCACGCCTCCATCGTCGGAGGCCGCCTCTGGAGATAGCTCTGCGCCGCCTGCTGGGGCCCGACTGACCTCCGAGCAGCCATGCTCCACCACGAAGCAGTGGCTCTGCTCCAGCTCCACTCGCAGGCCGTCGCCGTCAGCAACGTCCGGAACCACGTCACCACCGTCCTCGACGTCGACTCCGGCAACTTCAACCGATGGTGCGACCAGTTCCTGCTCATCCTCGGCAAGTTTTCCCTCCAGGGCTATGTCCGCGAGGACCCTCCCGATCCGATCCCTCCGGCTTGGGCTCGGATGGACTGCGTCGTCAAGTCCTGGATCGTCGCCACGCTCACGGATGATCTGGGAGAGATCATCCGTGCCCAGGGATCTGGATTTTCAGCAGCAGCTCAAAACAGAGGGCATCGTTGGTTACATCGGCTCATGATCCATCATATTTTGAGACTTGAATTTAAGAACTGTCTCTCCCATATTTGATAGGCTTAGGCACGTTCTCTATACCACAGCCTGTCCCTGCGGATTCATATGCGATACTAAAACCTGAAAATAAATAGCAAGTTCTATATTTTTCAGGTTTTAGTATCCCATTCCATTACAAATACTGTTCTACAGCAAAGACTTATCCACATATAAGAAAACAAAGTTATGGTTAATCTTCAGCCATGTGCTTGGCAGAAGATGAAACCAATAAATGTGCGCATTAAGTATCCAGAATAAGTCAAACACAACTCCTTCCTTAATAGTTGCAACTTAACCTTGGATTATGACCAATCAGTGAGCACTAGTGGACAGCCGCTAATGAGCATAAGTTGCAGTTCCACCATCCACCTAAACCACAGAATAAGATGTTTAAATTACACTTTAGTGGGCACAATACTAGCACTAGCTGCAGCATAGGCATCTGCAAGACAAGGAAGAGAGTCCTTGTGACAGTCAATGAACTTTGATTTGAAAGCTTCTTCTGAAAGATGAGCTAATGAGCAAAGGTTCATATTGCTATTCAGTAACCCCTTTTCCTGCAGCACTTCCATGATACGATGCCGGGGCACTAGCCGCTTCTCCAAGCTGAATGCGAGCAGGATAGGCCTTTGCATAATATACTGTGGCTCTATCTTAGCCTCATTGACCAGGAACTCAATCTTGCGAAGATGAGTCGCATCTGAGAATCCTAGTATTCGTGGCATCTTGGACACTGCATTGGAAACCTCAGACTCAGAACAACCAAGAGTCCTCTTGAAGAACTCAAGCTTGGCAGCAACCTTCTGTTTGGACATACAAGAAACAATGGCCACTGCATGAATGAACATCGGCGACCCGGCAGGCACCCCAAGTTGTTCTGCCCGCAGCAAAAATTCCTTCACGCTTTCCTGTTTGTATGTAAGCACCCTTGGGTTGTTTAAACACACCTTTGCAACATCTGGAATACCGTGCTGACGAAACAGAGCTATGTTGGGCTTGATTGTCTTGTCAAGGTTCACCCAGAGCAAGCTCCAGTTCCTCTTTGCGACCACCAGGACCCGATCAAACGAGCCGAGGAAGGAGATGAAGAACTCAACCTTGGGAGCGACGTCGCAGCGGCGGATAGAGCGTGAGGCGACGAGGAGGAAGCGAGCCATCTCGGGAGTAGACAGACCGACGCGGTCGCGAAGGGCGACAAGGCGTGGGGCGATCTTATTCACGGAAGCGCGGAGGATCAGCGGGTCCGCTGAGACGATGGCGGCGATGTCGGCGCGGGAGAGGCCGGCATCAGAGAGCAGGGCGAGGATGGCATCGGGGTTGGAGGCGGAGATGAGGCGGTGGGTGGAGAGCTCCTCCAATGGTCTCTTGGATGCTGCGCATAACTCCTTGAACGCCTTCTTGGACACCTCGCGAGCTTGGGCGGGTGCGAAGCCGCAGGCGGCGACGAGGTAGTCGTCGAGGGAGAAGGGTGTGGGGACGATGGAGGTGGTGAGGAGGCGGCACGCGCTGGAGTGGATGGTGGAGGGAAGCCCCGGGGAGGCGGCGCGGAGTAGAGGGAGGAGGCGATTTCGGAGGCACAGCATGGCGCCCGCACGGCCTCTGCCGCGCTCCCGCCTGCCCAGCGGCCGGCGTGGCTGCCTAGTCGTCTGCGCCGCCGCTCCTTGCTGCTTGATTCGGGAACGAGGGCGAACAGGCAGTCGAGACGAGAGGTGGAGTGGCGGGGGAGCCCTGGTGGAGCTGGGCTCCTGGGAGAAGGCCGTTTCGTCGATTTGGAATGCTGGGCTGCCAAAACGGGCACATGACTTGGGCCATCAAAATTCAAAATCTAAGCAGAGTTCTCTGCGCTGCACGCGGCTTGTGATGATTTTTTTTTACGAACACACGCACGACTGAGCCGGCAAATCTTGAAGTTCACGAAGCCACCACAGACACCTCGCTGTCGAGGGGAACGTCGCCTACCACTTAATGCGTAGCGCCGAAAAATTCTAGAATAAATCCAGAATAAAGTGTCGCACTCAGGATTTGAACCTGGTGGGAGCCCCCAACCAATGGCCTTTGTCATTGCGCCGTGAATTTGCGAGCTATTTTGAACTGATTTAAACCATTTTGAACGGCTGCTATTGCTACTTTGCTACCTGCGACGGGTTGATCTCACTCCATGCAACCACGCTAGTAATACTTGCCCGCGTGACGGTTTGGTGTCGAAATACCGAAAACCGGCCAGGATGAAACTAATAAAATCCATTGGATTGGGTGGCAGAAACTGACAAGATCTAAATCCCTGGGTGGTTTAGTATTCAGAGACCTTCATGCTTTTAATATGGCCATGTTGGCCAGGCAAGACTGGCGTATCTACTTTGCTCTCAAGTATTGAAAGCTAAATATTTCCCCTCGAAGAACATCCTTCATACATATCCGAAAAGGGGGCATTTCATGTACCTGGCAAAGTATTTTGACGAGCATGGAATCGGTGAAAGATGGTATGATATGGAGGGTTTTTTTTGCGACGGTATGATATGGAGGATTGGGGACGGTAATAATGTTAATATATGGATTGAAACCGTGGCTGTCTAGGGGAACAACTAGGAGGGTAATCACTCTAGTAATGGCTCCATTCTACAAAAAGTGGCTGATCTGATTAATCCAATCACTGGAAGTTGGGACATACAATTGATTAATGGTATTTTCCTTCAATAAGATGCAAAACATATTCTAACTATTCCCTTGTATCAAGGTATGGAGGATCTGCTGGCACGGCATCCAGACCCAAAATTTGTGTTCTCAGTCAAGAGTGCCTATGCTCTTTGCAATTGCACGTCGTGACTCCTTCAATCATGCTGATGGCTCCTCTTCAACCGGTCAGCAAGGTAATCAGGTATGGAAGAAAATGTGGGGTCTAACTGTCACCGATAAAATCAGAATGTTTATGTGGAGGTTAGCCATAATAGACACCCTGTTAGAGCAAGTATTGCAAGAAAAAGAGTGAAATTGGATACATTATGTCTTATTTGTGGTCGCTTTGACAAAGACTCTGGACATTTATTTTTCAAATGTAAATCTGTTAAACAAGTGTGGAGAAGGTTTCAGTTACAAGAGCGCAGGGTCTCTCTTGCAAGTCGAAGATCTGCCCAAGATGTCATGGAATCAATCTTTGCTCTCAATGAGGAAAACATACTGAAAGTTGTGTCCTGCTGTGTGGTGTTGGTGGGCAGCACGAAACAAAGTTAATAAGGGAGAAAGGAGGATCTCTAATGTTGAAATCTGTTGTGTTATAGCTTATCATCTTAAAGAGATGCAGAAACTCAAGCCAGCAGTTACTTGTACACAAATGCACAGAATAAGTGGCAAACTCCTCCAAAAGTAGCATACAAAATGAATTGTGATGGAGTTTTTTTTTCCAGAATAATCGAAGAGGTAGCTGGGGCTGTATTATTCGGAACCATATGGGTCATTTCTTAGCAGCTGCCGCGGGCTCATTAGAAAATCTATCTTGTGCTCTCCATGCTGAAGCAATCGCATGTCTGAAACTGAAAGGCTTGGAGCTCACTTCTTATCTGGGAATGAATCAGGTGGTCGTTGAAACTGATGCACAGAATTTGGCCACAGCACTAAAATCCAATGAATTTGATCGGGCTGAATTAGGAGTTATCTTCAGAGAGATCAAGACTAGAATGGCTTTTGATCTTATTCTTGTAATATATCTAAATCTCATAGGTCTTGTAACCTTGTAGCTGATTGTATCGCCTCATATGGCGTATCTGTAGATGTTGATGATTCTAGTTTATAGCTAGATCATCAACAAGAATTTGTAAAGACCCTTGTGGTGGGCGACTTGCCTTCTAGTGCATGACTAATGGAACTGTGATTCCATTTAAAAAAAATAAAAGAAAAACACCAAAGAAAGGCCATGCAATTGGTTGGGCCAGTAGGTTTGTGCCAACTCATGAACATCAATTAATAAATTCAAACCAATTATAAATGAAATTGAATATAACTACTGTACACTACTTTTGTACCCTAACACATTTCATAGGATATAAATCTATTATGTATTGTGTTAAATATTAGCTATATAGAAACTAGATACAACATAGCATCTATATACGCAGACTCAGGAAGTTTTTCTATACTGCAATTGCACTTATCAGATAGTGATATTCAATTATGCAGACTTCCATCAGTATGCAATTGCACTTATCAGATAGTAATCTTCAACTACACGTACAGGCTTCCATCAGTGGCACTGATCGATTGATCAGGTAACTGTTGCAGATGGCAATGCAATTGCACGCCCACAGTTCAGATTCTTCAGAAAGACAGACACCACATCCAGCATATATAACCTGAGGCCACACCTCCAAAGCTATACAGATGCCAATTGCATACCACGCACACGGTTCAGATTCTTTAGAGCCAGACACCATGTCCAACATACATAACCTGAGGCAACACCTCCAAAGCAACCACAACAGCCAAGCCAGCAGGTCTAATTTGACAATCAATCACAAATACATCAATAAAAGAGTTCTCCAGACATCCGGAGTTTAAGACTCAGTTCGAAACAAAAGGAGTTGTTGGTATCTCATTCCCAGCTTACAGGCCAAACAGACAACCATCTTTCACACATAAGCAGAATCAAGAATACCTCATTGGCCCTTACAACACCAGCTTTTAAAATTGTTCCATATAGAATGAAACTAGTAATTCAGCTTCAACGAAGAACTACAATGTAAGCATTAGTAGAAACAAAAAAAAAAAGGATTATGAGAACCATGCAAAACATCAGCTGCAATAGAACATGCTGATACAAAAATGGATATAAGCTAATACTGGCAAATTCCAAATATCTTAATAAACTCTACAATAATAAAGAGTTAAAGACTTACTCATGGAAGAAAAATGGTTATAAGACTATACTGGCAAATTCAAAACATCTTAACAAATTCTACAATAATAAAGACTTATTCGTCGAAAAAAAAGTAAGTTCAGGATATTCTTCAGTGATATGCTAGGCAGAAGATGAAACCAACAAAATGTGCATTAAGGATCCAGAATAACTCAAAGATAGCTTCTTCATAAATAGCCATAACTTAAACGTGGACTATGGGCAATCAGGGATCACTAGTGCTTCGATTGCAAAAAAATCAGAAACAGCTGCTAATGAGCATGAGTTGCAGTTCCACCATCCACCTAAACCACAGAATGAGATGGTTAGATTACACTCTACAGGGCACAGTACCAGCACAAGCTGCAGCATAAGCATCTGCAAGGCCAGGAACAGAGTCCATGTGACAGTCGATGAACTTTGATTTGAACGTCTCCTCTCCAAATTGAACAAATGAGTAAAAGCTCATATTGCTATTCAGCAATCCCTTTTCCTTCAGGACCTTCATGACATGACGCCGGGGCACTAGCCGCTTCTCCAAGCTGAATGTGAGCAGGATTGGCCTTTGCACAATATACTGTGGCTCCATCTTAGCCTCATTGACCAGAAACTTAATCTTGCGAAGAAGAATTTCGTCAGAGAGTCCTAATATTTTTGGCATCTTGGACACTGCAGTGGAAACCTCAGACTCAGAACAACCAAAAGTCCTCTCAAAGAACTCAAACTTGGCAGCAACCTTCTCTTTGGAAATACTGGAAACAATGGCCACTGCATGACTGAACATTGGCGACCCAGCAGGCACCCCAAGTTCTTCTGCCCGTAGCAAAAACTCCTTGAGGCGTTCCGGTTTGTAGGTAAGCAACCGCGCCTTTTCTGTGCAAAGTCGAGCAACATCTGCAACACCCCACTGATATAACAAAGCTATGTTAGGCTTGATTAGCCTCTCAAGGCACGTCGTGAGGAGGCTATTGCACCTCTTTGCAACCACTAGGACCTGCTCAAACGAGCCATAGAAGGAGATGAAGAACTCGAGCCTGGAAATGACGTCGCACTCGCAGAGAGCGCGTGAGCCGACCAAGAGGAAGCGAGCGATCTGGGGAGTCGACAGACCGAACCGGTCGCGGAGAGCGACGCGGCGGGGGGCGATGTTCTTCACGGAGGCGTGGAGGATCAGCGGGTCCGCGGAGACGACTGCGGCGATGTCGGCGCGGGAGAGGCCGGCGCCAGAGAGCAGGGCGAGGATAGCATCGGGTTGGAGGCGGAGTTGATGAGGCAGGAGGAGAGCTCCTCCAATGGTCTCCTCTGTTTTCTGGATAACTCCTTGAACGCCTTCTTGGACACCTCGCGAGCTTGGGCGGGTGCGAAGCCTCAGGCGGCGACGAGGCAGTCGTCGAGGGAGAAGGGTTCGGGGACGGTGGCCGTGGAGTTGGAGGTGGAGGTGGTGAGGAGGCGGCACGCGCTGGAGTGGATGGGGGAGGGAAGCCCCGGGGAGGCGGCGCGGAGTAGAGGGAGGAGGCGATCTCGGAGGCGCAGCATGGCGCCCGCACGGCCGTTGCCGAGCTCCCGCCTGCCCTGCGGCCGGCGTGGGTGGCTGCTAGTCGTCTGCGCCGCCGCTCCTTGATTTGGCAGTCGAGACGAGAGGTGAAGTGAGTAGAATGCTGGGCTCCTTGGAGAAGGCCGTTTCGTCGGCTTGGAATGCTGGGCTGCCAAACGGTCACATGACTTGGGCCGTATGGACCGGGCCATCAATCAAAATCTAGGCAGAGTGGGTTCGTCGGTCGTCGCCCACTCGCCCGCTGCCGCGCTGCGTCGAGCTCTTCGGTGCTGTCGCCGACCGCGCCGTAAAAAAACGTTGACCTCCGTGTTCCCTCTTGGAACAGGAAACATCGGCGAATCGGCTTATTACCGACCTGTTTGATTCATCTGTATCACCGATTTGTTACGATTAGATAAATATGGCTTAAAAGTAGTATAGCTGATGTCTATCTTACGCCCCCACTGCATCACTGTTTTCGGGTTTTGTTTGATCTGGACTCTGGAGGTGTCATCTTCTGGTACCGTCGTCTTTTGTACAGATCATATTCTCTCTCGTATATGTGTATATCCGTAATCCTGCGCCTACGAATTTTCCACTTCTTCCTGTTACTAGCCTCGTGCAGTTCCCACCGACAAACGTTCTCCCGTAGCCTAGAGACCAACCAGATGAGCTATTTCGAACTGTTGCTTGTCAGCGGACTAGGATTGCCAACGGCTGAATACAGTCCGCGTCTTCGACTCCACGCGCAGGACGCGCTCTCGCCGCGCCCGTAGGTCCGCAGAGCGCGCCTAGCCATCGCATGACGAGCCCGGTCTCCACGGCGTCCACGCCTCCGCTTAGGCCGGCTCGCTCATGCGCTGCAATGGCCACCGGCCATCTGTTGTACTCTATAAATGTACACACATGATCAATACAATTTGTCCAGTTGATCATTCCCATTCTACATGGTATCGAAAGAATCTTCGATCCTAGAAAATCCCTTTGCTTCCGCTTCCGCCCCCATGGCCTCTCCCGATTACTCTGACTCCGACGATGGCTCCGACGCCATTCCTGTCCGCGCCTCCCAAATCCAAACCCTCTCCATTCGCCACCACGTCCCTCCGACGATGGCTCCGACGCCATTCCTGTCCGCGCCTCCCAAATCCAAACCCTCTCCATTCGCCACCACGTCCCGACGGATTCAGTCCAAATATCTCATGCAATGCAACCACGCTGGTGGTAATACTTGGTGACGAAGTACCGAAAGCCGGCCAAGTCTAATTTCACTGTACCCTTGATAAATACACTAATTCACTTGACGCCATTTTGGTGTCGCAGATGACAATGCAATAGCACGCCCACAGTTCAGAATTTTCAGAGCAACAGACACCGCATCCAGCATACATAACCTGAGTGCTGAGGCCACACCTCCAAAAAAACACAGTTCAGATTCTTCAAAGCTAGATATGTCCAACCTCAGGCAAGACCTCCAAAGCAACAACCACAGCAGCCCGGTCTAGTTTGGCAATCAATCACACAGCCATCACTCCCATCAGTAAAAGAGTTCTTTCATATATATATAGAAAACCTGAAACTACTAAATCTTTCACACATGAGCAGAATCAAGAGTACCTCATTGGCCCTTACAACACCAGCTTTTAAAATTCTTTCATATATATAGAAAACCTGAAACTACTAATTCAGATTCAACGAAGAATTACAATGTAAGCATCAGTAGACAGTAGAAACCAAAAACAAGGGGGCTTCTGAGAATCATGCAAAACATCAGCTGCAATAGAGCATGTGCTAGGAAAAAATGGTTATAAGACTATACTGGCAAATTCAAAATATCTTAATAAATTCTACAATAATAAAAACTTATTTATCGAAGAAAAAGTAAGTTAAGGATATTCTTCAGTCATGTGCTAGGCAGAAGATGAAACCAACAAAATGTGCATTAAGGATCCAAAATAACTCAAAGACAGCTCCTTCATAAATAGCCATAACTTAAACGTGGACTCTGAGCAGTCAGGGATCACTAGTGCTCCTATTGCAAAAAAAAAAAAAATCAGAAACAGCCGCATGAGTTTCAGTTTCACCATCCACGTAAACCACAGAATGAGATGCTTAATTACACTCTTGCGGGCATAGTACCAGCCCAAGCTGCAGCATAAGCATCTACAAGGCTAGGAACAGAGCTCTTGTGACAATAGATGAACTTAATATAGTGAACGAGTAAAATCTCATAATATTGCTATTCAACAATCCCTTTTCCTGCAGAACCTTCATGACAAATGGCGATAAGCTGCTTTAATAGATGTGACGAGTCTTGTTTGGTTGAGTTGCCACTCACCCATTCACAAATCATGATGGACCACAATGCATTTTGCAGCTCTCGCATTGTTGTAACTCATGCAGGTTTTCAAGTCGACATGACACTGAAATTTAGAACCAACATACATAAACAGAGGCAACTAATTAGCAGTGCACATGACATGGTTCAGATTGTTCGGATGGGCGACAATTCCAAAGCAACCACAGCATCCAGGCCAGCAGGTCTGATTTGGCAATCGATCACACAAGTTCCCGGGAGATCTGGAATTTCAGCAGCAGCTCAAAACAGACGGCATCACTGGTAAGATGGGTGTAAACACGTCATGAGATGCTAGACCTTATTAAATAGTTTCTGATACTAACATGCACAGGCATAAAAAATAGAAATATTTCGAGAGAAACACCTACTTAAAATCACAAAAGTAAAGAAAATGGTAGTAACCAAGTCAAGATGTCATAACGAAATGTGCCATCAAAGATCCAGAATAAGACAAACACGTCTCCTTCCTAAATAACCATAACTTTACCTTAGACTATGGTCGGTCAGTGATTACTAGTGGTTATATTGCAGAAATCAGAAATGAGAAAGCCTGCATAGTGGACAGCTGCTAATGAGCATGAGTTGCAGTTCCACCATCCACCTAAACCACAGAATGAGATGGTTTGATTACACTCTACAGGGCACAGTACCAGCACAAGCTGCAGCATAAGCATCTGCAAGGCCAGGAACAGAGTCCATGTGACAGTCGATGAACTTTGATTTGAACGTCTCCTCTCCAAATTGAACAAATGAGTAAAAGCTCATATTGCTATTCAGCAATCCCTTTTCACGCAGGACCTTCATGACATAATGCCTCGGGACTAGCCTCTTCTCCAGGCTGTATGCGAGCAGGATAGGCCTTTGAACAATGTATTGTGGCTCGATCGCAACCTCATTGACTAGGAACTCAATTTTGCAGAGAAGAATCTCGTCAGAGAACCCT
Source organism: Microstegium vimineum (assembly GCA_022036555.1). Taxonomy (NCBI): domain Eukaryota; kingdom Viridiplantae; phylum Streptophyta; class Magnoliopsida; order Poales; family Poaceae; genus Microstegium; species Microstegium vimineum. The sequence continues at coordinate 65,339,723 of CM039124.1, forward strand.
AATATAGCTTGCATCTTGGACACTGCAAAGGAAACCTCGGACTCAGAACAACCAAGGGCTCTCTTAAAGAACTCGAGCTTGGCAGCAACCTTCTCTTTGGGAATACCCGCGACAACCGCAACCGCGTGCCTAAACATCGGCGAAGTTGGTGGCACCGCAAGCTGTTCCACCCGCAGCAAAAACTCTTTGACGCGTTCCAGGTTGAAGGTAAGCAACCTTGAGTTGTTTGAACACAGCTGGACAATATTTCGAACACCCCACTGACAAAGCAAAGCTATGTTAGGCTTGATTAAGCTCTCGAGGCTCACGGACACCAGACCGACACCAGGCAGCAATGGCGCTGCAAAAATCAGATTCATCTTTCTGCTCACGCACACAGCGGGCAACTCAAACATCTTCCCTGTAACATCCGGTAGAATTTTAGGCCACTACCTGAGGCTGAAACTACTAGTTCAGCTTCAACGAAGTACTATAATGCAAGCATCAGTAGAAACCAAAAATAAAAAGAACATTCAGCTTGTGAGAGACATGCAAAACATCAGCTGCAACGGAGCATGCTGATGCAAAAAATGGTTATAAGCTAACACTGGCAAATTCCAAATATCTTAATAAACTCTACAATAATAAAAAGTTAAAGACTCACTCATGGAAGAAAAAGTAAGTTAAGGATATACTTCAGTCATGTGCTAAGCAGAAGATGGAACCAACAAAATGTGCATTAAGAATCAGAATAAGTCAAACACAGTCCTTCAATAAATAGCCTTAGCTTAAACGTGAACTATGAGCAGTCACGGATCACTAGTGCTTCTATTGCAGAAAAATCAGAAACAGCCACAAAATGAGCATGAGTTGCAGTTCCACCATTCACCCAAAACACAAAATGAGATGGTAATATTAGATTCTAGACGGCACAATGCCACCACGAGCTGCAGCATAAGTTTCAGCAAGGCCAGGAACTAAGTCGTTGTGACAGTCGATGAACTTTGATTTGAAAGTACCCTCTCCAAGTGTAACTATCGAGTAAAAGCTCATATTGCTATCCAACAGTCCCTTTTCCTGCAGGACCTTCATGACATGATGCCTGGGCAAAAGCCGCTTCTCCAGGCTCAATGCCAACAGCACAGGCCTTTCGACAATGTATCGTGGGTCCATTGCAGCCTCATTGACCAGGAAATTAATCTTGCGAAGAAGAAGTTCGTCAGATAATCCAAGTATATTTGGCATCTTGGACACTGCAGTGGAAACCTCAGATTCAGAAACACCAAGAATCCTCTTATAGAACTCAAGCTTGGCAGCAACCCTGTCCTTGGAATTACGGGAGATGGTGGCCACTGCATACCTGAACATACGCGATGTAGGAGGCACCCCAAGTTGTTCTGCCCGCAGTAAAAACTCCTTCACCCGCTCGGGGTTAAAGGTAAGCACCCACGCATTGTCTGTGCAAATCTGAGCAATATCTTGAACACCCCACTGACGAAACAAAGCTATGTTGGGCTTGATTAACCTTTCGGGGCTCGCAGTGAGGAGGGTCATGCACCTCTTTACGGCCACCAGCACCTTCTCGAACGAGCCGTAGAAGGAGATGAAGAACTCGAGCCTGGGAATGACGTCGCACCCGCGGAGAGCGTGTGAGCCGACCACGAGGAAGCGAACGATCTGGGGAGTAGACAGACCGAGCTGGTCTCGGAGAGCAAGGAGGCGGGGGGCGATGTTCTTCACAGAGGCGCGGAGGATCAGCGGTTCCGCGGAGACGACGGCGGCGATGTCAGCGCGGGAGAGGCCGGCGCCGGAGAGCAGGGCGAGGATAGCATCGG